>OX579647.1:19034980-19607630 GCA_951230895.1 Carpatolechia fugitivella
TGGGACACTGTCAAGAAAAAAAGAAAAAAATAATAATAGTATAGTCTCCCCATATAATAAACATCCCATGAAGGTGAACTTCTAAAGTCTCCCCAATATAATAATAATAATTGTTTTTATTTTTTAATATTCGCGAAATAAAATGATTAGTAATTAAATTAAAATTCTGATTTATATTGAAGTAGTCAACCTGCCCGATCGTGCAGTTGCGTTGAATTACCTACTATAACCCAATTTTTTATAACTGTGCGCCTGTCAACGTCATAATATTTGCATAGGAAGTTTGTTTGTTTGTTTGTTTGTTGTTGTTGTTTGTTTTTTTTTCTTGTGAGGAAGTAAGCGGGCGGGTGAATTCACTGCCACCAACATGACAACTTTGACAGCTCGAAACGCACAGTTAAAATAATTGAGTTATACCGCGAGTTTCGAGCGAGTCGCCCACATAACTCCAGCAAAAGTGTTAACTGGCACACGTGCCAGATTGTGTGCGACTTGCCACCTAACTCCAGGTCGAATATGTCGTGATATTTTAGTAATCAGAATGATAGCTTTAAACAATAGTCTAAACTTTATATTATAAGGCTGTAAACCAGTAACACAATTTTCTCTAAGAACTTGTTTCAATACTTGCCTGATTAAATAAATAATAATAATAACTTCCAGATATTACATATCTAGTACCTAGCTACCTACTAAACTAGAACATAAAATATTTTGATGTTTGAAAGGGAGGTAAACCCCCTCTTAACCCCTGGATCTGCTAGTGAACTATAATGCAGCTCATATCAATGCAGAGGAAGATTTTTAATTTTGACAATTTGATTTAGATTGAAGTGTTACTTATTCAATTTAGTGATAAGGTTGTGATTCATACCATGTTGCTCAAATTACTGTGACTGATAGTACATACATACATACACAGCATACACTCTAGGCATTTAGGATGTATTACATATGGGAATGAAACTGTAAAACATTTTTCAATTAAAGAAATCATAAATTTGTCACACAAACAACTTTTGAATAATGGCAATGTTTATGCTTTTTATTTTAGATAAAGGTAAAGATAAGATGTATTTATTCAAAGTAAGATTTAACCAAAATCATTTTTCGATGTCAAAGCCAGATGGCCCGTTCACTACAAATGTATGCTCACCGTGGAGAAGAACGGCCGGAAGAAACTTCACAGGATTTGCATCTTCAGTATTTTTATTTGCATTTTGAGGTAGGTGGGAGTAACTATAGGTATGTACTCACACCTAACACATTTTTTTTTTATCCTTACAGTTCTATTAATTCAGTGCAATATCTGCACTGTCATCCTAATCTGGAATGCACATTGTACAAGCAAGCAACTAAGTTGGAGAGATTTCTAAAACAGGTAAACCAGAACACTATGTTTACTGAATACTAAATAACAAAGTGCACAATAAAATCCACTACAAAAGGAAGTCATACTGTTTTAGATATGTTTTCTTATTTTGTTTGTTAGATATGTCTTCAAGCAAGATGTTTTAATAAATTAGTTGAATGATAGAAAAATACCCAAAAAAATATTTTTGCACCATAATTTATATAACAAATGTACAGTTATTTCTAATTATACCATTAAAAAATAATCATTCTCCGAATTAATTGGAATATCTACTTAGAGAGTATTTGGCCTTTATTTTAATTATAATTATGTAAGGAATTTGTTTTGCTTTTTTTACACAAAAAGTAATAATTTTGAAAAGGCAAAAGGAAAAGGCATTAATAGCTACATAGACCTACAACTATCCGTAGTCAGTATAGTATCGTGCTAGCTAGACACACTTTCTCAAGCATGTACAATACCAATCAAATAAATTGTTCAAACAATCAGTGGGTGGGAATTGTACTTTCCAACTTATGCAAGAAAACATGCTCGAACCGTGTTAACTGGTTACCCAAATGCTTTCGATTGGACGTAGCGCGCGGTTTTACCAAATTATAAAGATAAAAAATAAATATACCTACTGCGTACTTTAAATTTCCCTATAAGAGAAAAAGTATCGTTGACAAAATTATCATATTGCTGAGGTGAAAATGTTATTAATTCTCATTAGACGATGAAAATATGATACTTTTACTCCCCCAGGGCTCATCAGTCATCACCTAAAATAGCGATTATTACACTGGAGACATCGAAATAAACAGTACGAAATTAATGACTTGATTCTAAGAGAATTCTTACCTTTTTATAATTATTATAAAAGAAGATTTAAGTCACTTGTGCTTAAGCATATGTTTACACTTATAAATGCTGTAAAACTTTGATAATTTAATAAAAAAACGTTTTTTATCACGAGCACAAAATCTCTCCCACGATCTAAAATGTCAAACTGACTGCACCAGTGTTGCCATACAGAAGAGACTAAAAATCCGCACACCTCACAAAAAAATCCGTACAAAGTCCGTACGTACATCATGGACGTATAAAAAAGGGCGGACGCCGCCTTGTTAACTAATATCACCCTAATAACTGAAGCACCCAAAGTAAGTCGGCTCGCTAATACAGACAAGCATGCACGCACACATTTACACCAATGTAAGTCTACCGGCCGCCATTACGCTCCGAACCGCTTCCGCGTTATGTTGTTTCTTTTTTCTTATAAAAATTCAAAATATGCCGTCGTGTGTTGTCAAACAGTGCAAAAACCATAGTGGTTTAGTTAAAAAATGTCAAGGGATCACCTTTCATAGGTAAGTGTGTAATTTTTCTAGCTTATTCCTCGTAAGTACTTAAATAATAGTTGCATTCAAAATATAGGTTATAAAAAATGATGTGAACCGGGGTTGCCAGCAGTTTATTGGGAAAATTACCTTAAATGAGGGAGATTATTACTATGCTTAGTTGACTTTTAATTTTTAATCTGACACAAGTAACTCTGTCTGTCTGTCTGTCTTTTACGCTAACAACTAAACCACTGAACCGATTTTGATGCAATTTATTTACATATTAAAATTTTGAAAATATATTTGGATGTTTAGATGTTTGTTCCGCCTTCACACTTAAAGTACTAAACGCATTTTGATGAAATTTGGAATTTAGATAATTTGTTACCTGGGAAAAAGTCTTAATCCCATGGAAAAATTTTACATATCGCGGGCAGACCGCAATTTTTTATATAATATAATAGAAACTTAACGTAATTATTTTACTTGGCGTAATTAAAATATTTATTTGGCGTAATTTAAATATTAATCAACGTCATCTATTTACATTTTCTACATTTTATAGGTTTCCAGCAAATGAAATATGGAAGAACGATTGGATTAAAATAATAAGGCAATCTAGAAATGAAAACAATTGGAATCCATCGAAATCCAGTGTTGTCTGTAGTTCACATTTCGATGAAAATGATTTGTACTCTACTAAAAAAGGATTTCTTCGCGTTGTCCATTGACAGCAAAAGACAGGTCTATAAAAAAATTAAACCAACAAAAGGGTATGTAAGTAACCACACATAATATTTAGCCCACCAAATACATGCGAATAATTTGATTAACAGTGTGTTTTATTGTTCTTCATTCCTTTTTTCCATACCTTTACCTCACCTACTTGTAATTTTATGCATCTATGGTTAATATTATATTAAAGATATATTGTTATAAAAATTGGGAAATTTTCCTCTATCTGGCAACCTCTTTATTACGCAGACATAAACACACCGCCGCCATTTTGGTGCTTCACTTGTTTTTAGCTAGGTTCCGTCCGCCCTTTTTTATACGTCCATGACGTACATGGAAAAAGTTAAAATCTCCGAAAGAAATCAGTTTTTTAGTAAAACTCGACATTATGCTTTCTCTGTATGTGGTAGTCGAAGTAATATCGATAATTGGCGCGTGATTTTGGCGATACTGGTTCTCATAGAAAAAAATATGTTTGTCCTTTCCACTCTTGTTTTATATTCCGTGGTAATTCTGCTCGTTTATTCGCTTAGTGTGGCCAGCACCAAGTAAAAAAAAAAACTACTATGAAAATAAAAATGAAAAAATGTAAATTAAATAGTAAATTATTATTTTTAATAAAAGCGGATAAATGGTTATGCGTGTAGCTTACTAAAATATTGAAATGTATCGATAGAAAGAAAATCCGTACACATATCCGTACGCAACTTTTATCCGTACAGAATGTTCAATTTCCGTACGTGTAAGGACAAATCCGTACATATGGCAACACTGCTACACTGACCCTGCGTTCCGAATCGCGCTGACAGCACTTTGAGTACCCAAAACCGCGTACCGAATCACTGTCATTGGGATTACGGCAGCCATTGTGACGTCACGGATCGCGTCATGACCGCCGCCATCTTTCGCTAACGGCGCCCATGCTCCAGAGCGAAATTCACGTAAGCGTAATGTCAAATTCGACTTTGACATATTGTGTATTTATTTTTAAAAGTTATAGTATATATGTTTAATGTTTAAATGTAAAACTAACGTGTCTTATATTTATTTGGTTGAACAAAATTAAAAACACGTTATTCAATTATGAAATGGAGATAAATTACTGAAATATTTTAAATCAATCAGTTTTGTAGGTTAGGGTTGCCAGATGTTCGATAGTAAAAGTATCGAGTAGGTGATGTATATATTACGATAGTTTTGACTCAGGCACATACATACATAAGATAATATCATAGGCAATCTGATAAAATATAAATATCAAACATTCTTTTCTGTATTTTTTTAATTTCATGTGCCTATTTACATCTCCATTTTTAAAAATTCGCATACCTTTTCTTATTTTGGGTACTAGCCATGCGAAAAGTGCTGTTTTCACAGCTATACGATACTTTTTTAATACGTATAATAATTTAGAATTTTGCCAGTTTTGGTACGGTAATCAACATCTGGCAAGTGAGTTATAAGCAGTTTCAGCGCGCTCAAACGCCGTTCCGTTTTGATTTCGCTCATGAGCCGTATTATCGCGATTTCTGAATCGGTACGCGAGTAATCGCTGTCAGTACTTTGAGCCGTGAAATCTGATTCGGAATACAGCCTATTTGCATTCAGAAATAAACAGCAATTCTTGCTGTAGAGGACAAAGAAAATATAATACTTGGTAGAGGATTATTTGCACTGCATACTACTCAGATGAAAAAAGATCGTGGGAATAAAGTGAGTGATAAAAACAATGCAAGACTAAAATTTAGATAGTATTATTAAAATTGCAAGTGCAACTACACGAGCTATCTAGCCAGGGGAGCAAAACTAGTTCACGGATTACCAACACAGACTAGTTAGAAGTAAAGTCGGGCCACGATATCACGGCCTATAATCTTCATAGAGAATTTACTGGCAATAGCGATGACTGACATTTCCGAAGTCATATGACATTTCTCATGCCGCCATATTGAAAAAAAAAAGGTCTTTTTTTTATTTATTTATTTATGGCTTCTGCATTTAGCAATTTAGCCAGTGTCGAGTAATCAGCTTATCACGGGTAGATAAAAAAAAGGAAAAAAATTTATTAAAAAATATATATTATATACTAAATTAAACGGACGCGATAGATATTTCCTGAAACAAGAAGAAAAGACACTGTTATGGACAGCAAAAAGACTCCATCTGTCTGTCAGACTGCCGCCATACTTGTGTGTGTGCGTGCATGTAGGCTGTGAGTCCTAACCACAGACTACTTAGAAGAACCAGGTTCAGACTACCAACTCTCAAACAAAAATACTCGCCGTAGAAATGACATTTCTGATCTCAGATGACATTCCTTTTTTTTATATATTTTTTTTATTTGCCTTGTTGGCAAAGTGAAACTCTGCATACAGCCACGCAGGATACCTACGCGGTCGGTTCTACTAAGTAAAATTGAAATTTTGGTAAGAATTGGACGTTTTTCCGACAAGTTTAAATATGTTCGCACAAAACCTTCGAATCTTTAGTATAGTATAGTATATTATGAAGATTATAGGCCGTGGTCCTAACCTCAAAATCTTGCTTGTAATCGAAGTTCGAAGCCGAAGCCTTTCTCCTGTTGACTTTTGAAATACCTTACGTGAGTTTTGGTTAATTCTGTGTGAATTGGACGCTTTATCATGTATTTTAAGTGTTGTGTTAAAAATTTAATAGTTCGCGACAGGACGCTAGGTTACACAAGTTCCCAACAGATGAGAAAAGACCCGCAAAGTGGCTAGAGTGCCTGAAAGATGATACGCTTCAAAGATCGTCTCTGAAAAATCTTTTTGTCTGCTCAAAACGTTTCGAAAAAAGATTCAAAGGTGCAGCGGGCTCAAAGCTCCTATGCGGCGCTCACCCATCTTTGTTTGCCAGATAAAATTTCAAGTGGAAACCCAACGGAGCACTTATGTACCTAACAGATCATATTTCCAAGCTGTTAGATAGTCGGCGGGTCTTCATCGTAAAATTTGATTCATTATCATGGCATGGTAGGTACCTATTTTATATTTTCTTTTGAGTCAGCAGGTATGTAGATGTGGCTGGCATGTGTAAAATTATAAACCTATTTTTTTTTTCAATTTCATAGATGCAGCAGTCACTGTCATCGACCACACTTACTTTAAGCAGAGACATTTTGATCACACTTATTGTAAAGATGAAGCAGCTTCCACTTCAGGTCAGTTAAATTGAGCACACTTGTATTGCTAACTGTTCTATGATTTGCATAAATTCACAATAATTAAATTTAAAATTTCAGGAAACAAACTTGTTCTTGAAGAGGAGCTTCCTCTGCCGGGAAGTAGTAGTAAAGTCGAAACAGTTTCCACTTCAGGTCAGTTAAATAGAGCTCACTTGTATTGCTAACCTAATTATTTTTATAATTATTATACATTTTTTATATCTTACAGCTGACACAACATCTGCCACTACTGACCGTGGCATAACCAGAACCCCAACTTTTCCAACGGCAAAACAATCATGCCAGAGAAAAATAATTCAAAATTTGAGTAAACTTACCCCTAGACGCGAAGCCATTGAAAAAAAAGAAAAACTTACCCCTACATGCAGAAATATTTATAAGGAATATGAGAGAGCAAAGAAGCAAGTAGATTTTTACACAGAGATTTTATTCTGTGGTCAACTTCTACTTTGAATAAAATGGTCTCAAATTTAAATGTAGAGGCTGGAATCAATAAACAATTCCTTTGTCTCGTCAAGAAAAAGGTAAATATTTATTTTACACAAGTTGCTTTTTTTGTTTTAAATATTTGTTTGGTGACCAAACAGGTATTCATATTTAACAGGTATAACAAGTATTCATATTTCTAGAATAACATGGAATTTCTTTCTAGGTTGACACTTGGCCGGATTCTAAAAAACATAGCTCAGTCATATTTGACAAAATGTCACTTGGCATGGGGCTCTCGTATGATGTCAAAAAAGACCACTCTTTGGCTTTTGGCTTTGTACACTTGAAAGGGAAAGGAGATTCGCAGACCATGTATTAACATAAATAAATCTTTTAATAAATAGTCTTTCCTTGTTTCATTTTTGATGCTGGACGTTTTTATGACAAATTAAATATGTTCAATAACCTGTATACTAAAGATTCGAAGGTTTTGTGCGAACATATTTAAACTTGTCGGAAAAACGTCCAATTCTTACCAAAATTTCAATTTTACTTAGTAGAACCGACCGCGTAGGTATCCTGCGTGGCTGTATGCAGAGTTTCACTTTGCCAACAAGGCAAATAAAAAAAAAAAAAAAAGGAATGTCATCTGAGATCAGAAATGTCATTTCTACGGCGAGTATTTTTGTTTGAGAGTTGGTAGTCTGAACCTGGTTCTTCTAAGTAGTCTGTGCACGATATGAAGCGACTTTTGAAGGATGTCGTTGTGACGTAAATAGTGATGTCCCGTAGTGTAATGGTTGACTTTGCCTAGTATCTAGTATTTCAGTCAAACCTTTTCATTTCTTATATTTACTTACAAAGATGCCTATCTATTTGAAATTTATTATTTTCGTAATTAGTTACGAAAAAAAAATTATTTAGTACTTTGTTAAATTCCGTATTACAATCGGTGTTGACGATATTTTGCTATTGGAAATAATCAACATACACATTCTGTGAAGTATCACAGAATAAAATTATTTATTTGATACTATCAATGTACATATCATAATATTATCTGAAAATATACAGATGTCATATTAAAATTAACAGATCGACCGTTTAGAATTATAATTAGAAAAGAATTACAAAATATGCTCTTAACAGAAAAAAACATAGATAAGTAAAAAAATACAGGTATTTAAAAAAAAAGCAGGATCAGAGTCCAAAAGAACCCTCTTTTGGAACCCTCTTGTTGAATTTATGGTTATTAATTTATACAAAAATTAATCTTAGCTCATGTTTATTTTAAATGAGTTATAATTCAACTGTTGTAAATATGAAATCTGATTTGACTATAGCAGTTATTGTATAAATGAAAGGTGAGTGAATGAGTGAACGAACCGCCAAATTATCTTTCGTTCTGTCTGGCAGTTCTGTCTGTTCACATTCGGATTTTCTACTGCGTTAGTAACGGTCGTGTAATATCTTCCCAGTGATAAATAAGTTATAAAATAATATACTAATTATTTATTTAAAATAATCTAAAGTTTTCTTTGGCGCATAACCCTATTTCCTACAGGTTATGGGGCCAGTGGCGCGAAATTATTTTTCAGTTGTTTTTTGACGTATATAATCACCGTAACATTTGAATTGGCAGACGGTTATATTTTCGAAAAAGTGCGGAATGGAGAATTCAAAAATCAAACGAAATATCAAACCGTTCAACGGAGAAAAGTACAGTGTTTGGAAATTTCGTATCCGTGCATTGCTAAGCGAAATGGATGTGATTAAAGTTATTGACGAAGATCCAGTGATACGATGCACCACATGGGAGAAAAATAACCGGATTGCTAAAAGTATTCAGGTTTTGCTTGACTGGAGATTACCAAGAAGATGCCCGTGAAGACGAAGTGACTTTTATACTGGATTCTGGAACATCTGACTACATCATAAAAAAGGACGATCTTTTTATTACATATGCCGTTTTAAAAATCCTCCATTGAAAATTTCTATAGCTAAGAAAAAAAAAGTGCTTTTATGTTTCAGCTACAAAAAGGAGTGCAATTCAAGTTACAAGCAACTTGGGCATTCAAGGAACCCTGGAGGATGTGTTGTATTGCCTGGAAAAGTACCATACAACTTGCTTTCGGTTACTAAGATGCAGAAAACTGGTATGACGATCATATTAAACGGACAAGGTGCCCAAATTTGTAAAAATGGTAAAACATTGATGAAGGGTAAGTCTTTGAACAATGTAATGATGTTAGATTTTGTAACCTGTGCTAAAGTGATTCATTTTATGTCCCAAATATGCAACAGTAAAAAAAAATCTTATAAATTGTGGCATCAAAGATTAGGTCATATTAGTAAAAATAAATTTTGCAATTAAAAAGTTGGTTGAAGATGTAAATCAAATTCAAAACGTTGTAAGTAGTGACGATTTGTGTGAAGCGTGCATAAGTGGTAAACAAGCGCGACTTCCGTTTAATCAGCCTAAAATTAAAACTCATTAACCGACCTGTATAAACCCAGTTTAGACTTATACACTTAGTAAAAGTGCTATAATTGTAGTTGATCTGCCGGTAAGTACTTGCAGACTCGGAGCACGTCAAAGAGAAAGAACACCAAAGTAGTAAAAGTATGTAAAATCGAAGTTAAAAAAAAAAACCTAAGTATAAAACAGGTAAATTATGGCAATTCCTTTCTTGAGTAGTGTTTACTGTGTGACAGTAGTCGACGCACTAAATTGTACTTAATAATATAAAGTTAATAATAACGAAAACATACGCGTGCGGCCTAATTAAGTCGCAGCATTGACAAAATGTTTGTGTGGCAGTGAGACCATACACGACCGTTATATGTTGTTCACTCCGACGTTTGTGGACCTATAACTCTTCCAACTATTGATAATAAGAATTATTTTGTTTTATTTGTTGATCAATTTACTCATTACTGTGTTGTGTACCTAATAACGTACAAATCTGATTTATTTTCAGCTTTTGAAGATTACGTTGTGAAAATTAAAGCTAGATTTAATTTTAAACTTGTCAATTTGTATTCTGATAACAGTGGAGAATACTTATCTACTGAAATAAAAATTACTGTGTTGAGAAGGGAATAACATATCATTTGACAGTTACAAAGACAACACAGCAGATTGGTTTTTCAGAAAGTATGGTTAGGACCATTACTGAAAAGGCTCGTTCCATGTTAAGTGGCGCAAAAATTAGAAAAAGTTTTCAGAGGAGAAGCTGCATTATCAGCAGTCCAGCCACAAGAGTCCTATTACAATCCAAGACACCATTCGAGCTGTGGCACAATAGGAAACCTCAGTTAAGGTATCTAAAAGTGTTCGGTTCAACATAAACTGTTTATGTGCATGATAAAACCAGTTAAGCAAAATTTGATGACAATTCATGGAAAGGAATACTGGTAGGATGCGAACCAAACGGGTATAAAGTTTGGAATCCTAAATGCGAAAGGTTTGTTACTGTTAGAGTTGAAATCACAGACGAGACTATTTTTTTTTGCAATTCAGGCCTCTTTTTTTTTTAAAGCCTGAAGGGAATAATTTTCCAAATTCCCATGACAAAACTGATAACTATGTTATTCCTAAATCAGTGTCACAAAACTGATAACTATGTTGTTCCTAAATCAGTGTCACAAAACTGATAACAATGTTGTGCCTAAATCAGTGCCAATAAAGTCTCGGTGTTCAAAACCGGCAAGTCGGGTAAGTCGGGTGTTCTAACAGTACATAAATCAGATACATAAAAAATCTGATGGGCACGAGTGCTCTAACAAACTTCGCAAAAATAAACGACACGGTTGATACTTGAACTGAGAGTTCCTGAG
The DNA here is from genome assembly GCA_951230895.1 of Carpatolechia fugitivella. NCBI lineage: Eukaryota > Metazoa > Arthropoda > Insecta > Lepidoptera > Gelechiidae > Carpatolechia > Carpatolechia fugitivella. Next base: position 19,045,887 of record OX579647.1, read on the forward strand.
AGAGAAAGATGATAATAACACAGGATACAAATAATGAACTTAAGAAAAGTGATAGTCTTGAATCTCGTCCCCCTATATCTTATTATGAGAGTGATGATGACTACTTACTATGTGCTCAGTCCATTTTATGTTGGTATCTTAACCTTATCTTAATCGTTATCCCAACCTTAAATGCGGAAATAAAAACGCGAGACGATAGAACTCAGTGGGAGGCCGTAATTAGGGATGAATAAAACTCTCTTTCTATCAACAACACTTGGACTTTAGTGCCAAGGCCGTCAGATAAAAATGTTACAAGGAGTACAAGGCGCGTTTAGTCTTGAATAAAGTGCTATACAGATTAAAGCAGGCGGCAAGGTGCTGGTTTGAGGTTTTCGAACAATCTCTAAAAGAAAAAGGTTTTCAAAATTCGTCTGTTGATAGGTGTACCCCGTGTACCAACTCATATATATGTATATGTCGAATAATGGAAGTGTAAATTCGTGATCTAGTCATAGCGTGTGCTGAAATTCAAACGATGAATGATATCAAAAATTATTTAATGAGTAAGTTTGAAATGACAGATTTAAAAGAAATAAAATTATTTCTAGGCATAAAAATTACACGATTCAATGATAAAATTACATTAGATCAAAGTGCATACATTAAAACAGTTTTAAATGCACGATTGTAATCCCGTCACCTGAATAATAAACTAAATTATGAAAGTTTAAATTCTGATGACAAATGAATGTCGAAATGTGATAGGATGTTTGTTGTTATGTACTCGTCCAGATTTAAGCACATGTATTAAGATATTAAGCAGGTATACAAACAAACATAATAAAAAATTATGGCAATGTTTAATAAGGGTCCTCAGATAACAACTGACTTAAAATTAATTTATAAACGATGTGATTATAGCAATATTTTATGTGGGTATGTAGACTCTGATTGGAGTGGAAGCGATGCAAACAGCAAAAGACAGACAGAAAAAGTACTACAAGCTACTTATTTAAACTGTTCGATAATTGTACTATACTACCTGGAGTACAAAGAGGCAAATGTCTGTTGCAGCCTTATCGACTGAGTATATGGCTCTGTTCGAAGCTGTTCGTGAGGCATTATGGCTAAAGTCTCTGGCATGTAGTATGTAAATATTTCTAGTCCTATTGTGATTTATGAAGATAACAGTAGATATAAGTATCGCAAATAACCCAACTAATCACAAGAGGTCCAAACACATCGATATAACATATCATTATTCCAGAGAGCAGATTGAGAAAAATGTAATAAAATTATGTTATATTCCAACAGGTAAACAGTTGGCGGATGCATTGACGAAACCCTTACCTTCAATTTCTTTTCTAAGAATGCATGCTGAGATGGTTTTACAATAATTATTGTTTTTAATTTTGTTGTATATTTTTAAATGATTATCATGAAGTTAAATTAATTTGTATACATATGGTTTGATTAGGTTTTTCCTGGGTTTTTCCCTAATCCTTGCAACAAATGTTGGACCATAATAATAATGTACTTTTCCCAGCATACACTTGGAAGATATATACGTACCGTATAGGATATCGTAGGTGAATTATGTATTTTTGAACATAATAAACAAATCAAAATATTTTTGTAACTAAGATTCATTTTTGAGGGCGCGTGTTGAATTTATGGTTATTAATTTATACAAAAATTAATCTTAGCTCATGTTTATTTTAAATGAGTTATAATTCAACTGTTGTAAATATGAAATCTGATTTGACTATAGCAGTTATTGTATAAATGAAAGGTGAGTGAATGAGTGAACGAACCGCCAAATTATCTTTCGTTCTGTCTGGCAGTTCTGTCTGTTCACATTCGGATTTTCTACTGCGTTAGTAACGGTCGTGTAATATCTTCCCAGTGATAAATAAGTTATAAAATAATATACTAATTATTTATTTAAAATAATCTAAAGTTTTCTTTGGCGCATAACCCTATTTCCTACACCTCTTATAGGTATTTGTTATCTATCATGGTTGCGATTGTGTAGGGTGCATCGGCGTCTTTTGTATTGTTGTCGATTGTGTAGGGTGCATCGGCGTCTTCTCAGAATTTTAAGTACAAAAGACGCCGATGCACCCTACACAATCGCAACCATGATAGATAACAAAATACCTATACTCAAAAGCAACTCTTGAGCGTACTCACGTTATAACTGCTAGGCTGGTACTGATAGTGACAACACTGGGAATTAAAAAAAAAAATACGGCCGGTGTAACTTTTACGCGTCGGCCTAATATTTTTGTTATAGCTTTTTTAAATTGTTGCGCTCACATAGTAGCTGTAATTTATCATAGGAGTAGTGTAAAATTTAAAGTTCTTTGATTATATCTAGGAAGAATGCTTCAAAAGTGCTTCTTTTCTTGTTTTTTATTTGTACGCTGGTACAAGGTTAATGTTCTTTTTTTTTTTTTTCTTTTTTTCTTTTAGTTCGTCCTTTCTGGACAGGCGAAGGGATCTAAGCCCATACTGCCTGGTCTGTAATTTCATTTTACTTTTCCATTTTTTTTTAAAAAAGGCCGGAGCCAAGTCTTCAGTTAGTTAGTATTAAGGCCGAGGCCAAGTCTTCTCATTTTCTCAAATCCAGTAGGGTAAATTCATGTCTAATCCGGTTCTGTCAAGTCCGAGAATTATGGTAAAATCCAGTGTGTCGAGTCCGTATTTAAATATCTTGAAGGGAGTTTCTAATAAACTCAAAAACATAACAGTATGTGTCCAGGTTCCTAAGAATGTCCTCGATGCAGCGCGGGACAGCTTCAGGTGGTCTTCCATAGACATATTGTTCTTTGGTAAGTATATGAAACTTCAAAAGTCGCTTCATATCGTGGCCCGACTTTAACAAAATTTCTGAACGTGCGCCATGATTTCATTTTACGCATATTTACTAAAACTAGATTATTTTTCACTTTCATAAATAACTAAATTAATATTATTATAGTATATATTTTTTTATTTTCTGTGCGAAAATTTTATCTATGCTGTTCTCGGATTGGAGGGAAGGGAATATCATGGACTACTAAATAATAATAAAACAGAATTTCTGCAGGCACAATAAAAACGTGGAAAGGAACGATTACGTCAATTTTGAAGTGCGAGCGATGCGGTTCGCGTAATTCGCGATTCGAAACGATTTTATTTTATATATTAATATATTGTTTAATAATTGGTTAATGATTTAGTAAAAGCCTACATACAGTTTCTGGATCAATCTTTAACGCCATGTACCTATATCAAGTACTTAATAAGAGTAGTTAGTAATAAGCGAAGAGTAATGTAAAGTCGGGCCTGATTCGGTCCAGTACGCAGCACCACACACGACACGAATACACGATCTTCTGCTCTGCTATTAGTAAACATGAGTCAGTGACGCATTTATCAGTGTTCGGAACGTAATTTGGTGTCAAGGAGAGATGACCGCAGTGCGATATTCAGCATCCTCGCTTATCGTGCGGAAACGTATCTTTTATCAGTCACTCTCAGTCGGCGAGTAAATAAGTTCTGTGTTGATCCGCTGGATATAAAAATAATTTGCTATTGGTAAGCCCTTGATATTCTGTTTTTAAGTGGTGAATACTAGCGTTCTAAGAAAAATCGAAGTTTTTTTTTTATTTATCTTAATTTTAACAAGACTTTAATTGCTCTTGGCGACTATGCCAGCCTCATAGTCAATTATTTTTTATTTCCTTTAAATTTGATAGGTGTTTAATTAAACACACCCCTATTTGTAGTGACTAATTGTCTGAATTGCTCTGCCAAATTTTTATTTATCCAACAAAAATACAAAGGTTTTATCTTTATTATATTAGTATAGATAAGTCCTTGAGATGAGTTATTCAGATTTATCCAGAGATTTATCCAATGTGTATAAATTTTTTCCATTTGTGAAATTTAACTAATAGTTTTATCATCGACCCGTCATGTGGTATATAAGATTTTCTCTCATGTACCAATTCTTGAAGCTGTGTTCTGTTTCATGCCATCAACATCCAGTTTTTGTAATTGCTAATTAATTTGAAACTACTATTTTAGTTAAATGTGTCAAACCATGGCGGGGACTCAGCCAGCGCCGCCACAGACGTTGGGCTCTCAGAACACGGTGTTCATTATTGACCCGTGGTTTGACCTATCTTATTTGAAGACTCCGCCTGGCATCATTAAGGCTGCTGTCATAGTAAGATTTTTTTATTTAAGAATTCATTTTATTGACTCTTGTTTTTGTGTTTTTTTGTAGTTATTGTTCTGCCTATATTTCCTCTTAGAAATATGTTTTTCTGCAGACAAAGTAGCTCTGTCCTTCAACTCAACAGATCATTTTATTGTGTGTATGTTAGGAAGTTTGTACTGTATAACTAAAAAGATAAGTATAAAGGATAGAGCAAAGATTAGAACAGTGTGCGAAATAGAATTTTAAATAGTAAATTACCTATCTAATCAACATTTTAATTTTAACATCAAAAATTTCCAGATTCTGAACCTAATAGGATTCATATGCATCCAATCCTCGGCATTCTGGTTAAATGGTCGTGGAGTCTACTTCAACATTGTGGCACACTTAGGCCTGTGGTTCTCAGCGGCCATGCTGGCTTGCTACCTGTGGCACGTTGTAGAAAAATACCACAACATTAAATGGCTGAAAATAGAGATGATAGCGTATGCAGTGTTGACGTTTCTCTACCTGATTGCTTCCACAATTGTTGTTGCATTTGGAAGTGCTGCATATTCTGCTGCTGGGGTGAGTAAACCCTTTTTTTAGCTTATTAATGATCTACCATGAGGCTCCAGAATTAAAGAGACTTTCTCACACGGAATGTATGAATTTTTATGCATTTGCAAGTTTCCTTACGATGTTTTTCTTTAATATAAGAAAGAGGCGCAGTTTATACATATAAGACGAATTTCACAGATGTGTCTCTTGCTAATGCAGTGAACCTTTTAACAAATATAGGTAAGAAAAGTAGTACTACTGACCATTTAATTTTGTGGCTTTTATTTTGCACGCATCTGCGCCCCTATTACGGAATTAGTAAGACAACGTCGTTCGTGACTTCTGTATAAATTGCGCCTTACGAGTCTAAAATTTGCTACAACTAAATGATGCGTTTGCGAAATCTATCAAACATAAAAATTTGCTTCGCTAAAAAATGCGACTCTAAAAATCGCTGCAACAAAATAATAACGTTCGCGAAAACTAACAAACAAATCGCCTATTCACTTTCCTGTCCCTATAGTGATGTATGTAACCCATCAGAAGACAAAATGTAGGTTACTTTAGAGAACAATGAGTTGTGCAGAGCCATAAACGGCGCACCCGCAACAAAGGTGCAGTAATTGGAGCTAATGTGACATGGCATACTAATTCACTCATGTTATTGTCTGTGGCATGTGTGCCTGTAGTTGACAGTATCATATTAGTTCCCTGCACCTCTGGCTTGTAATCTGTACCTGCAATTGCTGCAATCTAGCTAATAGACAGATGTTTCAGCAGAATAATTTTGTTGGCAAATCGGGTAGTTGGTAATACGTAAAGCTTGGGGTCGCAGGTTCGAATCCTGCTCAGAGCTAACATTTGTGTGATGGATGAGGATGAAGATATTTATTTATGCCACAATCAGATGTTGGGTGACCTTGTCTTGACCCCACACAAAACAATTCATGCACGCGCCACCTGACCGCGGCTCGGCACCGCCGTAGTTATTGCACAGGTTATTGCTAGTTGCGAGCAGACTGGATTAGGGAGATGAAGTTGTTCCATTTCATTAGGTTTTTGATTACGGATTACGTAATGCTTGCTTTGACGTCGAAAAATGATTTTGTAGTTAAATCTTACTTCGAATAATAGTAGAGAGGCCAATTCGTAGAAACTAGCTTATTTTCGATTTTCGTTGGACTGGAAAGGTTTATACCGACAACGAAACGTATGTTGTCGCTTTCTAAAATGGTGGAGCAAGTAGTTATGACGTCACAAAGATGGCGGCCGGGCCTATTCTATTTACGCTATGTTTAGATAACTACTGGGCCGATTTCCTCAAACAGAAAGATAATTAAATGAACTTTATTTTATTCTAAAGAATCAATAATGTAAACCTAAAACCAAATGAAATATTTTCAAAAAACTACATTTTGTAAAATCAAACATTTTTTATCATGTGAGAAACTCGGAAACCGTTAGATTATGGAAATTTAACTTATCATAAAAAATATAGTTACATTTATCAGCTTTCTAATGAACCTTAAATCATTGAAATCGAGCTATAAACAACGGAATTGCAGTGGACTAAGTGAGCGTGGGTAGCGCCGAACTGACTACGGTTCTTAGATTTTGGTACGAATAATCTTGAAAATAACGTAACAAAACGGGTAGAATCACAGCAAAATAAAAAAGTAGAACAGGCAACATATCTTTTATTCATATCATGGCACTAGTTTTAACTCTTAGTTTTAACTATATGCCAGTCAAAAAGTTTTTCTTAAAAAAAAACTGCGAACTAACTTCAAAAATTCTCGTAACAAATAACGCTTCGTATCGTATCGAAATAAAACTCTTCGTACTTGCACGTACTTGCGTTATATTTCAAAATAAAAGACTCAATGATACTGGTCTGTACTGATTTACATGAGAGTGTAAATGGACGCACTCGAAGCAGAGGCAGGTCTCTCACGTGCGAGAGTGTACAGCCGCCATTATATTTTTTACATCGCCAACACTGAAACCGATTCATTCCGGGGAATTCCTGCACCGTGAACTTTGGCGTTTGTCGCTTCATTCATATGATTTCAAATCATATGGTTACAAGAGGTTACAAGTTGACACGAATAAAAACTATTACCGTTTATTTTTTGTTCAAAATGGATTTATAGAACCTATGTGTAGTGTAAATGTGCCCCAAAGACCATCTTACAATTAAATTGGAAATTGTGTCTCATTTGTAATAAAAAAAGCAAAATGGATTTATTTATGGATTTAAGTAATATTATTCTAAATGTAACTGAAACACTAATAAGATAATTTAATCAAAATTTTGAGTCAGAATAACTTCGAAATGTATTTCCGACATACATGTTTTAATTGGTATTCGATCTACGGCTGTGCTTAGTGCAGGGTCCGCTGATAAGTGTTTATCGTGTATTTACGCGTAGAGATGGGTGGCAAGTGATTGTTAAATAAATAAATAAAGCCACTCAAAGCGGATTAGATCGATGGAATCCTTTAATATTCGCAAGAAGTGTAATGATTTTAATCAATCAGCCCATTGCAGTCCGCTGCTGGACGTAGGCCTACTCAAGGGCACGTCAAAGCGCATGATCACCCGCTTTCCTCATCCAGCCACCACCAGCGACCTTCCTCAGGTCAACAGTCCACCTGGCAGGGGGGCGTCCCGCACTACGTTTCCCGAGACGCGGTCTCCATTCGAGAACCCGTCTGCTCCAACACTCGTCGGTTCTGCGACAGACGTGGCCAGCCCATTGCCACTTCAGCTTGCTATACTTCTGGACGATATCAACGATATCAACCTTATAATATACGATATCAACCTTGGTCCTCTGCCGGATGATTTCGTTTCGGATTTTATCCCATAGCGAAATACTTAGTAAGTAAGTAAGTAAGTAAAAACACTTAGCATAGATCTTTCCATGGCTCGCTGAGTGACATATAGCCGATGGGCCAGCTTCACACCGTCATGTTCCACGTCTCGGCTCCGTATATCAATACAGGTAGAACACACTGATCATACACCCTGCTCCTCAGGCATTGCGGTAGTGGCGACGAGAAGACATGACGCAATTTCCCAAATGCTGCGCAGCCCAACTGTACTCTTCTTGCGATTTCACGCTCGAAGTTGTCTCTGCCCAACTGCAATGTCTACCCGAGGTACACATATTCTTGGACGGCTTCGAGCACTTCGCTATTGATCTTAGTCTTGTCCAAGTTCATCCGGAGACTGACTGACAAACTGACAATGAGGCAGCGTTAAGACTGTGCAGCATTTTTTGCAGATCCTGCAACGATTCAGCCATTATCACTATGTTGTCGGCAAAGCGGAGGTGACTGAGATATTCGCCATTAATGTTGATGCGCAATCCGTTCCAGTCTATGGTTTTAAAGACGTCCTCCAGTGCGTTGGAGAATAGTTTCGGAGAGATGTCATCCCCCTGTCTCACTCCCCTGAGCAACTGGATGGGTTTTGTCTTATGACTTTATACTTGGACGGACATCGACGCCATACTGTACAGGCTGCTCAGACCTCCACGTACCGCCATTTGACTTGGAATCGCTACAAGGATTCCAGAACAGTACCGGTTTCAATGGAGTCGAAAGCTTTCTCGTAGTCCACAAATGCTAGACACAGCGGCTGATTATACTCTTGCGACTTCTGTATAACCAGTCTCACTGTATGGAAGTGGTCTACGGTACTAAAACCTTTTCGAAACCCAGCCTGTTCCGGAGGCTGGAAGGCGTCAAATCTTGCGGCGAGACGGTTTGTGAGGATTCTCGAAAACAGCTTATAGACGTGGCTTAAGAGCGTGATTGGTCTAAAGTTTTCAGGAGAGAATTGTCTCCTTTCTTGAAAAAAAAAAAACAGCCCACTCTGCTCTCAATCCACGCCTTCGGGGTAGTTCCATTGGCTATGACGGAATTAAATAGCTCCTTTAGCTTTCTCAATACTGGAATACCTCCTGTTTTGAGAAGCTCGGAAGTGATTCCGTCTTCGCCAGGAGCCTTCCCATTTTTAAGCTGTTTGAGAGCCCCCTCAGTTTCATCTTCATCTACGTCTGGGCGATCTTCAGTGAAGTGGCGTGACAGTGTGGCTCTTGGGTCGTTCGCGTCAAGCAGAGGCTTTGCGACATGCGAGGCATATAATCGACCATAAAAGTCTTCGAACTCGGCGAGAATTTCTGGAACTGATGTGACGATTTTGCCTTCCGAGTTTTTACACACAATTTCCAATTGTGTGATGGTCTTTGGGGCACACTTACACTACATTACATACAGGTGCTATATCCATTTTGATCACAAAATAAACGCTAATAGTTTTTATTCGTGTCAATACTTGTAACCTCTTGTAACCAAGGGCGCATTCCGAATCAGACTTTCAGCGCTGTCAGCGATCAGAAAAGCAAAAAATGTATGGCTGACAGTGATTCGGAACGCGATTACGGGTACTTTAATCGATTTCAGCGCGTCTCGGAACGCAGGGAACATGCTTTCAAATGAATGAAGCGACAAACGCCAAAGTTCACGGTGCAGGAATTCCCCGGAATGAATCGGTCTCAGTGTTGGCGATGTAAAAAATATAATAGCGGCTGTACACTCTCGCACGTGAGAGACCTGCCTCTGCTTCGAGTGCGTCCATTTACACTCTCATGTCAATCAGTACAGACCAGTATCATTGAGTCTTTTATTTTGAAATATAACGCAAGTATGTGCAAGTACGAAGAGTTTTATTTCGATACGATACGAAGCGTTATTTGTTACGAGAATTTTTGAAGTTAGTTCGCAGTTTTTTTTTAAGAAAAACTTTTTGACTGGTACTTAGTTAAAACTAAGAGTTAAAACTAGTGCCATGATATGAATAAAAGATATGTTGCCTGTTCTACTTTTTTATTTTGCTGTGATTTTACCCGTTTTGTTGCGTTAATTTTCAAGATTATTCGTACCAAAATCTAAGAACCGTAGTCAGTTCGGCGCTACCTACGCTCACTTACTTAGTCGACTGCAGTTCCGTTGTTTATAGCTCGATTTCAATGATTTAAGATTTATTAGAAAGCTGATAAATGTTACTATATTTTTGATAATAAGTTAAATTTCCATAATCCTAACGGTTTCAGAGTTTCTCACATGATAAAAAATGTTTGATTTTACAAAATGTAATTTTTTGAAAATATTTCATTTGGTTTTAGGTTTACATTATTGAGTCTTTAGAATAAAATAAAGTTCATTTAATTATCTTTCATTTGAGACCCTGTTTGAGTAAATCGGCCCAGTAGTTATCTAAACATAGCGTAAATAGAATAGGCCCGGCCGCCAATCAGATCAGTAAACCACGCTGATTCCAACGACACCACTTGTCGGTATAAACCTTTTCAGTCCAACGAAAATTAATAATTTTCAACTTGGCCTCTCTACTATAAAGACACTTTAATAAATTTTGATTTCCCAAAGTTGCGCGCTATTATACTTGCATGACTTTACTTGTAGCATGAAACACCCAGGGCCCCGTTTTACGAAGCAACAAGTTACTACTAACAAGTTACAATTTGATATTCATTGCGTAGCCAATTCGCCTAGCTAAACTGTAAGCCCTTATCGTTTTCTCTAATCGTCTACGCAATGTACTTACGTCGAATTGTACTTGTAATTTGTAACTTGTAGCTTCGTGAAACGGCCCCCAGTTCAATACATTTTATAAAACGGAGAATAGTCTTCAGAATAATTAATAAACTTAACATGCTGAAAACAACAGTTTAGTTATTTACCTATTGTTATCACTTATCTCGCAGGTGGTACGCTCACGACCAGTTTTAATAGACATTCCTTAAGCGCATGACTAATACGATATTATGTTATACAGCCAGCCGAAGTTACTCATTCTTTATTGAATTCTTCGAAATATATTACGCTTATATTCTGTAATTATGATTATACTATACTCAAATACTTCCGCTCATACACCGGACATCCCAATCATATTCTGCATAGTCTGCATGGGACGGCCTCATCAGGACAATTCCTCTCCCTCGCGCCCTTTTCATCAACGGCCCGTTACAGTCCACTGCTGGACTATGAGCCTCCTCCACTTAAGTGAAGGGTTTTGCCATAATCTCCACGCTTGGCAGGCGGGTTGGAGATCGCATATTAAAAGGTTACTGTATCAGAGAGCGCTGCTGCCCGTTCCAGTTCAATGTGTAGTCCCTAAGTCGCCTCTTACGACACCCACGGGAAGAGTAGGGGATGGTAACAAATGTATTCTACTTTGCCGTCACCACACGGCAAATCTTTTATGCTGTTGCTATTAAATCTTGGCGTAAAGCTGTAAGAGCCTTCCGCTCCCCCAAAAGTCCGGTTACGCTTGATACGTTGATTTTTCTTGTATCACACATCAACAGCTCATACGTCCCCACCGAGGGGCTCGAGTCTACCCTGAAGAGCGATCATGCTTTAAGTCGACCACGCTAACCCAATGCGGGTTCGTATTCTTCTATACCTAATATACTTGATGAGATCTGGATGAAATCTTTCACTGTACCTACAATACTTCAGTGTATTCCTTGAGATTAAGAACACGCCGCCATCTCTCGGAATATTGAGGTAGTATAAAGACGTCGAGCAAAGCCTAGGTGTAAATTTAGTTCTATATCATTCCTTTTCTACTCTTTTATACGAGAGCAATTTCTTCGTAGCTAACATACATGTTTATCCATTCCAGTTCTTCGGCTACCTAGCGATGGTTTTGTACGGGTCCGACGCGTACCTCAAAGCGAAGGCCCTGCAGAAGGGCGAGTTGGCGCAGGGCAGGAGGGTGGTCCAGCAGCAGCAACACATCACGACCCCGCCCGCGTTGCCATAGCAACCAGGTGCGCTGCTCACCGGCGGGTGGGAGTGAAAAGACTGAATGACGTGACGGGGAACAAGCCTAGATTCAAGTATAGATTTTGTGTTGTTTTTATCTTGTTATTTTCGTGATTGTAGCAGAAATAGGTGTTGGTGATTTTCCTACAATTTTCATGTAGTGGGATTTTTTCTTTACTGTGTTTTTAAATTTTTTGAATGCGAAACGCTGTCTACAAATTGGATGAAATACTGGAACGAATACAGACTTATATTCGTACCGACCGACATCAAAACAAACCTACTATAGAGTGGATTGCATGTCAGTGGAAGGTAATTGTTGGTTTTAGTATTGCAAGTGTATTTATTCGCTGATTTGCAGTTCACTTTATCTAAGAAAACATCTAGTGTTGTTGATAATAGCAAAGTTAGTTATATATAAGAGTCATACGCGCATTTATCACACACCATGCGAAATGTATTAATATTAACCATACATGTGAACATGTCTACTTTATTATTACTATCTAAAACAAACCTTTACTTTATTTGTATAGGGTGTAAATTATTTAGCGCACAATATTTTAACGGAGGAACCTACCCATGAAACAATAATTTTCCCCAAGGAACGTAGGCTGAAATATGAAAAAAAAAAACTGATCAGAAAAAAACACGAAATATGTCTATCAATTAGAAAATTTTACCATTTCTGTGCGTAATCTTGACTCCGTCCTTTGTGTCGCCGCGCACGCGTTCATGTACCTATTTAGTAGTAGTATAAGTGTGCACACACGTCAAGGGGTAGCGAGCGCGCACAGAAATAATGACTAAACTAGAATACACAGGCGCGGTGATGTGATCAGCTGATTAGTTTTTTTTTTTCATATTTCAGTCTACGTTCCCTGGGGAAAATTATTCAGTTTCGTGGGTAAGTTCCTCTGTTAAAATGTTGTGCGCTAATTAATTTACTGTATTTTAACTAAACATTCACATTTCACACACTCCCACCTTATATTGTATTTAACTTTAGTTGTCTTGTGTACCTCAAAGTGTACTTACTGTATGTAGCTTTGTATAGGGTAAAGTTGAAACTTGAAAAAAGTGTGTACTTTTGTACTTTTACAGGGTGGCCCATTAATAAATGGGTTAGAAACTACGAGACATAGAAAGATCTGTTCTAAGGAACCTGTCATCGATTTAAGTGACAAGAAAAACTGCATTCATAGTTATATGTTTTAAGATTTTCGTGGTTGTTCACTACACTAACATTATCACAATTTGCGGGTTTGTTACCACGGCTATATTTAATATTGTTACCTCGATATTTCGGAACGGTTACACGCTCCATAAATATAACGTGGTAACAAACCCGCAAATTGTGATAATGCATTCATAGTTTTTTTTAAAAGCCCCATTTTTTGTTTGGGAATCGAACCCGGTCGTATTGAAGAAAAAAAATGATTTCTATGTTGATATCGGTTGTGTAGGTCATGGGCAGTAAATGTTACTATGAAATATGATACCTAAAATTATTAATACATGCATTGTATTTCACGATTTTTATCATTGTTTTTTTTTCAATACGGCCGGGTTCGATTTTCAAACTGAGTATAAGTTTTTTTTTAAGAATAAAAAATAATAATAAGAAAACATTTAAATCAATAAATTCAGTTTTTCTTGTTACTAAAATCGATAACATGGTTCCTTAGAACAGATCTCTCTATGTCTTACAGTCTCAGAGTTACTCATACTGACCCATTCACATGGGCTGGCTACCCTGTATAATGAATTGTATAAAATAAATAAAAATTTGATAAACTTTTTATAATACAAACAATCTTTATACTTTCTAGGAGTAGAAGTGGTCGCCATGGTCGAATAGTTAGAAAGATCATCATACTTTGTGTATGAAACGATATTCAATCGTCCTGATTGATGACAGTATAGCCACAGAATTGATATAGCACGTACACAATCTGTCGAAAAAAAAATTAGAACATGTATTTGATAGCTTTTTACAAAACCTGTGTTTTTATCAAGTTTCAACTGCATTTTAGCACTACGCTTAACTTTTTTATGTAATAGTAATATTTGTGATAGTAACATAAGTGTATTAATATTAGGTAAGTAAGTACATATTTATTTTTTAATGTAAATAACGGTGATTTTTCTATACAGGCTCTATTTAGGTGGCAAAGCTCGTATGTTACAAAACATTATATTTAAAATTCGATATAATAATGTACATAATTGTTTATAAAATCTGGTTCAAAATTAACCCGACATTCTACTACTAAAATATCAAGCTGCTCGAAAATGAGACAGTTCGACTCTTAGCCAAGTATTATATATTGCCTGTTTAAGTACCTATCTATGACTTATTTATAAGTTGCCTTTGGTGTGTAAGTAGTAATTAACTAATTAAATTAATTTAAATGTTCACGAGATTTCCGCCTCCGTCCAAAGTTCTAATCTTTTGCTCACGTTTGTGTCAAAACACTGTTCATTAAGTACATTCTCCTCCAAGAGTATTATATTGTAGTGCTTTGTCAATCAATTTCTAGGCACGATATTAAATATGAATTAGCAATGCTCCAATTCCAATATAAATGTTTGTTAAAAGCTTAGTTAAAAAAAAGAAAATAATTTAAGATACTGATGTGATTTCTGTTTTATTGAATGGATATTTTTTTGTTCTACATTACCTACTAGATGAGTCTAGATGGCGCTGCGCAATTTTTGTATTGCTGTTGTTATCGAAGAACTGTGTTTCTTTAATTTACCTTGATACAAGGAAAATATTCTTATTTCATTAATTACTTTACAATGCCTGTACATTTATTTCTATAAGTATAAAATTATGTCGACGAGACGAATGCAAGTAAAAATATGAGTTAAGCTTCAGCTCAATTTGTGGCTTTTGTACCAAATGTTATTGATATTTTAACAAATGATATTTTACCTATTGTAATATTTAGAAAAACATAAGATTAATACTTCGTTGCATAAGTAAGACACAATAAATCACAATATCAATGTATTAAACCTTTTTGTAATCGTAAAATCGTTGTCTACTTTTCTATATTCTATTGTGGAGTTATTTATCAAATAAAACGCTTTCACTGTGATTATTTCATAGTTTTATTTCATTGCGTAACAAATATACTGTAAAATAGTCACGTTCTTACTCACGTCAGGTGTTTTAAGTATTTTTTGTGCCAAATACTTAATAAATTAAACCAAGGAAAAGTACTGGCTAAATATATTCGCGACTCTTAGTTCGTTTCTGAAATGGTCGGATCCTTTTTACTGTACCCAATCAATGATATTATATACATACAAGAGATAGATACGCCACCAACGCGTGCCGTGAATTGGTCCCAATTGTGACCATTGCAGTCGAGCTGTGATCGCTGTCTCTTTCACTCTCACGCTTTGCCTATTTCCTGTCGCACTTATAGCGTGTCTGTGTCGCGGAACAATTTTTGTTGTGCGTGCAGTATGACCGTGGCGTATCTTTCTTAAAATATCATTGACTGTACCGTACAATCTCTTTGGTTCGGTTTGTACATATTGTTTTTGGCGGTTGAGTGAAACTGCAACCACTGTGCAAATAATCACCGCTTATGTTTTAACTACAACGTCCAAGCGTATGCATTCGCGAGGTAGAGATTGCCACGTCCAGTACACCAGGAAGTTGCTGTTCTAGCCAAAGAGGATAGTTCTAACTTCACCCGACCGGGTTTCTTGGGGAAAGTTGTTCAGTTTCATGGGTAGATTGATCCTTTAAAATAGTGTCAGCTAATTTATTTGCACCTTATATAAGAACCTTATATAAGTAAATATAAATTAATTAATTATGACCGGTTTATTCGTCCAAGGCATTGATAGACCATATTATATCAATGATTATGACCTTTGAAAAATACACAACTATAATAATTTAATGATTGGATGATTTTTTTTAGCCAAAACCGTATATTTTTATCAATAGTCGTAAGTTGTAAGTATAAAAAGATTCGCTTAAGTGTAGATAAAAAATACTTATATGTGTGATTTCATAATTAACTTCACTTCTATAAGTTTTAAGTAGATAATTTTCTATATAAAACATAACCGATTAACTGTTATGAAGTGAACTATTGATAACTTTAAATATACATACCCAATTTAACTTTAAATTTTATCAAACAATATGAGAAAACATTTTTGGCCGAAACGAAATCGGCGACGCCCACTCACCTATAATAATACACATACATGAATCAGTCAAGGCTTTTGCGATAAGGCACATACATTACAGAAGCACATCCATTTCAATACATACCTACCTAATATTAACATTAGAAAGCAATAATGTTAAAAATACTCCTAATTAGTTCCCAAACATTTTGATAAAGTACCAATTACAAAATTCTATTAAAAATGTGTGACGATATCTTAAAACATCCAAAACCCTTGCTGGCCTTTTCACACATATTTACATTTTACAATTATATCTTAACCATTTTAGACTATTTTCGTCCCAAATTAAACAGTTATTTATTATCTATAAAAGTTTCTATAATAACTATCAAATACTCAGAAAATCTCTCAAAATAATACTTATTTATTATTTAAGATATTTGCATTGAGATGGTAAATAGCTGTCTGGTTTTTAAGTAGTTAACATAGTTACAATATTTTTTGTTACAACATACAAAAGAACTGTAGACATGTTTAATTTCGTTATTGATAATAACACCCTCAGTCGGCCACTATAAGCATCTTACTTAGTGACCAGTTTAGATAAGCTTAAATTCTCAAAAATCTCCATTATTTTCATACATTTAAAATGTTATAAAAAAATATGTAAGCAGCTCTATGAACTGCTCTCAAACATTAAATCTGGTACAAAAAGGTATTCTTAGTGTAAATAACTAGGTTTAACAATAAAAAAGTGTAAATTTCCTCTTATTCTACATCGGTGAGTGCGTAGTGATACAACCATTAATTGGTAAATATGATATGAGACTTGGGAACCAGTCATAAAATTTTACATGAAAGATGCATATCAAGTTGTTTTAGCAAGTTATTATAGGACATTAGGTCATTGTTGCTTATAACATTGTATGAAAGCAATCTTGAAACTTGCAGTAAATTATTTAAAGTATTTTGATCTGACTCACAACAGTGTTCATAGTAAGTATTAGTTTTCTATGATTGGTTACTAAGCCCATATGTGATTAATTAATTATACAAACTCTACTGAGGAGGTAGTCCCCTTTGCCATCCTTTGTACTTCAAGTAACCGTCCCACGAATATGCTATAAATGCACAAAATCCGAAGAACTGAAACAAAAAAGGCAATTAGTCTTAGTGACGTTTCTATGATAAATAAAAAGAAATAAATATGTGGGGACAACTTCACACACGGCCATCTGATCCCAAACTAAGCAGAGCTTGTACTATGAGTACCAGACAGCTGATACACATTACATGAATAGATAAATACATACTTATATAGACAAACAACAACCAGACACAAGGCAAACACAAGTGTTCATCACACGAAATTTGCCCTGGGCCTTGCCTGTGCGTCGGAGGCAGATACACTACCACCTAGGCTACAGAGCCAAAAAAAGCCATTACACACTTGTATCACGAATACCACCCTAACTCTTTAGGGATAAAGGCACTCTCAAGGTCAAAGAGTCCACATATGCTTAATTAAAACTCACCCCAACGGCATATCCAACGCTCTGTGCGATCGCAGCAGCAATAATCGATAGTATCAAATATGCCACACAAACTATTGTGCAGTAGAAGAATTCCAGTTTTAGCCACGGCCAACGGTCATACTTCTCTACAATGTGGAATGTGTAAGCGAGGAGTATGAAGCCCGTTATAATGATGCACACCCAGTACAGGATGTTGTAGAATATTGATGAGATCCAAGCTCCCCAGTCAATCTTTATGCAGATGAAGGCTATCAAACTTGCCAACTGAAAACATAATCAATGTGTTTCTTATCCATAAGCATAACAGCCTAAAAGGAGGCTCCAATCACAGTCTATATACTGTATCACAGAAAAAGATAATATTTTTGTTTTTTTTTAACAGCATCCACTATTGAAAGCACAGCCTTTGTTCCAAGCATATCTGTTGTGGGAAACTTTGACAACTCTTATCAGTATGAAATTATGATTCACTTCTTCTTGTTCTTTCAAGTAAATATTTCTATGATAATCTGTTTAACAATAATAACGCTTAGATGAGACAAACAAGAGATTACTCACTGCTGTTAAAAAAAGGAAAATCTGGTATGCTTACCATCTGGACAACTTTCAGCATTCCCGGCAAAGTGGTTACATAGCCTCGGTCAAACCGCAGAACCTTCTGTTCAGGAGGTGTGCTCGGTGTCTGGGGCTGGCTTTGCCCGTAGTTGTCAAACATTTTAAATGAAGCTGAAAAAATAATGGCCATGTGTTTTACCTTTGTATGTATGTATGTATGTCTTATGGGGGACGCCTGCGACGGAGCGCAGACGGGTGACCTGCTCTGTTTGTAGAACTATTTCACCCCTAATTCCCAGTTCGGTTGTCACCCTTCGGACTCCCGGTGCATCGGACATTTCTCCCTGTTCCCTCGCTCTCCCCGGACGAGTTCTGCCCCCACACGTATCCTCTCCCACCGCTCCAGGTAAGCGCTTGCTGGAGCGTCCTAGCCGATTCACCACTGACAGAAAGGGGTACCACTCCGCATGAAGGAAACCTGGAGATTCCCCCCCACGGAGCTCCCCCCCCGACCAGAGTTCCTCGTTAGTGCTCCCACACTTCCTTAGCGTGGGATCCTCCGGATCGCATGGTGTCACACAACTCGTCCCCTTCGGCGGTTCAACAGGTTAGTCCTCGCCCCGCTATTCCTCTAGGAGACAACCGAGGAGCACTGGTTTTACTGGTGCCCCGGCAGCGTCGACCCCTCGAATCTACCCGATGCTTTGCAAAGTCTGATTATGTTCCCTATTGAAATGTCCCTTAACTGTTCCCTATCAATCCTATCGGTTCCTAGTATCTCCCATCTTGGTAGAGAATACATAGGGCATTCCGCAATTAGGTGAATGCTTGTTTCTTCTTCCCCACATTTGGGACATGACGGATCTGTGGCTTTCTTCATAATAGTGAGGTGTCTGTTTAGTGCACAGTGTCCAGTAATTATCCAGGGATAATTACTTTTTTTATCAATCGCCTCGATGAACAGTTTTGACTGTCGGAGACCTTTTGTGTTTTACCTTTACATGTTTTAGTGTTGCGTCGAAAAATTTTATTGCAAACCTACTAAAAACGAAAATAAAACACCTATGCTAATAAGTGGTTTAGTTTCAAGTTACTGTAAATAAAAAAATGGCAAAAAGCCATATATGTAGTATGATTTACCTGCTTTAGGCACTTATCCACGTTTGTATTATATGTTTGTATTGTAAGTAAGAGCCTACATTAGTTAGATGATGAAGTCATACAGATGTTTAATTGGGGTTATAATTATAATATACCTACAGCAGGCGGCGACGCAACCTTAGATAAAATGACGCGACGCAACGCGACGTGAACTTGTTGAATTGAGTTGTGTTATGGAGTTGTGGAACCGACACCCTAGATTTTGCGGAATTTCACTAAGAAAACATTTTTTCCGTTTGTTTTACTCACATCAGAGTTAAATGTATACAACCGGTTTTTCTTGAGGAAAACCACCAAAGGTACCAATCCCGTTTACTATATACGTATCTTGATAGATAAACGCAATAAAAAGGTAAATAAAAAAAAGGAAATAATTTACTGATTGTATGACATTACTTATCACAAATCACCTGTGATTGTCCCTGCGTTCCGAGTAGAGATGTGCCGTGGGGAATGTTCCCATTCCTAGTATTTTCCCTATGGGAATATTCCCGGTAAGTTACCAAAAGTTTCCAATGTTCCCGGGAATATTCCCCTACACATGAAACATTTAATATATTGAATTCTTTCTTTACCTAGTGTTTTAATTTAGTTTGGTTGGTTGGTTGGCTGGTTTGGTTAGTATGATTTAATTTGCAAAATTGATTATTTTTGATATAGACAATTTTATTTTATTTAAGTGAGAGATTTCACTCACGGTCATCTGATCCAAAACTAGGCAAGGCCTGTACTACGAGTATGGGTGTCAAAGATAGATAAATATTCAATACCCAGACACAGAAATGACCCTTGATGTCTGCCTTTTTTTCTTTTCGCGCCTTAGCTTGGTACTATAGAAAACTGTAATTTTATTACAGATAGGTACTATAGGTATTAGTCGTTTTGTTAGTTACATACAGCCAAGTAGATGTTTGCCTGTTGATTGCTGACTGTAAGATGTGGATCAACTGTCTCGCTTCCTCTTTAAAAACACTTTATTTGCGAATCTCTTTATTTGAGTGGCAACAAGGTCATCAAACAATGAAAGCGTCCTTTTTTAGTTACCTGTTATTTAATTTGTAACTTGGTGCACGTATTTAAACATACAAACCTCGTTGTTAAAAATAAATCTGAATCTTTGTGGTCGGATTTTAAAAGTTGCTTTGCTTTATACCTATAACTTATGAAAAACATGTTGATAGTTCTGTAATTTGTTAATTATTTTAGTATAATTTAAATTGTTAATACTGAAATTTTATTGATATTTAAAAACAAATCTGGATCTTTGTGGTTGGATTTAAAAAAAGTTGCTTTGTTTTATACCTATAACTTATGAAAAACATGTTGATCGTTAATACTAAAATTTTATTGATGTTTAATTGTTGATTATATTGAT
Source organism: Carpatolechia fugitivella (assembly GCA_951230895.1). NCBI lineage: Eukaryota > Metazoa > Arthropoda > Insecta > Lepidoptera > Gelechiidae > Carpatolechia > Carpatolechia fugitivella. The sequence continues at coordinate 19,066,273 of OX579647.1, forward strand.
AACGCATATTTGTACACACATGAATAAAAACTATCAAAATTTAACGTCTGTGTTTCTTTTTCTCTTATTAAAATACAGTTAAAACTTTCAGAATCTGCCTGGGAATATTCCCGGAAACATTGGGAATATTCCTAAAAACACTGGGAATATTCCTCGGAATTCCTCGGAATATTCCCATTTTTTTGGGAGTTTTGGGAATATTCCCAGGCATGTGGGAAATTTCCGGTGATTGTTCCCGGTAACATTGGGAATATACGAAATCTCTTAGGTTAGTAAGTATTCAAATATTACTTGTGATTTGTCTCCTAAAACTTAATATTGTGACATATAAATATATAAAAAAGTAGAATATTTCGACAACTACGTACATGGAAAAAGTTAAAAACTCCGAAGAATTCTGTATGAAAGAAAGGAAACAATGCGTATTTTACATACAAAATAACTTTTGCTAAGTTTTCTTGTCCGAAATCCAAACCTTCATCATCGTCTCTCTGTTTTTCATAGTAAAATTCGATATCATGCTTTCTCTGTCTGTGGTAGTGGTAGTCGAACCCTGCGTACCGAAACGCGCTGAAATCGATTAAAGCATCCGTAATCGCGTTCCGAATTACTGTCAGCTGTCAAAACTCATACGTTTTTTTGCTTTTCTGATCGCTGACAGCGCTGAAAGTCTGAATCGGAATACGCCCGAAGTAACCCATCTTTTTTTTTGTAATGTTTCCTGGAAACTAGTTCTTCCCGCTTAGTGTGGCCCAGCACCAAGTTAAAAAAAATTATCAACTACTACGAAAATAAAAATTAAATAATGTAAATTAAATAGTAAATTATTATTTTTAATAATAGCGGATGATAAATGCGTGTAGCTTACTAAAATATTGAAATGTATCGATAGAAAGAAAATCCGTATACATATCCCTACGCAACTTTTATCCGTACAGAATGTTCATTTTCCGTACGTGTACGGACAAATCCGTACATATGGCAACACTGGTTCGTTTTAGTCGTATTATTTATTATACGTACCTAAGCCGACGGACGAATACAATGAACAACGTGCGGGCTAACGTGGAAGTAAGTTTGACATTTATTTCACCAATCATCGCCTACGGATTGATTAAAATTTTCCCCCCGCTGCCCGTTCGTCTACCCTCGCATCAACTTCAGGAATGTGAAACAAATACGTTCCTTTTTCTCCAGGTGCCACAAGGACAAAATCCTTGACAGCAGAATAGTTAGATACGGTTTGTTCATATTAGAAAGAGATGCTTAGTTCACTATGGAATATAGTAAAATTTGTTTATAGCGTAAAATGGAACGGCACACGTATCTAGGTTGCCAGACATTAGAAAATTATTAAATATTGGTGATATTTTTTATTTTTGTGCCTCCTCTTTTTTTTTATCGTCCGCATTATAATACATGGCAAAATAATAATTTACAATTCTTGACCAAAGCTGTCTAGTAAATAAGCGTAAAAGACCGTAAAGAAGGTCTGCTAGATCTCCCATATCCACTCGCACTCACGCACTCAGTTCCAAGACTCAGTTTCCTTCGCAGAAGTTTGAAGTTGTGGACGTGGTTGTTTTTGTACTGTTTTTTGAATTTAAAAAGCTATTGATTCGACGTTTCGCTGGTAACTGAGCTAGTGAGTGAGGTGAGCGTGTGGTGGTGTACGCAGAAAGGTCACACTTACCTAGACACCATATTTAAGCCCAAGTCACACAGAGCGGGAGCGGCGCGGTCCGGGGCCGGGACAAGCGGGACGGCGCTATGCCGCGCCATAGCACCGTCCCGCTTTCCTGGCCCCGGACCACCCCCAACACGGCTCTGTGTGACTTGGGCTTTATAGGGAACTAGTGTGTGTGTGTATGTGTGTGTAGTATCCAGGGTACAAACTATCTCCATTCCAAATTTCATCCAAATCCGTTCAGTAGTTTAGGTGTGAAAGGATCCAAACATATTTTCACATATATATTATTAGTATTAGTGTGATTCACCCAAGCAGTGCTTCGTATCACTTTTCACATTTGAATGTCACCTACCCAACATACACAATCATAAAATTAATGTCTTACAAGAACCTTCGGCAGACAGCGACACAACCAGTCGACCGGGTTGGATGGACCTCAGATAAATAAATAAATATGTGGGGACATCTTACACACGGCTATCCAATGAAATAATAATGTATATAATAATAAAAACACGACAGCCGTGCAAAAAAAAAATAGTCAGGTTTCACTCGGGGTTGTGTTAGAAGGTCAACGTGGTTCTAGGTAGGATTCTATCTATACTCCACACATCCAAATCTGTTCAGGCATTTTGAAGTTATTGTGAAAAACTCACACACATACATACATAAACACATTACACTCCTTTTTTTGGCAGTCGTGTAATAAAAAAACTCCTTGCTGCGTCTAATACGAATGGAGAAGTTTTTATTTCTATGGTAGGCGCAAGACATTTTAGTTCGATAATCCAATTCTTGTTTACCGTGGTAACAAACCCGCGAATTGTGAGAATGTTAGTGCAATTCTTGTTTGTATATATCTGGAAGCACTGGTCCTTAATCTGAGTACGCTCCAAAACGTGTAGAGTGATTGTTTTGACAGCATTCTATTTCACTTGCACTCATAGATTTTAAGTGAAAGAGGTTATCACTCCGTCTGCTGGCTGACTAACCCTGCGTTCCGAGACGCGCTGTGTAAACCAGCTCCCGTAATCACGTACTGAATCACTGTCAGCAGGCAAATCTCATATATGTACGTTTTTTTTATTAACAAGCTTTTTAACTTGCAATGTATGTGGGAGGGTGGGTGAGTACCATTGTACTTCAATGGTGAGTACTGGGTATGTTCGGGCGAAATCTTGCAACTCAATTTTGAAGCACTTGCTGCCATTTTATTTCATAAAATTGGATTTTGCTGGGTACACTTATGTAACCGCGATGATAATGCAATATTATGGTACCATGGAGCTGGGCTGATGATGGAGACGGAAGGCGGCCATAGGAGCTCCTACACAAAACAATCTAGTCGTGTTTGGGCTCGATGGATTTGTCTAAACAAGATATTTAGTCATACGTGATGTCCAGGGTCTCATGATGGAGCCGGAAGTTGGCCATAGGAATTCCTTAAATACACACCACAACCTAGTCCTGTTTGGGCTCGTCGGATTTGTCTTAACAAGATTTTTAGTCATATGTGATGTCCAGGGTCTCATGATGGAGCCGAAAGGTGGCCATAGGAACTCCTTAAATACTCACCACAACCTAATCCTATTTGGGCTCGTTGGATTTGTCTTAACAAAATCTTTAGTCATACGTGATGTCCAGGGTCTCATGATGGAGCCGTAAGGTGTCCAAAGGAATTCCTTAAATACACACCACAACCTAGTCCTGTTTGGGCTCGTCGGATTTGTCTTAACAAGATTTTTAGTCATATGTGATGTCCAGGGTCTCATGATGGAGCCGAAAGGTGGCCATAGGAACTCCTTAAATACTCACCACAACCTAATCCTATTTGGGCTCGTTGGATTTGTCTTAACAAAATCTTTAGTCATACGTGATGTCCAGGGTCTCATGATGGAGCCGTAAGGTGTCCAAAGGAACTCCTTAAATACACACCACAACCTAGTAGTTTTTGGGCTCATTGGATTTGCAAGTATACTCCACTCCACGGCTTTAAAAGCTTGTTTAAAAAGGATTTTTAATTAAGCTTATTTTGCTTTTGTGTTCGCTGAGCTGACGGCGCTTAAAGTCTGATTCGGAATGCGCCCTAATTTCTTTCAGGAACGAATATCCGAACATTTTGGAACGCACGCGCTCTCGGGGGTCGGTCGGTCGGCTCCAAGTCGGCTCCACAGAGAACTTTTTTATGTCGGCTCCACACAGAGGTTGCTCTTAAAAATACTGTCTCTGCAAAGGTTGTGATAACAGTTTTGTTATTAGCTAACTATAAATTGAAGAGTTCACGTCATCAACAGCTCATAATATACGTCCCCACCGAGGGGGCCGTCGCTTTGTGAAAAACCAACGAGAATTTGCCGTCATAAAAGTGTGATTTTAGTTTATCCTCGTATGTAATGGGAGATAGGGATTGGAGACCGTTCATCTACGGCGGCTTAGCGTCGATCGTTGCGGAGTTCGGTGAGAGAACATTCATTTTGATTATATGATTTTTTGTGTAAACAAAACCTAACCTATAAAACGGGAGGACGTCTATTGACTGGTTATCTGGCTATCATACGATATAGAAGATTGTTCATTTAAAACCAGGACTTGTCAGTACATTTTTCATTCTCATTGGAATCATATTGGTATGATACATTTTCATTCATGGTATGTTTTATCTGGCAGGGACTTTTCCCATCGACACCACAAAGACCCGTCTGCAGGTGCAAGGGCAGAAGATTGACCCTCGCCATGTGGAGCTGCGGTACTCCGGAATGGTCGACTGCTTTGTCAAGACTTCGCAGGAGGAGGGGGTCAAGGCCCTTTACTGCGGGTAAGAACTATATGAGCCACTATTTTAATATACTATTTATGTATTATAGATTTACAGATGATTATAGATCACTAATAACTGATCTGGATCTCTAATATCACACACACACACACACACACACACACACACACACACACACACACACTCACTCTTATTCATAATGGAGTGAGCAAAGCTTCCTAAAGAATTTTTATCTTAAAATAATATTAGAAACAATATTATCTATGTGTAGTAAAATATGAAATGTATATATATTATGTATATTTACTTGCTTTTATTGTATAATATTATTTTTTGGTTTTATACATTTTCCTTTACTTTCTTTATTTTCATAGTAGAAAAAAAAACAAAAGTAATTAAATTGTAATAGTTTCCATCTTACAAAAGTATCATAATAAGATAACAATGTATGTTGAAGTAAACTAGTAAATTCTTGTTTTTATTGCTGCACACATTACATGAGTCAAGAAAAGCCCCTTATCAAGAATTTAATGATGTAGTATATTATTGTTTATCACATTACTTGCGTATAGTGCTTATGGCAATCGTGATTTCTAGGGGCGTTGAAACTTTTTGTATTATGCTGGAAAAGTCTTTTAAATAAAGTTTATTTTAATTTATGAACAAGGGGAGGCAATAGATGCATGCGGTTGATTAATTCAAACCTCCTGTGACCCTGCTGCTAGTTCAAATGAAATCAGAAGTGGGATGGAATACCGAAAACCGATATGAATAAAATAAGAGAAATTAAAGATTAAACTAATCTGATATGATAAACGCGTAAATTGACCAACCACACGCGTTTTTTTCTTATCCTTAACATTATTTAAAAATAGCGTAAAGTACATTGTTAGTAAACAAGCTAGAACTGACGCTTGCCCCGACGTATCACAGTACTTTCTTCATTAAAATAAATATCTGTAGTCACGGTCTGCGAGCTTTTGGCAAAGAATCAGAGTGTTGTTGATTACAATCATTAATCTCAGCAAGAATGCCAAATGCGCCACTTTATGGCTGTTCTGCTGAGTAGCACGCTATTTATACGGCTTTGCAAATTACGATAAAATGTATTTTTAAGAAAATTTATTACAAAAGTGCAAAGTGCGTCGTAGTAAAGAACCACTTTTTATGCCATTTTCCGGCAGAAGTAAATTAAAAGGTACTGCTTCCAGAGTGGTTCGTTTCGGCTGTTTAACTTTCGAATGGTTTGTCTTCTGAGCTGTCTCCTTTGTCGGCTTTACTAATAGCTTCGATTTTTGGTAGATACGTATTGTCCTCCGCGACTGAGTATGAGTAAATCGTGCGATTTTTGCTTTTGTGATTCGCTACAGTTTTCCAACCCACTACGCCTCTCCCCTTAACCCCCTAGGCCTTATCAAACCCTTTATTATAAAGACGTTTCATTTCAACTCGTAAAAAGAGAAATAACCCAAGAAATATTGTCCAGGATCTGGCCAGCGGTACTCCGGCAAGCGACGTACGGCACGATAAAGTTCGGCACGTATTACTCGCTGAAGAAGTGGCTGGCGTCACGGCGGGCTGATGGGGGCGCCAAGGAGCACCTGCCCACCAACACCTTCTGCGCGGCCTTCGCCGGAGGCCTGTCCAGCGCCATCGCTAATCCAACTGATGTGCTCAAAGTGCGGATGCAGGTATGTTTGAGAGCTTACTTTTTAGGAAATATTGTAAGAGACCTTACGGGATGGACTGTCTCTAATATACTGCTCACGTAAAATGTAGCAATTTGGAGATCATTATGGAAGTTTCTGACCAGCAGACGTCTTTTGAAACAATGATGATGGTGAAATACTATGCTATTTTCAAGATTCTAGCGGAGTGAAAAGTAGAGCTGGAATTGCAACTTCATAGTATATAGAAGTATGCGTATGTGTTTATTTGATTCACTTATATATCTATAATATATAGGTATGTGGAGTATGCGTCTGCGCCTTTAATAAAGTTCAATGATTATACACGTTTTTAATAAAATCTATCTATTGCCATTTGAACCAATGATATTATATACATACAAGAGGTAGATATGCCACCAACGCACCAAACGCGTGCCGTGAATTGATCCTAATTGTGACCATTGCAGTCAGTCGAGCCGTGATCGCTGTCTCTTTCACTCTTACGCTTTGCCTATTTCCTGTCGCACTTATAGCGTGTTTGTGTCGCGGAACAATTTATGTTGTGTGTGCAGTATGAAATTGACGTATCTTTCTTAAAATATCATTGATTTGAACCGAAACATGACCGATACGTTGAGTGCGGCCTTTGCCGAACCTTATCTATAATAATGAAGGGCAATCCCTAACCCCACACTAGATCAGATATCGCTTATCAGATCGAAGTACATACTTCACAAACGCCTGATTGATGTTTCTTTGCGTATCTGTTTGTAAATCCAGCGGAGACTGATATTTTCTTATCTGATTACGTCACACAAGAACCTCGGACGATGAGTGAAGAGGGTGTGTTGCAAATCGCGTAGGAATGTAATCTTGTTTATTGTCTTCAGGGTTATATTTTAAATAATGGTATTTAGTTAGACTATCGTATAAAAAAAAAAAACAAATTGTTGACTGTACCCTAGATTATTCGCAGAATGATTATTGGCGTCGTAGCCTGGTTGCGGTACCTTTTAGCCAGCACAGTAAAGTACTTTGGACGAATTATACACACAGAATTGTATCGTGTTGTGGTATCTTTATACTTCTTCTGTGTTATAATTTAAGCAAATAATAGTGTTATCTATCTATCTTCACAAGGTAAAGTTGTGGTATGATGTTCTACTAGATACAATATTGAAATATTCGCACTGTATAAGAAATAACCCTGTAGATCAGAAGTAACGATGCAAGAATACAGGTCACTCCAATCTGATGCAACACTCGTGTAAAGGACGTGTTTTGTTGTTTTGTTTACAGTTTATTTTCGCATATTGTGTTGTTGTCGTTCGTTTATTAGCGTCGTTACTTTATCAATACGTGATAAAAATAACAAGTCCGTAAAAGTAAAATAATGTATCTTTACAATCAGGTCATACTCGGGCGTTTTAAAAAAAACTTCTCCTCGTTTGGCCTCTTTTCAGTACCAAAGTTACTCGTACATTAAAGGAATGTTTGTTAAGACTAATAGAATATTTACACTAGGCCATTTGGCAAACCAATACACTATGCCAAGCCATTAAGGCATTGATTTCTTACCGCTGAATCGTAGTCGAAAAACGTATCTAATAATCAGTTTAAAATATGTTAAAATCGTGAGAATTTAAAATGTTATTTGTCGACAACCGACCTCACGAACCCTAGTGTCAGTGTTATGAGCCGCCAAAGGCCACTGACATCTAGTGTTACCATTGTTATTTACTTTCGAAAAACGTCTACTGCTTTTTTTTAGGCAATGGCTTTATTTACTTTCGAAAAACGTCTACTGCTTTTTTTTAGGCAATGGTTTTCTCCAAAGGATTTCCACAGCAGCTTCCAGGGAACTGTCAATTCATTCTGTTCATTTCATTTTACGCTGCGTCTTCGGGTGGTCATCATCATCAACAGCTTATATACGTCCCCACCGAGGGGCACGAGCCTACCCTGAATTAGATCGATTAGGCCTTAGTCGACCACGCTGGCCCAGTGCGAGTTGGTCGACTTCACACACAACCTTTGAATTTCTTCGCAGGAGTGTGCAGGTTTCATCACGATGTTTTCCTTCACCGTAAGAGCGTCGAATAAACGTACATATGAATTCGAAATTCGAAAACACATTAGCACGTGGTGGGGAAGAAACCCGCGTCTCCTGGACGGGAGGCAGTGGCCCTAGACCACCGACGCTCTCTCGTTCGGGTGGTCGCCTATTAATCGTCATCACCACCCTCATTTTAGCCGAAAGATGCATACTTTAGAACAAAGGCCTCCCCTAGGAATCTCCCCAATGACCGGTCCTGCGCCTTGCCTCTAAGAAACGGTCGCGTTGTCCGATGTTTCGTGAACATCTACCGCAAAATGCGCGCAGTCTACAATGAGGCGTGCAAGTCATTTATAGAAGAACTTTTGCTAAGACTTATAGCTTATTTTTCTCAGACAGGTTCAGAAAAACGCAACCTAGTCCGATGTTTCGTGGATATTTACCGGTTGGAAGGCGTGAGGGGGCTATGGCGGGGCGTGGGTCCCACGTCGCAGCGCGCGGCGGTGATCGCTGCAGTAGAGTTGCCGGTGTACGACGCGACCAAGAAACGACTGACTCCAACACTGGGCGACTTACCGGTGAACCACTTCGCGTCCAGTTTGGTCGCCAGTCTTGGAAGTGCTATCGCTAGTACGCCGCTAGACGTCATAAGGGTAAGTTGAGTACTATATTAATAGTACATTATTGCCGCGGCCGCAAAATTAGTTATTGGTGGACGAGGGCACGTTTAAAGTCCGAGCCGCAGGCGAGGACTTTTATTGTGTACGAGTCCAGTAAGTGTTATTGCGGCCGAGGCCGAGGCTTGTATAGTACTTTTCTCTGAAACATGCGAGGAAATTATAAAATACTAAAAATATTGTGTTAGGTACCTTGGATTCTTGTATCGGACCAAACTTATAAGTTCTAATCGTTATCACTTTAACCTTTACTTTAACTTCTTGAACTATTCATTGTTATAATATTTCCCTAATTCAATGATTAGTTAACTTCATCGTGATATACAACGTGTTACAAATAATACCAAAAAAAAGAATATTCTTCATCACAGGTATTTAATCAAAATTTTCCCATCTCTAGTGTCATTTGGCATCTAAAATATAGACTATCGATTCTCAGAACGGACAAGTATTTGTACACCATTCGTGCCTATAATTTTAAAGAGATGTACTTGAATCAATAATTTATGTTAGAAAACATTTTCTTTTTTGCCTTAATTATCTTGTTTACGTATTTACAAACATAAATATTATTTTGAAATATTTAGTTCATCATTTCATTAATTTATTATTTCATAACAAAGCTTTTTTTATTTATTTGTGGTTTTTTCATTTTGAAATTAATTGTTCTAATGTGTATGTTATGGTACAAGTAGTACATAAATATTTTTAACCATAGCGGTAAAAATAGGCACATTGACCTAAAATTACATATCTGGTCCGAATATTCTTTGACACAGCTGATCACTAGAGATGGGAAAACTTTAATTAAATGCCTTTGATAAAAATATTCTTTTTTTTGGTATTTTTTGTAACACGTATAGTACGATAAAAATAAGAAAAAAACGAAGAAAATTACAAACCGCCATATTGCATGCTTTTCTTTTTTTTTGTTCTATGCCAGTGTCATACAGAGCATACAGCCAACTCCAATCACTACGATTCGTGTACGATTCATATAAAATTTGAATTTAGAACATAAGAGTATGCTGTAAAAAGTTCTAGGCCTTTTGAGGGCACATTGCTGGCCGCTGTTTTGTATGGGGAAATGTTTCGTCCAAAAATGAGTTACTTCGCGTACTGTTTTTTGGCAGTAATGATCACATTTTCGAGCGTGTCGGAGAAAACTCACATTACTCTAAGCCGCGACCGAAAAACGACTGACCACTTTGCGTCCAGTTTGACCCCTCCCACTCCCAAGTATTAGTTCGGGTCACAGCCAGTCTTCTTATAATTCATCATCATTATTTTCAGTTTTTATTGCATGCACAAGTAAGCCTTTCGTGAGACATAACGGTGGATGGGTTTAACAAAGTCTTTGTTCTATGTTACAGACGCGGCTAATGAACCAAAGAAAAGTTAAGGGGCAACTAGTTAAATCGACTGACAAAATATATAAAGGAACTGTGGACTGCTTTTTACAGGTACGAATAATCAAGAAACGAACAAATAATGGGGGAATTTCCGACAGTCAATAAAAAACAATATCAGTTCATAAAACTTCGGTAGATGGCGTTGACGATTCGTGGATCCGAAGAAATGCGGCCAGTCACCCAGGGCCATAAAAGGATTTTAAAAAAAGAATCCACGAAGTACACCTGGCGCCATCTATCGTCATAGAACTTATTTTTATTTTTTAAAGAGCTGTCAGAAAATCCCTCATTAGATGATCTCAAATTATTTTACGTGCATCATGCAGAAACTACTTCACGGAATTGGACGCGGTTGTTTGCTGGAGGTCCGACATGAAATCTGGTGCATGCACGGAATATAAAACAAGAGAGGAATGGACAAGTGGGCGGGGCGCGTGTGTCATAACTATGAGTAGGTCCGCATAGTTTTGTTTAGTTCGCCGAGCTTGCAAAAACTATTCCTATTTTCTTTAGGCTAAGGTATGTATTGGTATGCATCTTGTAGTACGCCATCTAGGTCAGAAGCGTTGAACTACGTGAAGAAAATGTAGAGTATATCTAAGCTCATGCGAAAATATACCTTATTTGTTTAATGGTAAAGTAACATTTACATTTGGTAATGAAGTATATATAACGTTCTTGTTTGAAACGAGTACAACAGCTCTGATTGGTCAAATGCCCGATTGTCTTAGTCTGTGTGTGATGTAAACAGTGCTATCTATGTGTGATTTTGGCGACACTGGTTCTCATAGAAAAAAATACGTTTGTCCTTTCCACTCTTGTTTTATATTCCGTGGGTGCATGTTTATCTTGATAAAAGTCGAATTATTTTCATTTAATTTTTGTGCTAAATAACATTCATCTCAGAGTTAAAACTTTGATCACGTACCGATGAAGTCGCGGGCAGACAGTTATTTCATATTCCTTTTTTGACCGAGTAAACGCGAAGCATCTCCGTTTCAGCTTGGCCAAAATTGCTTTTGTATTTCCATCTGTCTGTCTGTTTGTTCCACTTTACAGGTCGCGTTTCTCAACCGATTCTCGTGAAATTTTGTGAGCAGGCTCGATAAATATAATTATAGAATTTTATATCGAGTAAGATTTTTGGAAACTTTTAAAAATACGGAGTTAATAGGGTTGAAAATGTAAAAAGTCATAAGTCAGACATTTTGAAAATATAATAATCGCGTGGTATACAACTCACAGAGCCACTAGTTTTATTTGTGTTTTTGTTGTCGGCTTTACAAACCACAGAAGATTATTTTAGATATAGAATCCTTACGTGTGTTGTTTGTGTAGACGGTGCGGTGCGAGGGCTTCCTGGCGCTTTACAAGGGGTTCGTGCCGACCTGGCTGCGCATGGGGCCCTGGAACATCATCTTCTTCATCACCTACGAACAGCTCAAACAGTTCTACTGAGCGCCGGCTCCTAGACAATACAGGTAAGCGTTAAGGAAGCGCGCTATTTCCTTACGAACTTTTATACCTCTATTTAAATCACTTTAGGAGATAATTTTTTTTTAAGTTCTTAGTGTGAAGAGGATACCACTAGTCATTTCATTAAAAAATCATAACTGAGAAAAAAAAACTGTTGGACAAAGTTGTTTCAATATGCACAAAAAAATATTAGATTTTTTCATTACTCATACTCTGAAAGTAGTTCGGAAGTTGCCTGAGGAGCGGATTGAAGGTAATACTTTTCAGCCCGGAGGGAGAATCACTTTCAACTGACAGCTGTCATTCATTCATTCATTTTCACTCATTCTGTCAAATTATAAAAAAAAAACTGGTTAAAAAAATTAGTTTCACATTTCTGTTGAACTATGTTCTATCTTTCTATACAGCTACTCAATTACAGCGCAATGTTAAATTGAAATAACATAAAGTTAAGTATTAATTAAAGAATATATATTTTTTAAATGACTTTATTATAATTAATCTTCAACTATTTCTTTAAAAGAAAATCGATTTCGGCAAAATATTTAACATTTTTCAATGATGGAAATTCAAAATAATGGCTCAAAAGCTGACCGGCACGGTCACAGCAAAAAATGAAAAATAGGCGGGAAAGCAACAATCCGATTGTCATTTGTTTCTCGAGTTGGGTTTTGTTTAGAATGAGTTCATTTGATTCAGATAAAATGGAAGTCACTCATTTTTTCTTTAGCTAATTCGTGTTTTTATTTTTACTTTCCTTGTATTCGTAATGAAGAGCAGAACAGTGTTTTACCACATGTATGTATGTATAAGGGGGACTGCGAGGAGCGCAGACGGGTGACCTGTTCTGTATATAGGAACTATTTCACCTTTAATCCCAGTTTTGATGGATGCTCCTTTTATGGTAGCGCCGCATCAGCTCAGCCGTACCGCGTGATACTCTCGGTAGGTGAGTTGTGTTAGGTCTATCCCTTGTTCTCTCCGCTTCTGGCATGGAGTGACCCAATGGCCCCCGCGACTACCCAAGAAGAACCAGCTTGGCAGCGGGTATTGCTACTACCAGCCAGCCCCCCCGAGCGCCGCGTGAGTCCCAGTGCCCCCCATGCCTTAAGCTTCGAAAATACTGGGTTCCCCCACACGGTTGTTCTCCCCCCGTGAGATCGTAATCGGCCGGGCCTGCCATCGCCCACCCTCGGAGCACCCATCGAAGGAGTACCGGTTTTACTGTAGCTCCTCCGTGATGGCCCCCTCAAATCTGCCTGTTGCTCTACAGTATCTCAGTATGTTCTTGAATGACATATTACTCAGTTCTTCCTTTTCGATGCTGTCTGTTCCTAGTATTTCCCATCTCGGCAGTGAGTACATCGGACATTCTGCCAGGAAGTGTAAGCTTGTTTCATCTTCGCCGCACTCTGGACATGAGGGGCTCTCTGCTCTCTTCATGATGCTGAGATGTCTCTTTGTCCTGTCACTACACCTGTGATGACTCTGACGTCTTTTTTCTTGTGTTGAAGTAGGTGCTTAGTTCGTCTGCGATCAAGTGTCCTAATGAAAAGTTTAGACTGCCGGTATCCGGTGGCCTTTTCCCATCTGGCATTGGTTTCTACTCTTGTTTTCTTTTCAATAACTCCTTTTGTAATTCTATGTGGTATTGGTAGGCGGGGCTCAGGACCTGTGAAGGTACTGTCCGCTCCCTTTCTGGCCAATTCATCTGCAGTTTCGTTCCCTTCGGTGCCTTGGTGTCCAGGCACCCAGGCAACAGTAACGCTACTTTTATTTGCAAGTAGGTTAAGTGCTGACTTGCATTCTTTAACCAGCGCTGATGTTGTTACTGGTTTATCTAATGCCCTAAGAGCCGCTTGACTGTCACTGTATATTACTACAGTGTCAGTCTGTAGATCTTCCATATTTTTGATCTGATGAGCACATTCTAGTATAGCGAAGATTTCCGCCTGAAAGATGCTCGCATACTTTCCTAGTTCTATTGAAGTCTTTAAGGACCGCTCAGGCCCAGTGACGAGGATGCCCGCCCCTGAGAGTCCTGTTAATTCTTTCCTTGACCCATCCGTAAAACATATCAACGCGTCGTCATTATGCTCTACTTCCCATGATGTTCTTGGTCCTATGTGTATTCTGTATTTTTTGTCGAATATTCTTTGCTTCCTGATCAGATCATTATTTGCCAGAATCATCGACATGTTACCCTCGAATTCCTTAGCTACCACAGAATGTCCTGTGTCATTGGTCTTAAGACACCACATTCCGTAGGACACCACAGGTTAAATACTTATTTAGTGCCTCGGAACTATTAGGGCCCTCGCTGCGCTCAACCGCAAACCCCGTCTCGGCGCTAAATAAGTTGCTTTCACCCCTCGTATAACAATGTACTATTTCGTAGTTCATCTGAAAGTATACAAAAATAGAATACTGACAGTCAAAACAGAATCGAAATTGATCGAAAAACAAACTAGTTACAACATTATTAAACAAATACATCTGTCCCTTTTACGAAAACAAAATTTTCTATGGCGGATGTATGGCCCGCGTGACATATGACGTCACATGTCATGTCAGACCTCTCTGTCTAACCATCAACTTTGAAGCCTTATAACTTTGTTTCTGAGCAAGATATTCGAAAAATTATTTTTTACGTGTTTATCTGGAACTTGAAATATTTCGATTAATGAATTTGTGCATGTTCCCTATTATAAAGCAGAAAATAATAATAATTTATAAAGTTTCACAAATCTTGTAATATTTTTAGAACTGATTTTGATAAATATGGTTATTTGTAGTTACATACAGGTTTAGGCTGTGCGTCGTTTTTTTTAGTTGGCATTAAAGATTTATTATATATATTACTATTTTATTTTCTAATTTAACTGAATAATTTAAAACCAATATGCAGTGTTCAGTGTGGCCAATAAATGCGATTTTCGTAAATTGAAAAAATAGTATCGTATAAATACTTCTAATTCCAAAATCATATCGCGAGAAAAAGGAAGAAGTTAATTATGTTTCTTTTTTCTATTCCAGGCTTTTGACCTTCATGGGAATCGAACTGGAGACCGCTTCGCGGGGAGACCACGCAGCACGGGACCTCATTGCATTTATAGTATATATACACGAGCCACTATCCAGGTTAGCGGCAGCCTTTTGTAAATCTTTCTAGACTTTAAATAGTGCTATTAATAGAAGTTGACAGTAATTGTATTAAGCTGGAGCAGTTATCGTGTTATTGCAATAGGGTATTTGATTGCTCTTAAAACTTATATATTTTATGAATTAATTATTATTTAAAAATAATTATAGATTATAGTAGCAGACGATTCGCGAAGAAATACACAAAATCGGTTTGAAAACGAATTTACAGTGTTTTTTTTTTAAAGTTTCAATATGTCTGTCTCTTTCAAAAACGATTTTTTGTATGCAGATTATATGGCGTTACTTGCTTGTGACGTCACAAGTGGGTATGTGCCTCTCTGTCTAATTTTGAATTTCAAACCTT
This sequence comes from Carpatolechia fugitivella, assembly GCA_951230895.1. NCBI lineage: Eukaryota > Metazoa > Arthropoda > Insecta > Lepidoptera > Gelechiidae > Carpatolechia > Carpatolechia fugitivella. The sequence goes on from OX579647.1 coordinate 19,081,538, forward strand.
TGTAACTCGGTCAGTTTTAAAGATAAAGCAAAAATTATTTTAGTGTTCGATAGTTGGATTTATAAAATATAAAAATAGTAGTGAAATACCCTATCGTCCTAGGATTATCGAAAATAGTTAATAATTGCAGTCATCCTTCCGACCACATTTTATAAATTGACAGCACGATGTTATGATTCGTATCTAGAATTTTTAGTCTGTCGCTTTACGATCGCGATACGTGGACCACGTGACGTGGTTGAAAATAACGTTAAATACACGCGAAGAAAGTATCTGCAATCGAAGTAAAATATTCACCTTTTAAGATTTTTAGTAGATATTTTTCCTTTTCCTATATTTTGTTTTGGAGTTTTTCTTTCTCTTTCGTTATTTATTGTTACATTCAAACAGACTAGACAGCTACGTTTGCTGATAGTCTATTCTGGTTAAATTATTTTTTTGGTAAGTATAACATTTTCCTAATACCTATAATTATTTTGTGTGACCTACTCATTCAATGAGTTTAGGTACGCAACTCGGTACAAAAAACTTTATATGAAAATAAAAATAAAATATATTTGATTCATTGAAATCCTAGATTTTGGATTGTTCATGATTGAAATAATCCGCTTTGAATACTTTGTGTCTCTTAAGATGCATCATTACTCGATTCACATATAAGAGAGAATAAAGTTTACGAGAGAGTGAAATATTTTTGTCCATTGTAATCACGGTATATAAAACATTATACATTAAACATTATCTTGTTTAATAATCCGTGAATGTAATCAAAACAGATATTTTTAGATTACCGTTCTCTTTGCAAGTTTTAACTCATACATACAAACAGATTTGCACAGACTTGTAGTTTTTTTAAATCTAATGTTATTTCAAATAATATGGTATATATATATGTCACCGTAAGATTGTGAACACCGTTAGTTTATAATCTTACTCGCGATATTATAAACTTACGGAAAATTGTGAACTGAAACCAGCCATTTACAATTTTACGTATTATTTCTCGTTAATTTATAATCTTACGATTCAAACCGTAAAATTGTGAACTGATTAAAATTGGCAAGCGACGGAACGCTCCTCGCACGCTGATTGGTTAACGTTTGACGTGTCCAGCGCGGCTATTCTTGGCTGTCATTCTGTAGGTAGCTACTGCCAAAACCGACCAATCAGGAACACGGTTCACAATTTTACGGGTGAACATCGTAAGATTATAAACTAACGAGAAATAATACGTTAAATTGTAAATAGTTGGTTTCAGTTCACAATTTTCCGTATGTTTATAATATCGCGAGTAAGATTATTAACTAACGGCGTTCACAATCTTACGGTGACATATATAGCACTTAAATGAATGCATTTTTTTATTACAATGTTTAAGAAAGCTACTTCCGTCGACTGTGACACAAATATGTCACAATCTGAACAGCTGTACCGATGCCGTTGTGGATTTCTATTTTTCCCGTGGGAATCAAATGTTTTCCTGCGGTCAAAAGTAGCTTATATCATTCTTCTAACATCCAGTTTTTTAGTTAATAAAAAACATGTTCCTGTCGTAATGCGAGTATTTATAATATTATTATTAATAAGAACTCATTTGTTATAAATCGATATAAAATATTGGTTACTAAATCTGTTGGATCTTGCTTGTAGATAGATAGCTAAATATTTAACATAGGTGTTATGAATAGTTTGTGAAGTGATATTTGTATTTTAAAACGAAATATTTTTGTTAATATTAATAAGTCAGTAGAGTAAAAAAAGGTTGAGGATATGTGTATAAATATTCACGCCCAGCTCCTTACGGGGAATGCAGAGCTTAATATGGCATAAAATCCATAGGATGAAAAACAGCTAAGAAAATAGAAAGCTATGAAGGAATTGTAAACAAAATCGCCGTAAATTTGGCGACACATTTTACTATTCTAGCAAGCGCGGTGATTGGCTCGCTGTTAGCCCACAGCGTTCACATTTTCGTGTTGCCTTTTGTGAACGGAGAAGTGTTTCATAAATTCTCGTTGACGAAACGAGAATTCATTGAATGAATTTTCGACAGCCAATTAAAAAAAAATAGTTCATAAAACTTCGGTAGATGGCGTTGATGATTCGTGGATCCGAAGAAATCCGGCGAGTCACCCAGGGCCATAAAAGGATAAAAAAAAAGAATCCACGAAATATACCTGGCGCCATCTATCGTCTTTTAGAACTATTATTTTTATTTTTTAAAGCTGTTAGAAAATACCCCGCACAGAGCTTGAAGATCATGAAAAATGTAGCACACGGTAGTAGTGTACTTACCTGTAATGTTTTTTATCCAATCAACATCAACGGCCCGTTACAGTCCACTGCTGGACTATGAGCCTCCTCCTCCCCTTAAGTGTTTGGTTTAGCCATAATCTCCACGCTTGGCAGGCGGGTTGGAGATCGCAGATTAAAAGGTTACTGTATCAGAGAGCGCTGCTGCCCGTTCCCTGTTCAATGTGTAGTCCCTAAGTCGCCTCTTACGACACCCACGGGGAGAGTAGGGGTTGGTGACTGATGTATTCTACTCTGCCGTCACCACACGGCTACTACTTACTTCACTTCCAGACGAGCATTTGTCAGAAAAACGAAAGGGCAGAATTAACGTATTTTTCTAGGTTTGAGTTCGCACACATTGACTACATCTAAGACTGCAGTTTGATATAACAGATTACTGCTCCATTCAACTATGTAGTACGCTTGCAGTCATCGTGCAGTGACTGCACTTTCGGCTGCATTCACCGCCGTTTCGCAGCTACTGGCCATCCATAAATTACGTCACACTTATTTAATGATTTTTTTACCCCTTCACCATCCTTGTCATAGCTGGTCACATTAGTAAGACTCGTATCTCCTTAATGTGACGTCACAAATTTTGCAGTTTTAAATCTAGAAAAAATTTCAAATTTTGTATTTTAATACTAAGATATATTAAATTTCGAAATGTGACGTCACAAAATTTAGGACCTCTCACACAATGTCACATTTCATCGACCCCCTCCCCCCGTGTAACGTAATTTATGGACCCTTAGATATTTGCTGTCGGAATGTAAATCGTTGCATTGTTAATATAAGCGAAGGCAGTGAGACATATCATTGAGATTAAAGGTACTTAGTGCCGACTTAGTGCGTAAGAATACCGTGTACTGTAAATTCATAAACTTGTTAAATACCTCCATGTTGGGCGCATTCCGAATCAGACTTTCAGCGCTGTCAGCGATCAGAAAAGCAAAAAAATGTATGGCTGACAGTGATTCGGAACGCGATTACGGGTACTTTAATCGATTTCAGCGCGTCTCGGAACGCAGGGGTTAACTTAACTACGTCCAATAAAGAGATTAATGCTTTGGAAATTTGAAATATAACAATGAAAATGAGTGTACTAAAAATAAACAGCGTTGTACAGACATAAATTTGAGTGTTGCCATAACACTATACAATTTTCATTCTCACACACATCACTTTTTTTGTTTTACGATAAACCAAGATACATTATTTATGATGTTTGAAAATTGACTTATTTTTTATCTTCTCTTTACGCATTGTGATTCGCCATGCAAAAAACAGGTTTACAAAATGTAAAAAATAAACCTAGTCTTTCAAAAAACGTTCTATAGTTTTTGTTCCAAAGTATTATTTATCATGCATTTTCTCCAAGTGTCGATAATCGAAGTTCAGATGGATGGTCATCTTCCCCTCCTCCACAAACACTGTTCACAGCGGATTCGATTGGGTGTACTATCTGCATTTCTCACTGCGCGGTGTAAAACAACAGAGACGGATATACGAAGTGTAACTCAATTCCAAATAATATTTAGGGTAGGTAGGTAAAAAAAATGACTTCTTATGAAATGTCCGGCTAATGGAGGATATTCCGACAGCCAATTAAAAAATAGTTCATAAAACTTCTATAGATGGCGTTAACGATTCGTGGATCCGAAGAAATCCGGCGAGTCACCCAGGGCCATAAAAGGATTAAAAAAAAAACCACGAAGTACACCTGGCGCCATCTATCGTCTTAATTAAAACAATTTTTTTTTAAGTGCTGCTGCCAGAAAATCCCCATTGGATATTTCATTGCTTATCCGATGTGTATAAAAAGCAAGAAAAATATGAATAAGTAAATACATATTATAAAATGTGTTTTGTGGAGATTACCATCTACTGGTTTATGCCCTTTATTCGAATTTCGAACAGTTTTTTAAACCTCTCTGTATAAACATTGAATCCGCTGTCAGAAGGTAGCTTTAAGAAAAATGGGCTTACTAGTGTGATTAAATTAGGTTTACTATATGGACATGGCTTATAGTTAAGTAGACAAATTGTGTAAATAATTTATCAATCTCAGCTTGATGGGTGTTTTTCAGTTGATTTTAAATTGTCCTCATTTCTCAGATTCGCTCTAAATATATAAAATATTTTCGTCTATTTTCTAAAATATACTTAATTGTTTTCTTGTGATTTGACAACGATACACACCAACGCTATCTGCCGAGACTTTGTAAAATTAACTGTAAAATACCCATTAGGTTAATATGTGTTCTTCGTTTTGACTTAAGTAAGTGTTGAAATAAAATGCATTTTTGTGTTGCATTGCGATGCGAGTATGCCGCCCGGAGTGGCATGCGCTCGCACGCTGATTGTAAATAAAAATAGGTACAAAAATTTAGCCAAATAAAATAATCAAATAAATTATATTACTGTTAATTTGTGTCTTTTTCTTCTATTCACATTTGTTAAAGCTTAGAAAGTAGTAATAAAGGTAGTTGATATCGTCCAGAAGTGTAGCAAGCTGAAGTGTTTGTGGGCTGGCCACGTCTGTCGCAGACAGAACCGACGAGCGTTGGAGCAGACGGGCTCTCGAATGGAGACCGCGTCTCGGGACACGTAGTGTGGGACGCCCCCCTGCCAGGGGGACTGAGGACCTGAGGAAGGTCACTGGTGGTGGCTGGATGAGGAAAGCGGGTGATCGTGCGCTTTGGCGTGCCCGAGGGGAGGCACACGGCCAGCAGTGGACTGCAATAGGCTGATTGATTGATTGATTGAAAGCTTAGAAAAATATTGCCCTTTCTCTTACCGCGTTGTTAGGTCGTCTGTACCACTGAATGATTTTGAGCTCGAGTTTAAATTTGTGCGACCCAAAGTAGTAAATAAAAACTGAATAGAATAGAATATACTTTATTGCACACAAGGATATAGCCTGAAAGTACAAAAGATAGATGAAGGGGTGTACAGATAGGCGGCCTTATTGCTAAGGTAGCAATTTCTTCCAGGCAACCTTTGGGTACAAAAAAGTTGCATTGGAACTGTGGGACTGAGTGCGCTGTACGAAGTTTAGTTAACCAATCAATGTTGTGTTGCCATTGTACGGAATTTATTAGATATTATTATTTAATCTGGTTCTTTAGGGTCATAAGCCCCGGCTTAAAGCATGGAACACTTGCTCTCTTGCCCACTGTGTCCCTCCACCTATACTAAGGAAGACCTAAACTTGGCTTCACCCAGCACCATAGAAAATATGAGTTTTATTCATTGATACGATGAAGAAGGGTCACAAAATATTTCACTGTTCGCCATATTTTATGAATTTACCATATTTTATGAATTATTTTTAAAATATTGATTATTAGTAAGACGATTCGCGAAGAAAAAAACGAATTTACAGTGATTTTTTAAAGTTTCAATATGTCTCTTTCAAAAACGATTTTTTATATGGAGATTATATGGCGTTACCAACAAATGACGTCACAAGTGGGTAAGTGTCTCTCTTAATCTTGAACAAACCTGTATAACTCGGTCAATTTTAAAGATAGAGCAAAAATTATTTTAGTGTTCGATAGCAGAAACTAAGAAGTTTGGATTTATAAAATAAAAAAAGTAGTCCGATCCCCTATTATACGATGAATATCCTTTTGTGAAATACCCCTTTATTTATTGCTATGGAAGACATTTCAATCGACTGAAACAATACCACAGAAGAAGATACAGAAAGAAGAGTCCAAGGAAGTAATGAAAAGAATCACAAGAAAATGCCATGTTTTTGTCTTTGTCTGTGGCTAAAGCTGTCACTATTCTGACATGATTAATTACAGGTCAGAAAAGTTTGTCAAGCACATTTTGTCATTATTTGACATCAAGCAAGATAGTTTTGTGCGAAGACCAAGCAAATCCTATTTTTTACAAATGTTTAGAGGAATGTAGTGATACTACAGTGCTGTTAGCGTTAAAGGTGAGATCTTACAGATTTATCTCTGGGAGTATCCCAAGACTAATCAGGTACGGATACAGGTTAAAGATCCAGCAACCCCACACCGCTGTGTACCAGGTTGACTCAAGGTAAGTAATTGAAGTGTAAGCTTTGTACCTTGTCTTCTACAGTTTAATTTTTAGTAGGTAGTCTACGGAACCTCACTATGCGATAAGAATATGTTGTATTCCTGTGAGAGGTCGTTCCCTGCTGTGGGACATAATAAGAGTCTGAAAATGAGTGAAACTATAGTACCAATCAATCAGTATCTAGCAGCGACACGATGATTCCTTCGAAAGAGATAGGGTGATACCACAGTAATGTTAGAGTGATACCACCGTAGCGATAATACTAGCGTAACATCAATGGAAACAAAAGGGGAGGGGTATCCAGCATTGGGGCGGGACTACAAAAACCGGTATCTGGGAAATGAAAAGGCGGCGCGGCGGTGGCAGCCATTACGATCACGTTTTCATGGTCTTGCTTTTATCCATTTGTGTGTTCCAGCCTGTATTGATGGAAGGGTTGGCGGAGAGCGAGGGGGATGGCGCGGGCGGGGGCGGGGGGACAGGTGGCGTCGTGTGTGCATGCCGCTCGGGCGGGTCGCTGGCCGTGCTCGCCGACGTGCAGAAGGCGTACGAAGAACGCATGGACGTCATCGAGAAGGTCGGCGGGAATAAGAAGTTACAGGTGAGCCGGTTGAAAGGAAGATAAGAGGTGACGTAGATGGCAAAAGACTGCAAATGCCCACAAAATACCAGACTTCACGATCGTGACATACTTGTAAGATGAGTGTATTGCTTCTATTTTGTTGTTGGTGTTGTGGGTGCTTCTTTTTTCTTCCATTTCTTTCAAATGAGAAAATGTGGTTATCAAGACTAGTGTGATTGATAATACCTTGCAGTTTTACTGTTATATTTATAGTGATTATATTTCTAGGTAACTGTGCAATACCTACTTAATACATAATTCATGTAGCAGCACAATTGGTTAACAACTAGAATTGCTACTAACTATCAGGCAAGTAGGACTGGACCAGGACCGGGTTGACGACCGTTGATCCCGGATAAATAATCGTTGCATAAGTCATGTCATCGGCCTTCGGCGTCTCAGCTCTTCAGAGTTCTGGTTTGTAGCTGGTCGACCTTACAACCCACAAGATAAAAAAAATCCAGTATTGGTTTCGTTTCTTTTAGGGTCCGCCCACGTTCGATAATCGCTAACCGATTTTTTGTAGGAGAAAAATAGAACGTACTGATTGCGATAGTGCAACGCACATGTCCTACAAAAAGTCGGCCAGAAATAACTCGCCATAAGAGAGAGAAATAAATTGGCCCGATTATCGGTCCTACAAAAAGTCTGACGTGGGCGAGCACCCTTACGGTCACATTTTTGATCAGTTGCAGGTGGAGGCGCTGCGATCGTGGGTGGGCGATCTGGTTGGTCAGAACACTTTGCTCGCGCGCACCGTGCACGAACTCGAGCAGGAAGCCACGGCGAGGCTCGTGCTGGAAAGGACGCGCCACGCCGAGGTTAGTGTTCAACATCAGCAGATATCCTGTGATGATCAAATATCAGCAAATCATGCCAGCAGCTGTTAAGTTTTACGAGGTGACGGTGAAGGCAGCGTGGACGGCAATACGAATTTTTAAGTGTTGCTTGCGGCTCTGAATATTTCCTTTCGGCCGTCAAGGAAACTGGGGTGTCGTAACTAGTTTCCATGAAGATTTTTTTTTTACTTGAGCGGTTTTGCCCCTCTGCAGGCTCAACTCAATTGAAAGGGGAACAAATAGCTATTGATAGAGCATGTTGCTAAACCAAGAGCCATGCATGGTGTGATTGCGTGAAGAAACTAATGTATAGCCAGTTAGCCACAGTACTTATAGCCCGCTTTTGCACCAGCTAGGATTAAAAATATTTATTGGTCACGTATATTTCTGACAATAGTTTTCTTTTTATTATTGCATACTTCACTTCTGATTAGAAGTGCAAAATATTGTGAAGTGAAAAACCAGTGTAGTAGTGACAGTGAAGTGGAAGTAAGAGCAGAAGGAAGAACGCAAGAATGCTGTGAAAGAAGATGGAAGCAATGCCTGAAAGAAACTGGGTAAGCGCGAAGATTGATTTGAAGAATTTTGTCAAAGGAAACATTTGGAGAATATTTTAAGGAACGACCGAGTTTGGTGCACTGTGACGTTGAAAGAGTGAGCATTTTGGAACTTTTTTCTATATGTTTGGAGAGCGTCGGAGGTCTAGTGGCCGCTGCCTCCCGTCCGGGAGACGCGGGTTCAATCCCCACCACGTACCAATGTGTTTTCGAATTTCGAATATATTCGTTCTTACGATGAAGGTAATGATTGTGATGAAACCTGCACACTCCTGCTAAGAAATTCAAAGGTTGTGTGTAGGGTAGGCTCGAGCCTCTCGGTGGGGACGTATGTGAGCTGTTGATAATGGACGCCTTGCCAAAGCCGTTACAATAGATGTTCCATAACAGCCTGTAGCCAAACAATGGAGCGTTTGTGTCTTCATGCTGTGGTTTATAGGGGCGATAACCGACATTACAAACCCTGGTATCTTTCATAGAGCTATCATAGGCCACTGAAACAGACTACTTTTGTAGATAGCATCCGGGACGAGTTCCACGGCTAAACGTCCTAAGCACGGAATCATCTTTTTTTCGGGCTATCAAGTGTGAACCTTGAACCTCCGTTATGAAAGTCGAACGCATGACCTTTACGCTACGGAGGCTCTTCATAACCCACACGATATTATAATGATGGGGGTATCCTTAGACGGAGATGGAGCTGCGCGCAGAGGCGGCGGCGTTGCGCCGGCGACTCCTGCGAAAGGAGTCGGACCTGCGCGGGCTGGTGGAGGTGCTGCGCAGGCTGCGCGAGTTCGACTACTGCACGCTAGAGGGCATACACTTCTTTGAAGTCACCGAGTCGGACATCTTTGGGACTATGCAGTGGTGAGTTTGTGTCTGAGTATCTTTTTCTTAAATGCTCTGCCGCTAGAGTAGTGGACAGTTAAAAGGCAATAATGTATAATAGCATGCTGCCGTCCCGCGGCTATGCCCGCGTTTTAAATATTTCCTGTAATAAATATGTTTTAGCGCTGTAAACCTTGTTTGTGTGCCTTTGATTGATAGAGCGCATCATCTACCGGCAGAGGACCAAGTTAGTTGATATTGTCCAAAAGTGTAGCAAGCTGAAGTAGCAGTGGGCTGGCCACGTCTGTCGTAAAACCGATGAGCTTTGGAGCAGACGGGTTCTCGAAAGGAGATCACGTCTCGGGAAACGTAGTGTGGGATGCCCCCCTGCCAGGTGGACTGATGACCTGAGGAAGTTCGCTGGTGGTGGCTGGATGAGGAAAGCGGGTGATCGTGCGCTTTGGCGTGCCCTTGGGGAGGCACACGTCCAGCAGTGGACTGCAATAGGCCGATTGATTGATTATCTACCTATATATGTGCTGATTCTTTGCTCTATTCCTGCCCGAAAGAAGACAAACTAAACACTTTCGCATTTGTAATATTGGTAAGTATTTATCTTTAATCTTGCGAGTTAAAAGTTATACTAAGGCAATCTTTATTCGTTTTACAAAAGCGTCCATCATCCCGTCTGGTCGACCACTAAAAGCAGGTCGCTGAAACTTTACCGCAGGATGTATCGAATTGCTTGCCGTTAACGTGTTTTTGTTGAGCGCTTTTTATAGATGCACCTGTTTAGTTTATGTTCCTCCAATGGCTCATGTACCGATTATTTCTGTAGTTAAAATATTGGAAACCGACGGCTTAATATGTTTTTCAGCCTGCAAAGACCTAACCAAACTAGTCTCAAAGACATTTTGATTTGGGTCAAAACTTTTGTCAGTGTCCCCACCGGATTTTGAAAGCACCGGAATTTTCTACAGCTAGAAGACCACAAAGGCCAAGCAAGCCTGCGTGGTCATTTGCAGTTCTTAAAATAAACGAAACGATAGCGTATTGGGAACAGATAGCCACGTACGTACGGCCTAAACTGGCAGTTCTAATTTTAACCGCCAAAAACATTCGTCCTACCAACATTTTGTTTTTATTTTTGTCTAGGCGACAAAAGAAGTTGGAGCAAGGCGACATCCAGCCACTGGAGAAGGGGGTGAAGACAGGCTCGGGGGGTCGAACCCCCCGGGCGTCGCGGTACACCAGTTGGAGCCGCACTCGATACAAGCACAACCACAAACTGTCTTGCTGATGTCCTAATGTCCACGTTCATTTTCTATTTGATGTATTTTCGGAGTTTTTATTATACGGCCAGTTTTTGGTGGTTATCTTGTTTCATTTCTTTTATTTAAGTAGTACTAATTAATACCTAAAATCTAAAAATTTTTGTTATCTAAAAAATATAGTCAATTTTAATAAATTATACTAATTATTGGGCTAGAACCGAAGGTCCTTTAAGTAGGACTAACTTATTTTTCTAAATATTGTAGGCTCTAAACATTATCAGTTTGAGGAAGAATCGCTATTACAAAATATTATGATGATCCTATATTATATATAGGATATTGGGCGTTCTCAGTGAGACAAACCTTTAGTTTAGCTGAAATTAGTGCATAGCGCTGTAAAGAAGTGCGTCAAACGATTAGTTTGCCAGGTGGAGCCCTATTGTGTACTTTGTAAACACTAATATTCTCTTGTGCTTCTTAGAAAATATACTTCTCTTTTTTGTACTTTGTGTCTTTCTTAAGTACCTATATTTTTTAATATTAATAACTAATTTGCTTTTTATTTTTAGAAGAAAAGGCCTTGCATTATAAGCCGAGAGCTGTCCAGTAAAAACGACTTACTGCTCAAGGAAAATTTGGCTAAGGAGAGGTCAGTAAGTTCATTTATATCCACTCCTATTTTATGCGTCTCTGTTTCAGCTTGGCCAAAATTGCTTTTGTATGTCCATCTGTCTTTTTGCTATCCTCTACAGGTCGCGTTTCTCAACCGATTCCCGTGAAATTTAGAGCAGGTTCGATAATTTTTTTTTTTTGTAGTCTTTGGGATTAAAAAAATACGGAGTTATAAGGGTTGAAAAGGTAAAAAAGAACATAAGTCTGCCAATTCTAAAAAAAAAGTATACTCGCGAGGTCTACAGCTCACAGAGCCACTAGTTTAAAATAGTCAACTTTTGTACCCAACTATATAAGATACGTCGGTCGAGAGCGTCGGTGGTGCAGTGGCTAGGGCCGCTGCCTCCCGTGCGGGAGACGCGGGTTCGATCCCCAACACGTACCAATGTGTTTTCGAATGTCAAATTCGTATGTACGTTTCTTCGACGCTCTTACGGTGAAGGAAAACATCGTGATGAAACCTGCACACTTCTGCGAAGAAATTCAAAGGCTGTGAGTGAAGTCTCCCAACCCGCACTGGGCCAGCGTGGTTGACTAAGGCCTAATCGCCCTAATTCAGGGTAGGCTCAAGCCCCTCGGTGGGCAAGTATTGAGCTGTTGATGATGATGATACATAGATGCTCTTGCAGATAGTCGGTAGCACGACATGTCTAGCAGCTGCCGATATGTTCTCATCAGCATATATATGCGATAGTTTTGATAGCAGTTGCCAGCTAAAAGCTGCTTGTCTGTAAAAACCTCGGACCAACCACCCACTGGACACCACAAGTCAGGGCGCTACTTTCCGAAACGCATAGGTGCATTTGCACATATAAATATCTCTGGGCGGCCAATACCTCGCGGCTCACTTCAGTTTCGACCAATTATGAGACCTGTTAATACGTTGCGTAAACGAGATGAACCAATGACGACGTGTTCCCCGCGCCCCCGCACCGCAACTTTTTCGTAATCAGTTTGTTAGTAAATTATACAGAATGCGGTGTCCAGTGGGTGGTTGGTCCGAGGTAAAAACTCTATGGTGTATCTTTTGTTCCAGGGAAATCCGCAGACTGAACAAGGACGTGCAGAAGTACGAACAAACTATATTGAACATAAGAAGCGAGATGCCGAACTTTCGCAACTTGTATGTAACTTTTCACTCATAGATCGCAATAAATTTTCTTATAATGAAGCTAAATTTGCCCGTCAATGCTGCCCATGATAGTTTCTACATAATATGCACTGACGTAGACACTGACTAATCGATGTTATGGATCGACTTTTAAAGATTCTTAGCATAGTAAACTATTCAGTAGAATAGATTCCATGTACGTGAAGCATTCCCTGTCAATAAAACGGTTTTAGAAATTATATTGGATTTGCAGGGAATGTTCCAAAAAAGACGCTGAGGTGATGGTTGGCATGAGTTGCACGCAAGAAGAGGTATTTTATTAGTTTTTATTTTATTTTACTAGCATTGGTCCAAACACTTAAGGGAAGATATTCTTCTTCTTGGAAGATATTTTAGCAAACCATACAATAAATGCAACAGATATTTAGTCCTGCAATAATTTCTGAGAAAATTATTTTTTAAGTAATACTCTGTTCCATCCAATGCCATCGAGCTTTGAGCCTCTCTTAGTTTGCATGTCAACCAATATAGATAGATAGATAGATAAATCATTTTTATTTCTAAAATACACATCTACACACATTCAATCTTAAAACAAAAACATAAACAGTACATAATGAAAAAACAAATGTGCAGATGTGTACATAAATGACTTTAAACATATTTGTATATAAATGACTTTAAACATATTTAATACACCTATGTTTTTAGTACTACTTAAGACTTCATAGCTTGTTCAGCATTCAGCATTACCGATGGGTTTGATCAAGCAATGGCCTACAGAGTTTGCTTTGCGGGGTCGTAGTGTGGCGCGGACTTGGGAGATGTCGGCTACGGCGTCATGCTCAAGGAAGAAACCGTCAAGCTGCAGGACAGGTTGCGGAAGATGGAGCACAATCTTAAGGTTAGTGTGGCTGAATATGTTTCACCGTGTTTCTCAGTTATTCCTTCTTGTAATTCTTTTCTTCAGGAGGCACATTAAACCGTCGTTCACGACTAATAATGAGCTTATTTATTTATTCATGTCAAGTAAAATAAGCAGTCAAACACAAAAATACAAACAAAAAAATATCTGGCTACAAAAACTTTTTAGGAAAAACACCGTATTTAGGAAATAATTTACAATCCTTACTCACCCCCGGCCCTATCACAAAAAATATAATTAAACATTGACATAAATTAATATTTCGAGAGCCATGTCAGAAGTCTTTTGAGCCTCTCTAACATTGGCACGCAGTCCACTTAACATCGAAATGATGATGAATAACCACCAATATCATCAGGGTTCCGGCGAGCAAGTACGTGCATTGCGCAAAGTGAACGTGACCTTGAGCGAGGAACTGCACGCGCTGCGTCGAGTATGCGCGGCGCTCGACGAGCAATGTCGCGCGGTCACCACGCGCACGGCGTTTAAGGACGACATCATACGCGAGATGAGGCGGCAGCTCAAACAAGCTAAAGCTAAGGTTAGTCTGCTTATTATAGACTACTCACGCTGGCAAGGCTGGTGCACAGGAATGACTTTGCAAAGGTGGACGTCGATGCCCGTTAGGACAGGAAAAATAAAAAGTCGGTTTATTCCCAGTCGCCTCCACGGAGATTGCAACTGGAGGCAAATGGGAATGAAAATACTCGGTTGTCATTGGAGGGCTGCTGCTAATCTAATTTTGCCAAAAGTAGTTTGAGTGCATCCTTCCTGTGTGCCAAATCAGGCTCACCTTACGTCTTTAGTAACATAACTTCATGTACTTTTATTCCAGCTCAAAGTATCAGAAAGCGCAGAAACGAATGAGTATGGTGAGAAGATACGTGGATCGTCGGTCTCGCGATCGTGCGACTCTGTCGCGTGCACGCAGCCCCGCCGCCTGCGCACTTCCGCGTCGCAGCAGTCGCACGTGTGCGAGGATCGGAACATCCCGACACTGCATACCGACATCGACAGTCCCAGGTTCGAGTGTGGAGACGACTGCGGGATGTTCAAGGCGGATTAGGTTATGATGATGGATGATAGAATTGATGGACTTAGAACTTAGAAGTGGTAGGGTTTGTTTTGTATCTATGGTCGAAGGTGACAGACACGTCATGATCGTAGGCAAAATATGGGCCGAAACAGCAGGTTATAACTAGTTATTTCTATAAAGGAATTGAAAACACCGAGTCTTAAAGTCACCTACTTATTGTAAACATAAGAACGCACTCCTCAGCTTTCATTTCGCGAAGCATAGTCAAAGTATGCTATACTTTTACCAAATGTATCTTTTTAATGATTGATTGATAACATAATATGTTTCCTAACTGTAATGTTAGCATTGCACTAATGCATTTTTGTGGTTATTTTTACAACACTGACATTGAGAATTAAGTTAGATATCATTAGGTATACTTTTGTTTTTTAGATGAATGGCCTTTACTATGGAGTGTTTTAGACAAAAAATATTCTATCTTCATAACAATCGTTACATTTAAAGTTATTGTTACCAATAATATATTTTTACTAGTTTCATTGATATTTTAAAATGTGTTTATTGTTTTAGATCTTATTTGTCCTGGCTAGGCTGCGAGACACTGCAAACCATCAAGTCTTTTAGGATTAATAAATCGGAGAATACTTAAGTTTTAGAATTCCTTTTTTATTATATTACTGTAGATGGGTTTTCTTGCGTCTAATTCTATGCACTGTGAACGTTTGTAATCGCTTCGTAACTGAACAAAAGGTCTACAAGGGTCACGATTTTTTTAAATTTTTGCCGGTCTCTTCAGCTAATACTTTTATCATATTAGATAGTTTATGTTCACCTGTGAAGCTGTCACTCCGGTGATCCAGTTGGTTTCGCTTGTTTACTAACATAAATTTACCAGTGAGTATATTATTTTATTTTTATTTTTTTGGTATTATTACAACAAAAATGATAATTAGAAAAAGGTTTATGTCGAAATTCAAGCGAAATAAGGAGGTAAAAGTTTGAAAATAAACATATTTCATTAGATGTGTTTGGACCAATGATGTATTATTACTTTTATCGTTTGTATTTGGTTATTTATGTTTGTTTGTGTAGATGCCGGGGCTAGTGATGTCAACGCTGAACGTATCAGAGACGGAGGCAACGACTACGGATATCTCCATCATTGAACCTGTAAGTAACTTTTTATATCTTTGCGACATTTTTTTAAGTAAAGCCTCTTGTGCATTTTATAGTACATTTATTTTATACTTCGCTACTGTACTTAGTGCTTTGAGGTAGCTTAATTTATTGTTTTATTAGCTGAATAAGAAAACTTTCTAAATCTATAAACTTTTTTAATGGGAGTTTGTAAGAGGTTTAAATATAAGTAATATTTTGTTCCCAGACATGTTCGTTGTCGGGCCTAGTATCGACGGAGTCTTTAGATAATCTAGAATCAATTATTTTCGAACAACAACATGTGAGTCTCGTGCACCCTGCGACAGGTGCTGAGATTGTGCAGCATACGGGACACTGCACTCTGCCAAGTTACCTCACTCCAAATGCAATTCGGCGAAAACTTGGTCTTGGAAAACGAGCCGCGCCCTGCCAAGACCCTAACTCTAATCTTACAAATTACATGCACCGCTTGGCTAAGGAACTCCAGAAATCTGTTAATATTATCGACAAAAAATCAAAACCAAACGTTGAAACCGCCCCTATTGCGAGTCCAGAGAATCCAGAAGAATCTCCCCAGCCAAACTTAACAGAGCTAAACTTAATAATAGGAAAACTTGCCAAATCCTCTTCACCATTTAAAGAAAACTTTGCTTTGCAAACTATACAAACTTCTACGAAACGAACTTCGCCTTTACAAAGCGTCACAAAAACCTGCAAGACAACAATCGGCCTTCAGGATCATAGTTCGAACTTTGTCGCTACGTGTTCGGAGACGCCTAGGGCTGCTCGATCGTACCCCAGCACGCCGCGGGAGGCCTCGCAGTCTTTGGTCAACTCAAGATCAAGGTCACAGAGCCCCCCACCTAGAAGCCAGGACCCCACAGCGAGTCAGAGACGACTGACTACGACTTTAAAAGACATCATCGGCAAAATCACATCAACGTTTTTGACGCCAGACTCCAAGTCTCCTGACTATTCTTACACAGAATGCTCTCAAAGCAGGTTTGTAACATTTGGATGGTTAGTAAGTGAATGTGGTTTATCTCCTGGCCATTTTTGTATTTCTTTTACGGTGTACTAAAACTTCTGACTTGTTAAGTATCGTTCCATATAAGATTTTTTGTTACACATATTTCTTACTAACCAAAGTTCGTTAAAAGACGCGTAGAATTTACACAATGTAATTACTACAAATCAGCACAAATTTTGCATTAATCTGAGCCCCATTTCACGAAGCAACAAGTTACAAGTAACAAGTTACAATTTGATATTCATTGCGTAGTTAATTCGCCTAAACAGTAGGCCTTATCGTTTTAATCTCACTGTCTACGCAATGTACATCGAATTATACTTGTAATTTGTAACTTGTAGCTTCGTAGTATTAGTATAAATTATCGTGTATCTGTATTTCAGAGTAGCGTCGAAGCCGATTCCACGCGGGGTGCGCTTCGTCCGTCCAGAAGGGGCTGACGGCAAAACGAGAGATGTGCAGGAGCTTTATTTCAATAAGGACATTATGAATGACGTACAAAGCTTCCAGTTAGTACCATTATTAGTAGTACCATCTACCTCGATGTCCTTGCGACGACTGTCTAACCAAGCAGACACTTACCTACCATAATATATTATTATGTTTTGTTTGTTTCAGTGGTCCATATAATAAACAAGGATTTGGCTCTGCTACTCAACCTCCCTGGGTACAAGTAGCCCGCCCCTATTCTAAAAACGAGAATTTCCGGTCGCCTAATCCATCTCCCCTAGCTTGCCGGTGTGAATCTCCGCGTGGTTCGGCTTTAGCGCCCTGTCAATGCCTAAACAGAAGTTCAACTTCCAGTCAGCCTTCGATATTGCCTCGCGGCCCTCCTCAGATGTCTAGACCATCGATGCCTAGTCGACCGCAAACTGCGCCTGCTAGTCCGTTTCGGTCGCCCTTCCGGCCTCAACAATCTTTTCGCCCTCAGTCGCCAGCTCCATTCGTTCAGCGTAAATTTTTTTTACCTCGTCAGTCCCAAGCGTGGTGTCCTCCTCCACCTCCATCCCAGCCTTGTCTGCCACAACCGCAACCCTGCATGCCTTGTCAACCAGAACCGTGTCAGTCCTCCCAGCCTCGGCCTCCAAACTGTCCGCCTTGTAGTACGACAGTAAGTAGTACACAATTTATTTACTTTCCATCCTGATTATGCCTGCCGTTGATTTAATTTGATTTGATGCCTGCCTGCCTTTCGGCTGTTTTTCTAAATAATGATAAGAAATTGACATGTTTCTATTTTAAGTCATTCATTACCGCTTATAGAATGTTGACTCTGCTCACTATTCTCCTACAACCCTTGGCGACCTAGCATTTTTTGCTATATTCGATACGAAAGATACAAATTTTTATAAGCATATTAATTGAAAGTTCGTCCTTACTACTTAGCCGACCACGTTGCGTTGTTTTGTTTTGTGCGAGTGTGTCAAAGCGCTAACGACGCGGTGTGACGAAACGTGCGCGGACGCACGGTGGAAACCACGCTCTCTGATCTCGGCACTAATGAACGAGCGCTATGGGGTGTCCTCTGTATTTGCCTTTCATAAAAAAACAATGCTGTAGCGACGAAATCGTAAATCATAGAATTTTTAACTTGATTCTTTTTTGCGTGCAAACATAATTGCATGAAACAAAAATATGTTTCGTGTCTAAATCTTTTAGCGGTCTGATGATCTCACATGCAAAGTTTCAGGCCGTTTTATTAGTAGGTATACCGTATATTAGTTTTCGTGATATTCATAAACATAAACATAAACATAAAACATTTATTGCAAGTCACAGTTGGTACATAGAAGGTCTTATGAATATAGGGTACAGTATTTTGTGACACCCTGCAAGGGCGCAGCAATCTTGTGAGAGAGAGCATTATTTCACCTACTTAATAACTCAAATTATGTAATAACTGACCAGTATTAACGCACATTTAACTCTAATCTGAATCCCGCTGTATACCGCAACAGGTTAGTGCTACAAGAATAAGCCGTGATGTGGGGCGAACGCTTCCTCTCGAAATGCCTATTTTCGCTCTCGGCGCCCAACGTTCTAAATATAGCCGCGCGCGCCGACTGCAGTAGTGCACTATACGCATCGCACAGGCCAGTGCCCTGCTTCCCGCGCGCGATAGTAAACACATCGCAAAGTTTATTTACGTTTGTGTTGTAATTAATTATGCACGCGTAGCAAATTAATGTTGTTTTTAGTGCAATTTCAAGTTCTTGTTAAGTTGGTTTGTTAAGTAGATAGTTCTGAGAACGGTGACAGGATGATGTTTAATGGCCTTCTGATGTGTGGCGATTCGGATATTAGTGGTTTTACAAGAGTGAGTAGATACTACGTGTGGTTAATGTTTGAAAATACTTATTGCAATAAATAAAAAAAGATGTATTCGAATAACGTAACGTAATTTCTATTGTTTTAAATGATTTTTTAATATTCAATTTCTAAAATTCACTATTGTACTTCCTATAGGACACCGGGTTGGGTGGTTCGGAAAGCGTTTGCAGTTTGCAGAACAAATTGCTGGCCACACAACGTTGTGTACGTATACTTATTAGTTTTATTACACTATTTTGTAAAAATAATAATTAGTGGTAGAGCGTTCGGCTCTCATTCTGGAAGTTCAGGGTTCGAAGCCTGGTGGGTGCGCTATCAAACAATAATCACTCTCATAGGTCTTTGGCGGCTTTGCTTACACCAAAGTTAGTGAGGTTAGTCGTAAACCTTGCTTACAATACACACAACGCAAAACGACAACATAATGAGTCAAAGGCATATAAATAACGCCCGACAAAAAATGAAATAAGTACCTTTAGCAATTTCTTTTTATGAGAAACATCTCTCTCTTATTGTCAGCTAAAAAACAAGGAGGAGACGGTCCGCGTCCAGTCGGAGAGTCTTGCGTGCGCCGAGCAGCGCATCGCCATGCTGACACTGCGCGCCGCACAGCAGCGCTGCGAGCTCGAGGACTTGCAACGAGCGGTGAGGCAGACAGGCAGAAATACTGACAAACAGACAGGCAGACAAAAACATGGAAACATCGCCATGCTGACACTGCTGGAGGACTTGCAGCGAGCGGTGAGGCAGACAGACAGACACACTGCATCTACCAGTCATTAGGCATGCAGCCATTTTATTCTGTCTACAATGTTTTGTTAGTGAAGTCTTTACTACTACAAGAACTACTATAAGAACTTTTTTCATCTGTGGTTTTGTTAGGGCCGCTGCCCCCTTACTGGTTCGACCCCCACCAACACCAATGTGTTTTTGAATTCATAATGTGGTAGGTACGTTTGTTCGACGCATTTACGGTGAACGGAAGTATCGTGAGGAAACTTGCATGCCTGTAAAGAAATTCAAATTGTAGTGTGTGAAGTCCCACCCAACAGAAATGTTTGTTTTTCTAATTATTTAGTTGTTTAACATTCGGTCTGATGCCAATAAAGTTATAATATGGGGGTGGTACATAAAACTAATTCAGTGGCATTGGCCACCCAGGTGGCGAACAGGGGGGGTGGCATACGGGAATAAAGGATCCATCTAATGAAGTTCCTTGGCTACGTTTGCCGGAAAGAAACTGAAACATTAAGATTGCCTTTGCGCCATTTATGTTATTGTATTTTTTACTAGCGGTCCACCCGCGGCTGCGCTCGCGTTGTTTAAGATTTTCCCGTGGGAGTAAGACTTTTTCCCGTAAAATATGTGTTAATTCAGGGTACAAACTATCTCTATTCCAAATTTCATCCTAATCCGTTCAGTAGTTTTTGCGTGAAAGAGTAACAAACATCCATACATACAAAACTATCGCATTTATAATATTACTAACAATTCAGGTTGTGTTCCGTATGCAATCAAGTCTATTTATTTATGTTGTTTATTTTATTTTATTCAGTTCAATAAACAGCGAGAGGAGGCAGACACTAATAGCTGCTGCGAGGGACCCTCAGTGCCTTGCTGCCACGAGGACGTGTGCTGCCAGGCCGAAGAGGCAGATGCTGTGAGTTTGTCGTTTACAGTGCTTCAATATACTAATTATATACTTATTATAAGATTTTTTAAATTATATAATGGCATTGGCAACACCACATAATCTGACCAATTTAACAGTGTTGCAATTTAATTACGCTTCTAACAGTGCCCTCATTGTTATCTATATCTCTCTTCTTTTGAAGAAGTTTCTTTCTACCTACTCACTTAATAAGTCTAAGCGCCCAGTAGGGAATATGTACAATTTTTTAAATTCTTTAATCGAAATATTTCAAGTTCCAGATAAACATATACAAAATATTTTTTCAAATATCTTGAGAGGTTCGACGTGACATGTGACGTCATATGCAATCGTCCGCCATAGATTTTTTTGTTTTCGTAAGAGGGACAGATATATTTGTTTAATAATGTTGTATCTAGTTTGTTTTTCAATCAATTTCGATTCTGTTTTGACTGTCAGTATTCTATTCTACTTTCAGATGAACTATGAAAAAACTATTTTTATGCATATTCCATATTGATGAACCTTTCCGTAAAACAGTACAAGTTTAAAGCATAAAAACAATATTCCTTTTTTATTTACTTAGTGACTTTCTATTGTTTCCTTTTTGCTTTAAAAAATATTTTCATCTGCGATTCAAGATTTATAAATTAACTCAAGAGTGGGCGAGATCGTGCAAAAAACATAATTCATAAACGGATTATTTTAGGAAGTGGAAAGGCAGAAAATCGTTGTGAGGACACTACAGGATAACTTATCTGTTATTGAAGAGCTGTACAGGGAGTGTTTTTATGAGGTAAGTTATTTTAAGCATACTAGTTAAAGTTCTCGGCTAAAAATAATGCTCATCGGGTTTACGGCTTTGTAGAGCATCTTTTCTCTCGCACGTAGCACCAAAATTAGGTACTCTCTTTCCTGCACAGTGTGTATTATTGACTGCCGGGACCTGTAATTTCTTTACTTAAATGTGAAATGTGACGTTTTAATATTTAAAAAAATCTCAGACAGCCAAACAAGAGGAGCTCATAGAAAAACTGCGGAAGTCTTATCTGGATGTACGATTGATGGAAAAGGAGAAAGCAGACCAAATAGGGCGGCTAGAAAACGTCGTCAACTCGCAAAAGTGGTCACTTGAGACGTGCCAAGTAAGTTAAAAGAAATTATTGAAAAGTGTATGTTTGTAGTTATGTAGTAGGTACAATAAAATACAAATACTATTTATTGACAACAAATTAAACCGACATAACGCGGTCTTTTGTACTTCTGGAGAAAAAAATATGTATGGAAATGTATTAATGTCCTTAGGCCTATTTATAGGACAATTTTTATTTATTGACACCAAATTAAACCGACATTAACGCGATCTTTTGTACTTCTGGAGAAAAAAATATTTATGGGAACATTCCCAACATTAAACAATCCTAACATTAAAAAATCCTACTAATATTATAAATGCGAAAGTTTGGATGTTTGTTGCCGAGTCACGCTTGAACCATTGGGCGGATCGGGATGAAACTTGGCACACATTTAGGTTAGGCCCAGGAATAGGACAAAGGTTACTTTTTACCGCGGTAAAACACTTCATTACCACGGGAAAACTCATTTAACGCGGGTGAAATCGCGGGCGGAAAGCTAGTAGTTTAAATAAACAAATGGAAGAAAATGTTGTTTATTCCCAGGGACAACCATCAAAAGACCATTAAATCTAAATATACTTAGCAGTAAAATCCGGCTCTCATTCATTCATCAGCCTGCTTTCACATCGGTTAATTGTACTCAACAGGAAGTACAAAATTCTAAATATTTTCTTAATACACTAGTACCTATCTACTTGATTGATGATATTGGCAATTTTTTTTTTCATGTTCCATCTGAAATGTTATTTGTTACATTTTAGTAGAGATAACCATATTTATAAGGTAATTTGAAGGAGATTTCTATGTTTTTCTTAAAAAAAATTTTTTATTGTAATAATACATATACATATTAATGCCCTTAGGCCTATTTATAGGACAATTTATATTTTGTATCAAAATACTTTCTCTGACTATCTTCGCTTTGGTGGATACCAGCTCTTGTTAATTAAGTATTTAAAAGATTCACAAATGAGAGTCACAAATGATACATAATTATTTTATTAACGAGGTCTGTAAGTTTGTTGACTTTAATTTCATATGTTGTCGTATTTCTTACAGGGCGTCGCAATGGAAATAGAGAACCTCAAAATGGAAATATTGAATTTCATGAACAGTTCCAACAACGATTCGGTACGAAGTCAGCCAAAATTTGAAACATCTAGAAGTCATTTCCTTACTGCCGATATAAAGAATAAGAACGGACCAGTGTCATATTTGGAATACACCATTTCAATCTAATTCATTAAATAAAACGCTAGATTAGAAGATACATTTTTGAAAACCACCCAGGTGATCAAGCTTTGCTTGGCTTTTGAAAAACCCCTACAAAAATATTTTATTTTCAGGGTTGACACCTAGTTTTGAATAAACTTATAAAGTAAATAATATCTAAGGGAATATTTATTAACAAATCATTACGAGTCGTTTTTGAGAAATTATAAATGCATTCAACTATGGATTATCCCATTATTACAGTGAAATGACCTTCAATTTTACTTGTTTTAACAATTAATAAACAGCTTGTAATTGTATCGGTGTTGTGATTGCTAGGGCGTGTGGGAGCAATCCCTCGCAGGTGAGGTAGGCGAGGACATCAATGACATTATGCAACAGCTGCATCAGCTGAGGGAGATACTGCAGGTATCATAACAAGCTTTCCGAATTACGTTCAACAATTAAAATGGACCATCGAAGGAAAAAGCGCTGATGGAAGTAAAAAATCTAAGTATTTTATACGAGGCTGTTATGTACAGTCGGCCAAAAAACTGGTATACTACCCTCAAGTTGAATGTCTTTTGAAATCTAGATACTAAAACTACTTTCTTGGTCGACTGTACCTACTAATATGCATAAGCCTTTTTTATGGCACTTGTCTTTTCTGCAACGCTACCTAAAATGATTTGACTAACCATTGAATGACAGTTTTTTCCACAGAATATAAAACAAGAGTGGAAAGGACAAACGTAATTTTAACTATGAGAACCAGTGTCGCCAAAATCACACATAGATAGCACTGTTTACATCACACACAGACTAAGACAATCGGGCATTTGACTAATCAGAGCTGTTGTACTCGTTTCAAACAAGAACGTTATATATACTTCATTACTAAATGTAAATGTTACTTTACCATTAAACAAATAAAGTATATTTTCGCATGTGCTCAAATATACTCTATACTTTCTTCACGTAGTTCAACGTTTCTGAACTAGATGGCGTACTACAAGATGCATACCAATACATACCTTAGCCTAAAAAAAATAGGAATAGTTTTTGCAAGCTCGGCGAACTAAACAAAACTATGCGAACCTACTTATAGTTATGACACACGCGCCCCACTTGTCCATTCCTCTCGTTTTATATTCCGTGGTTTTTTCTGTTTGAAATCTAACGTTCTATATGCATTTGAAGGATCCAAGTAGGTCATTTATTCCAATTCAAAGTCGACAGACATTAAAAAAAACGTAAGCCAGAAAACATAATCAAAGACAATATTATAATGGATATGCAAATGGCTCCTACCTCTGTTTTTAGAAAGTTTGCGTTGCAGTATTCCCATTCATTCATTTATAAGTTTATTTTTCGTCAACAGGAGGGTTAACCCTGCCTACCTACTGTTCTTTCTATAACATAGTTTCATAAACTAACTGAACTAAATTAAACATTTTTTTTTTCAACTTTTACGAAAAATTTACAGAGTTGAACTAATTGGAAGAAAAAATTTAGTAAGTTACTAAATGAACTCTCAGTTGTACTTCATGGCATGATTGCAAGTAGGTAACTACCACGCTTACTTATTGTGTTTTATACGTTTCTTTATTTGATGTATTGTTGAGATGAATTGAGACTGAATTTTTAAAATAACCTTAATAATAATGATAATAATTAATTAATGCTCCCTTGTTTGATTTTTTTCAACTCAACCTAATTTTTCTTTTAAGTTTAGTATGTGCGGCGGAAGATGTCATCCGTCCGGCTGAGATGATGATTGTGAACTTTTCTATCCATCTATCTATCTAGCCCACGCCACATCCACCCACTGCTGAGTATAGGCCTCTTATTTAATGCGCCATTTTCACGGTCCTGCGCAGTTCTCATCCAGTACTTCCCTTCCACTGTCACTATATCATCTGACCATCGGGCTGGTGGTCTGCCTACCGAGCGTTTTCCAAGTCTGGGCCGCCACTCTGTCACTGCTTTGGTCCACCTTCCGTCGTCCCGCCGCGCTATGTGCTCCAGATTATTAATACAGCTATTTTTCTTTTTTAGGGGGAGGAGTGCTTAGACACTTGCACCTTGCGGAAAGAAAATCAGAATCTTAGAGCTTTGAACTGTAACTTAGAAGTAAGTATTTCGCGTCATCATCCATGTGGGATATGTATGTCGTTGATAGAATAAGAAACCTTAATGTCAGAGTTATTGAAGAGTACAGACCTACAAACTTCTCTGTGAAATTAACGGCGGCGCTAGTAGTAATACAAAATTGCATTTTAACCAATCACGACTCTGCTGCAAGATAACATTACTATATTAATCGCCGTAGTTACAATTTTGGCAATACTCTGGTAGGTCTGTAACGGCTACTTGTAACTTAATTTGCCTCTAAAACCATAAGACGCACTAATTTTATTTTCGGCGCACATGTATGCACTAATATAAGCTATCTGCCCATATACTTTATTTCTCTCTCCGATCATTCGTTTAGAATTTTCCTGCTGGAAGAGCGTTTCTGCTATCGAACACTAAAAAATTTTTGCTCTATCTTTAAAATTGACCGAGTTATAAAGGTTTGAAATTTAAGATTAGACAGAGAGGCACATACCCACTGGTGACGTCATTTGTTGGTAACGCTATATAATCTCACGACAGCTTTTTAAAAAATAATAGTTCTAATTTAGACGATAGATGGCGCCAAGTGTACTTCGTGGATTCTTCGGATCAACGAATCGTCAACGCCATCTATCGAAGATTTAAGTTTTTTTTTTTTATTGGCTGTCTGAAAATCCCCCATTTCATCCGTCATTCAATAAGTGGCGTCATCTTATAAGTATTACATAGGTAAGGTATATCGTATTTTAAATAGTTTTCGATGTTTTTCAGAGAGCCCTTCGTATCCCAAAGTGTTTGTTTATTAATTGTTTTCTTCGTAACGTTTCTTTTATTATTTTTCCTGTGCCCTTCACACCAAAGTGCAAGATTACAGCCCTGGAAGAGGACAAGTGTAAACTGGAAGCCACCATCAGAGAAAAGGAGAACGCTATCATTGCTCTTAGGAAGGAAAAGGACGAACTATGCCTTGAGGTGAAAAAATCATAAAGTTGATAAATACTTACTACAAAGACAAGTTTAACTGACAGACACAAAATAGGCATTTATTTCTCATGATCTTTTTTCTTACAATGACTCGGACAGAGTAGTCATCATCAACAATTCATATACGTCCCCACCGAGGGGCTCGAGCCTACCCTGCCTTAGAGCGATTAGGCCTTAGTTTGACCACGCTGGCCCAGTGCGGGTTGGTCGACTTCACACACAACCTTTGATTTTCTTCGCAGGAGTGTGCAGATTTCACCACGATCTTTTCCTTCACCGTAAGAGCGTCGAATAAACGTACATATGAATTTGAAATTCGAAAACACATTGGTGCGTGGTGGGGATCGAACCCGCGTTTTACGGACGGGAGGCAGCGGCCCTAACCACTAGACCACCGACGCTCCCACACCGGACAGAGTAGACTATGCGAGAAAGATTTTCAACAACAGCAAATTCCCATAAAATATTGAATATTAAGTAACTTTTCAATAGGTGTAACGTCTGCTTATATCATTACCAGATGCGCGGTCTTCGGACAGATCTCGAAGCGACTCAGAAGCGCGTGTTGGATCTTGAGAATGAGAACGATTGTGTGAGGAATCAACTGAAGGACGCACAAGGTATCACAACAGTATTTTTAACAGCACATGTAGGCCGTCACCGAAGGGTATAATCTATATATCACACTAATCATTATAAATGTGAAAATATATTTGGATTTTTAGATGTTTGGATGTTTGTTCCGCTTACACGTCTAAACTACTGGACGGATTCGGACGAAATTTG
Source organism: Carpatolechia fugitivella (assembly GCA_951230895.1). NCBI lineage: Eukaryota > Metazoa > Arthropoda > Insecta > Lepidoptera > Gelechiidae > Carpatolechia > Carpatolechia fugitivella. The sequence goes on from OX579647.1 coordinate 19,108,165, forward strand.
GAATGAAGATAGTTTGTAATCTGGATTAACACATAGGATACTTTTTACCGGGAAAAGTCTTATTCCCACGGGAAAATCTTATATAGCGTGAGCGTAGCCGCGGGTGGACCGCTATAAATAGATAAAAAACAACTAATTTATTATTATTTATTTATTTATTTAATCTATTGTACAATAACAAGATTTACAGCACATTTTACGCGCCAAACTGCAAAGGAACAGTTGGGGAATGGGGTAGGGTAGGTGCAGGGTAGGTGTCGAGTAGGTGTAAGATAGGTGTAGGGTAGGGAAGAGGTGAAAAATGGCAAGACGACGTCTGCCAGGTCAGCTAGTAGTATATAAATATCAATTGCTGTTCGTTTGTCTCGCTAAAACTCGAGAATGGCCAGATTGATTTGGCTAATTTTGATTTTGAAATATTTGTGAAAGTTCAGGGAAGGTTTAAACGGTGAGAAACATAAATAATAAGTAACAGAAAAAACGACAATTTAGTTTTTCAATACAAAATGGTCAAGGGTAGGAGTAGTTTAGGTGTAAGGTAGATGTTGGGAAAAATAGCAGGACAACGTCTGCCGGGTCAGCTAGAACATAATAAATAATCATCCTAATCCAGGAGAGTCTTTAATTATGCCTATCACCATCATCTCAGCCAAATAAAATTCCGAATATAATGTTTCATAGAAGAGAGTAACAATAAAATAATGATAGAAGTGAATCCGGCAAGGCAACACTGCAGAAACTGCCAGTGATTGGTTGCAAACTAACTATTTTTATGGATTTTTTTTATTTAGTTTTATGATATCCTACTCGATGGCGTTGGTGTATTTCTGACCGCTAGTATCTAATAATAGAATAATTTATGTTTGTACAGGGCAAGTTGGGGAAACCAAGTCGGAGATCGGGTTCGTGCGGGGGGAGAACGACGAGCTGAGGAAGAAGAACGCCTGCCTGGCCGAGGAGATCGAGCGGGCCGACATGATCATCAAGGAGGTAAACCAAGTCGGAGATCGGGTTCGTGCGGGGGGAGAACGACGAGCTGAGGAAGAAGAACGCCTGCCTGGCCGAGGAGATCGAGCGGGCCGACATGATCATCAAGGAGGTAAACCAAGTCGGAGATCGGGTTCGTGCGGGGGGAGAACGACGAGCTGAGGAAGAAGAACGCCTGCCTGGCCGAGGAGATCGAGCGGGCCGACATGATCATCAAGGAGGTAAACCAAGTTGGAGATCGGGTTCGTGCGGGGGGAGAACGACGAGCTGAGGAAGAACGCCTGCCTGGCCGAGGAGATCCAGCGGGCCGACATGATCATCAAGGAGGTAAACCAAGTCGGAGATCGGGTTCGTGCGGGGGGAGAACGACGAGCTGAGGAAGAAGAACGCCTGCCTGGCCGAGGAGATCGAGCGGGCCGACATGATCATCAAGGAGGTAAACCAAGTTGGAGATCGGGTTCGTGCGGGGGGAGAACGACGAGCTGAGGAAGAACGCCTGCCTGGCCGAGGAGATCCAGCGGGCCGACATGATCATCAAGGAGGTAAACCAAGTCGGAGATCGGGTTCGTGCGGGGGGAGAACGACGAGCTGAGGAAGAAGAACGCCTGCCTGGCCGAGGAGATCGAGCGGGCCGACATGATCATCAAGGAGGTAAACCAAGTCGGAGATCGGGTTCGTGCGGGGGGAGAACGACGAGCTGAGGAGGAACGCCTGCCTGGCCGAGGAGATGGAGCGGGCCGACATGATCATCAAGGAGGTAAACCAAGTCGGAGATTGGGTTCGTGCGGGGGGAGAACGACGAGCTGAGGAGGAACGCCTGCCTGGCCGAGGAAATCGAACGGGCCGACATGATCATCAAGGAGGTAAACCAAGTCGGAGATCGGGTTCGTGCGGGGGGAGAACGACGAGCTGAGGAGGAACGCCTGCCTTGCCGAGGAGATGGAGCGGGCCGACATGATCATCAAGGAGGTAACTTGTCCATTAGTTTTGTCATTTTGTAAGTTCAAGAGGTGATAACATGTTGTATGAATGTGTGTTCCTTTATGCCTTATAGAGCAAAGTCATTTCGTTATTATTAATTACTTAGGTACGTCTTAAAACAATACTACACAGCAAATAATCTATTAACTTGTGAACCGTACTTCATTCTTATGTATATCACAACGAGGCTGGCTAAAATTAGACGATTTATTTTGTTTACTTCAGACCTGTAATTGGCTGTATGTTGAATATGATTTTGATAGCTGTTGGTTTTCCTGAAAATTAAAATAAATAAATATATAAATCAATTGTTGTTCGTTTGTCTCGCTAAAACTCGATAATTGCTGGACCGATTTGGCTAATTTTGATCTTGAAATATTTGTGGAAGTTCAGGGAAGGTTTAAACGGTGAGAGGGTAGGTGTAGGGTAGATGATGTTGGGAGAAATGGCAGGACAATGTCTGCCGGGTCAGCTAGTACATAATAAAAGTAACAACACACTCTACACACAAAGCAAACACTGAGTAATTACATTCTACGATCCTGTGCAATCCGCGGCTAGTGAGGTCAATTTGATAATGTCTTTGAACCAATATCTGCCTGGTGAAATAAAAAAATCCTTTGATTAAAATACAGTTATATTGAAAAATATTGAGCTGATTTTGAAGAAACTTTTAGAGAGAAAAAATTGTTATTGTAATTTCGGAGTAAAAACACGTAAACACATGCTGCACATGAAATTTGGAACACATGTTTACAAGCTCACATACGAAAATTATGCAACTCCAACAATATTACTTACTTCTTTTTAAAGTCGGTTTGTTTTCAAGTGTGATCATTATGGTTATCGGTCTTCCACACAGAACCTGAAGATCCGCAGTTCGGTATCGTACCTGACGCAGCAGGTGGCGCTGTGGCGGCAACAGTTAGAGGAGTCCGAGGAGCGCGTGCGCTGCGTGGAGGCGGAGCTAGCGCGCGCCCGCTCGCACGTGCGCAACGTGGACCAGTGCTACAAGTGAGTACAGCGCAGGTTAGGGTTGCCAGGTCTTGAAACCGAAAAGCCGGACTGACCAGCCAGCTTAGCCGGACATTTGGGTAAGACCCTTATTTTAGTTTTCATACGACAATTTCTTAAAGTAAGACTAGGCTTTTTTATCATTTACAATCAAATATTCTTAAATTTTAATGAAATAGCAATAAAACGGAAAAATTTAAAAAGCCTAACAAAAGCCGGACATCGTCTAATTTGGCCGGAAACGTGACCAAAACGCCTCACGGCTTTATGCGGACGTCTGGCAACCCTAGCGCAGGCTACAGGCGGAGGCGGAGCTAGCGCGCGCGCTCGCATGTGCGCAGCGGGTCTTTTTCTGCAATTCGATGTCTATTGCGCCTATTTCAAAATAGGTAAGGGTACCCGATCTCTTCGAGGAACCTCAGCAAGCCATTACTCTTGTGGAGGACCTCGGGGTTCGACTCCGGGGACCGAGGTACTTTGCCCGGTACGAGGCCACCTACATTACATACAAGTGAGTGCAACCCAGCGTGGACCAGCGCTACAGGCTGCAGTGCAGCGCCTGTGTAGTATTATTATATGTACGGGCCTTGTTGCCTGAAAGAAAATAAATAAACTGACTCTAAAGCCGATATTAGACGGTTCACTTTTGCGATGAAGCATCGAAAGTGAAATGTCTAATTTTGACGTTTCATCTTTCATTACCGATGTGCCTTTGTGATGAAAGTCAAATTCGTCCGTTCGCTTTCATCGGGCATCGTTCATTGTTCATCGAGATGAACGATAAATGAAGCGTGTACACAGCCGCGGCAGTCATTTATTCATTTGTTTAGTGTTTCTTTTTATTTTAAAATACATTGACATGGTTTTGAAATGGTGTATTATATGGAAATAATCATAGAATATTTTTAGCACCATGATTGATTTTGGAAATAACGATTCAAGATCAAGAAATTTCGAAAAATGATCACACATTTATTCACTTTACATTTTGCTTCTAACCACATGTCATCATCAAGTCTTTCTCTGTTCATCATTCACTGCCTTTCATCGAAAATGAATCACTTTGGATGAACCGTCTAATACCGTCTTTAGCAGTAATCGGTGTAACTGTGGTGCGTCACCGCAAAACATGGCCCATCTTTTAGCGTACCCACTTATAGAGGATCTCTAAGAAGCCAGACTAAATGTAATTCGTGTTTCTAAACAAAATTAACTTATCAATCAACTGCGTTGCAACCGATGGCCGGCACAATATAATTGTATTCATTTGTGTATACCCTCGAATTTGTATGTAACATTGTTTTGTTTTTTGTGTGTGTTGTAAATAAAGATTTTTCTATTCTATTCTATTCCTATCAAATACAAGTTACTTGGTGTTCGATATAATAAGAAGAAGTTAAATAAATAATATTTGCGCATTGCCTGTTGCAGGGAGAAGGCGGACGCGGTAGACGCTTTAGAAGTGCAATTACAAGAGGCGCACGCGCGCGGCGCGCAGCTGTGCGCGGAGTCGCGCCGCGTCGTGTGCACCGTGCGCGGGTGGATACGGAGAATGCAGGCCACCAACAAGTATGCGCGTCCTCACTATTTTGTGGGAGGTCACGACAAATTTTGTAACCATGCGAACAGGCTGACTTCGGTTGGATATGATAGAGGTCCACTCCCTGACGTCAAAATATCATGGTCTGCCTGCGTAAAGTGGTTGCGTTGTCTAGTTACCTATAGTGCCTGAAAAACGTGTTAACGTTCCAAAATAAAAATACGATAAGCGAAAAGGCTGATCTTGTGACAAATTAAAGTATTAGTTGTAACGAATTATCTGTAGTCTAGAAGAGTAACCGTCTAACAAAGCCCGTTAAAACATGGCACCAATGTTGACAGACGACGACGACGACAGACAGGCAGATGATGTCGCTGCTTCCATTGAAGCTTACTTTCGACGTTCTTACAAACCGAGTCATATAAAACATCATTGTACCGCGTATTTGAATGTCGTATGGTATAGTTTTGCTTCTTTGGTATTCATTTGGTGGGGTCAAGTTTGAAGCGTAGTTACTCGTCTAGACTATAGATAATTCGTTGATTAGTTGCCTTTTTTATAACGTGTTTTATTAAAAAGTTATTTTTCAGAGAACAAAGCCAAACCATCAAAGAGCAAGAATCGTGCATAGCTCAGTTAGAAGAAGTGCTGCGCGAAGAGAAACAGAAGCAGAAGCAATTGCAACAACATCGCCACGAGCGTTGCTCGCCGTGTCCCGACCGGCCGCCGTGCTCGCCGCCGCGCCAGTTCGCCGACTATTACACCAGCTATAGCACTCCGAGGCATCCCTTAGACCACCACGGTATAGCACCTTATAAATTAGGGAATTAATAAAAAAACTTCAATAACAGTCCATGTCTTGAAAACTGCTGAACCGATTCTGGTGAAACTTGAACTGTTCCAAAAATGTAAAGATACTCGTAATCCGATTTTTAGTTTCTGAGAAATACGTTGACAAACACATGAGAAAATACAAACAATTATACAATTTAGTACATCTTTTCAAAATGATAACCACCGTTTTTAAATCGGTTGATAAACCTGTGAATTTCGACGGCTTTTACTAGATCTTCCGTCATGTTCTAGTTAGCACGTTGGCTGCATAAAAGCCAAAGACAAGCGTTCAATCCGCACCGGATGTTGTTTTCTATGAATCAAGATATTTCTATCACTACATGTTGAGTAACTGGTTAGTGTTCCATCTATGGAAAAACATCCTTCATCCTCGGTATTGTTAGTTAGTTTTAACTTCAAAAAACCCTTAGACCACCTGGTCCGACCGGCTTGTCTGATAGATCGGACGACATGAATATATAATTTTTATCTTTATCTTAAACTACCCCCCACAGAGCCGCCCCAGTTGGTGGGATGCTCGGCGTGCGCGCGGCGCCCCGCCCCCAGCGATGACGTCATCGTGGGCTGCTCCAAGTGCGCGTTCCCTCCACGGGGCCTCGCCGGCAGAGGGTTCCGCGCAGAGGTCACCGCTGGTAACGAGCTCATTCCAACGATATTATTACTATTTCTCTTGTCTATGTTACAATAATTTATGTGGTGTGATATTACTGCAGTGACGATTGTGTGGTGCAGGCAGCAGGGGCGTAAATTAAAACAACAGATTCAACTTAGATGCACTATATTCCTCACGAATACAGATCAAGTCGAGGGTCCAAAATAGAAGACACGAGACGGACGAGACGAACGAACAACCAAGAGGGGGCAGAGACAAAGTAGACCGGGAGTGTCATACAAAACCATAATCTATCATAGACTACGTTAAGTTTGTTTTTAAAAGAAAAGGATAAAGCTTCCCATACACTCAACTTTAACAGTCTATCCCACTCGAAGATGGCGTTTGTTTTGTCCCTTTTTTAATTTAAAAGTCTCCATAAAAAATAGGTTTTTTCGCTCATAACGTTGTGAAGGAAGATGCCTTGAATCCTTACAATCAGACAACTCGGTAATATAAAAAAAAAACTAAATCTTTTTTATTGCAATAACCTTCACAATCTTGTGTCATCCATATTAAAATTGCCCATTCACAACACAATCTACTCTATACCCGGGTTATTATACATAGGAAGAGCTCTGACAGCTTCAAAATTCTTCATACGACGTTAACAACTTCTTTTAATAATATTCAGTTTATGAATCATAATTGCTATAAACTGAAAAAAAAAATTACTTCTCTTATTTTATCATTATACAGTAATTTTAATTAATAAATAAATAAACGAAATAATATTAAATAGTTTTTAAAATTATAATCTGTCAGAGCTCTTCGTATAGTAACCCGGGTATAACTACAGAAACAGAAGCAGCTATGCGAAAGAAAAAGTTGTATACTTCTCTTTCTTATGCAAAACAGCATCCTTTTCTGTTGTATAGTAGACTGTATTGTGATACTTTTAGTTTGACTAACACAGACATCGTTCAAAATTTAAAGATTACCAAGTCGGTTGTTCGAAATGCGCCCCCAACCTGCTGGGCAAACAGCGTATCGACGACGAGACGGAGAGCGGTTCGTGCTCTCTTTCCCACGCGGCGGTGGCGTGCGGGTGCGAGCGAGACAGCAACACTGTGCAGGCGACGAGCGCGCGGACGAACACGGATGACGTTGCGTCCTGCTCGCACATTCCCGTGCCGCCGCGCCGGCTGCTCAGGAAGAAGCTTTATAGCGATCGCGTTGCACATTTTCTGGTAAGTTGGAGTCTTGGAGTGGGCATTAAGTAAATTTTAGTGTTGTTCCTGTTTTATTTAAAAAATGGTACTTACGAGTGAGTATGGTTCGTAGAGGCAATAGGTTGGTAAATAAGAAACAATAAGGGTGCCGACCTAAGATGCGAAGTTACCGCGTATACTTACTTCCTTGTTTGCCATTTTAGCTACATTGGTGTCGATTCGGCGTACGCCCAACTAAACTAAACTAAAATTAGTCCTGTCACTTTCTACCATTTTTAATTGAAAAGGGATCGAAGATCATCGGTTTTGTTTTTGTGTTTGATTTCACGACTAACTGTTAATTTTAGTGGCGTTTTAGTCGTCATGGTGTTAGGTAGGCACTAAAACAAGACTAAAGACAGTTAGTCGTGAAGTCATAGACAAAAACAAAACCGATGATCTTCGGTTCCTTTTCAATTAAAAATGATAGAAAGTGACAGGACTAATTCTTAGTTTAGTTTAGTTGGGCGTATGCCGAATCGACACCATTAGCTACTTTTGCTTATATAAATTTGATCTTATAAGTTTGATAGTGAGATTTTATAGTCTGGGGTACAGGGGCTGTTGTCAGAATAAAATGTCCGAACTGAAGGTAAAACTTGTCTATATTGTCACAAATTTTGTGATTACAATTTTGGATAAATTAGTACAGGTCTGAGCTCCACAAAAACTAGAAAAGGTCTGCGGCCGCGGGAGCGAGGACGCTCGCCTTGGCTTGCTTGTCTCGGCGTAAGACATTAGATTAGTAGTACTATGTGTCACTACACCATTTATAACTAAAGCTTTGCTTACCCCTTTTTGGATTAGAGTGAAGATTAAAAATATTAATTATAGAGAATAAAAATTGCATTATCTTCATTGTTTCTGAGCACCAAAAGTAATTTTTCCGAATTTATACGTCTTGAACTTCCATACAAATCGACTCCGATCAGATAGTATGAAAGGCCAAAGCTGTAGCAACATTTTGTGAAACAAAAGTTGTTCGGTTTAATTGGATGAGCTACCCGTGAGCTTTCACGTTGTTCAGACAACATAACAAACATGTTTTATCTCTCTGGGTCAAAAAGATCGTTTACCGATTTTCGTGGAAAGAAAACCGGTACTTTAACTTTGAAACAGTTTATTTTTAAATATTTTGTTCATTTTAAAATACTGTAAGCTACCTTACGAGGCCGGCATTATTTCATAAGCGTTATAAGCCTTATTAAAATCCTTACTAATATTATAAACGCGAAACGCGAAAGTTTGCGTGTTTGTTTGTTTGTTACTCTTCCACGCAAAAATTTCTGAACAGATGAAATATGGAATAGAGATAGTTTGTACTACGGGAAAAAGTCTTATTCCCACGGGAGAATCTTACACAACGCGAGCGTAGCCGCGGGCGGACCGTTAGTATAAGAATAAAATAATAAAAAAAAGACAGTTAACTTTACCGTGTTAGAGATGCAAAAAAATGTACTTACGTGTTTTCAGCGCTGCACGTCAGTTCCGGGCGCGGCGCGCTCCACGGGCGTGCAGGAACCTTCGCGCCGGGACTCCGCCTGCAGCCCCCCGCCCAAGAGCTCCAGGATCCCGGTACGTGCTGCTATAGCCACAGGGGTAATATAGTACTACCGCACAGAACGGACACTCACCCCCTCCCGCCAATCTACGATTTCTCCCCCCACCCCGCATTGTTGGAGGTTGGAGGGCGAGTATGGTGTAAATAAATTAGCTGACACTATTTTAAAAGATCAACCTACCTATGAAACTGAACAACTTTCCCCAAGAAACATAGGCTGTCGGACGAAGAAAATATGCATCTTCCATAGTAAATCGATTAGCTGGCCGCACGGTTTTGTATGAAAGGGACAACTTTTTTTTGTCGTCCGCCAGCCTATGTTTCTTGGGGAAAGTTGTTCACTTTCATGGGTAGGTTGATCCTTTAAAATAGTGTCAGCTAATTTATTTACACCCTGTAGAATGAAGATGGCCGCGCCAATTCGTTCTGAATATATGCTAATTAATTTCTTCTTTCACGAACACAGGTTTCCCCATCTCACTCCGTAAGTAAATATCGCACACAAGCCAGGCGAATATCCGCACGTAACATGTTGCTTGTTTCGATCTCAAATGTCAATTTATCTATGAGAATTTCGCATCAGAAGTGTTGGGAAAATCTAGCAATTAGGCCGCCTTTTGACATTTTTGTTTTATATTTCACCTGTTCTGTTTGATGTGAATGGCTGGGGAATAACTATTATTGATTGACGAGCGAGCGAAGCGTCTCCGTATCAGATTAGCCAAAATTGCTTTTTTACGTCTGTCTGTTTGTTCCACTCTACAGGTCGCGTTTCTCAACATATTCTCGTGAAATTTTGTGAGCAGGTACGATAAATAATTAATAATTTTTTTTTGTCGAGCCATTTAAAAATGACGGAGTTATGGGGGTTGCCAGCTTACAAAGTCTACCGCTGAAGCTGTTTTCCTCTCACAACTCTCAACCTATTCTCAACCAATAAAAAAAAATAGCATATAAAGAAATAAATAAAAACAAGGTAAAATAAATAAAAACACGGAGTCGAAGATGTTTGTGGAGAACAAATAAAATTAACCGGTCACATCAGGTCATAAGAAATGTAAAGACGCGCGAGGTCAAGCTCTTGTTATGAAATGTTTTTTTTTTATTTTAGAGACAAACAGTCAAATGCTTAAATAATTACACAAGTTAATAAATGTAAACCTACAGTCCCCTATATTTATACATAAAAATAGGTTTCAAAGTTAAATTTTTACAGAATAAAACCATACTTTAGAAAGAGCAAACAAAACACTATGTAAAATTTTTATAGAAAACAAAAACATACTTTTTAAAAGATTTAGGAAGCCGAATCAGTGATGTTTTAGCGCGCAGAGTCCCTAATAAGAGATCTCTTGTTCTCTTTCTGTATTATTATCTCTGTTATGTTCACCATCTCAGCCGCAAGTCATCCACTGCTGAACATAGGCCTCCCCTACAGGCTTCAAACGTGAACGGCCCTGGGCTCACATGTACCGGGCGCCCATCTCTGTACTGCTAAATGATAATTGTATGTAACGTTTCAGCGTGCAGTATCTCCTACTAGCGAACTCTTTGAACGAGTTTCCCATTTGAACGACGCAATGGAAGACAGCCAGCGGCGCTGGTCGAGGACCAAACTCACGCAGCCGCAAAGAGACCGACGGTGATGCCGGCCACCTCACTTCACAATCACCTAATATTACCGAGGGATACTCCGGCAAAGAAATACGGTGGCACCTTACCTACTCACCACCGAGGGATACGTAGTTTAAAAAAGACGGTATAAAAATTGACAAAACAGGATTTTTTTAACCATTATGCATATTTGACTATGCCCTGTTTTGGATAACATTGGAAAAGTATACATTTCAAGACATTCGTATGTCTATCTCGATTAGCTGACAAGTGTGGATCACGAAAACCGTTTTATGCCGTACATATTTTGCAGCCGCAGACAAGGGGTTAAGGCCCTCTTTTACAACAACTTTTCTTAAGAGACATAGGTAGAAAGGTGACAAATGCAACTTTCCAATGGAAGTAGCCAAGAGACATGGGTCGAGCGACAACTAAAAAACAATCTACCAATGGGAGGATTTGTTATCGTCTATCCTTAGATCTCGTCCAAAATCCCTCAGTGCCTGAAGACTAAAGTGTACATCCAGTGTGTGTTGCCAGTGATGACTTACGGCTCTGAGACGTGGTGCTTCACAAAAGGACTTTTTTAGAGGCTCAGTGTCGCGCAGCGAGCTATGGAGAGGGCTATGCTTGGTATTTCTCTACGAGATCGAGTCAGAAATGAGGAGATCCGTAGAAGAACCAAAGTTGCTGACATAGCTCGTAGGATAAGCAAGCTGAAGTGGCAATGGGCAGGCCACATAGCGCGAAGATCGGATGGCCGATGGGGCAAGCGCAGTGTGGGACGGCCACCTACGAGATGGACCGACGACCTGCTGAGGATCGCTGGGTCTCGTTGGATGCAGGTGGCTATGGACCGGTCGCGCTGGAGTGCGATTGGAGAGGCTTCTGTTCAGCAGTGGAGGTTAACAGGCTGATATGATGATGATGATGATCCTTAGATCGACTTTACCAACCTCCTATTTGTAAGTTGTTCTTGTGTAGTCTTTCGTAATCGTTCGATATGTCCCTTGGCCAACCTCCCATTGGAAGGTTGTTTTTTGTCGTCTTTCGACCTATGTTTCATAGCTTAGTAAAAATTGCTGCATATGACGGTACATAAACACTATAATATGCGTGTCGATAAAAAAATAATCCTGTTTTACGACCATGACAAACCCTGCGTAACGAATTGCTGTCCGACTATAGTAAAATTATACCAATCATCTGTGCTATGAGCGATCGAAACCCATAGTACAATGCTGTGCTTTTGTGATTGCCGACGGCGCTGACAGTTTGATTCGGAACGCAGAGAAAACACTACCGAAACCTGGCATCAAGCTCTCTATTAAATAAAATATTTCAAAACTGATATTAAAATATCGAAAAATACCGATATGTAAAATCGGTTTATCAATTAAATATAACGGCTAGATAGTGCAATGTTTTTTGGACCATATTGCCTCAAACTAAGACTTGTTTTCTAATGCATTTAACTCAGTATTCTGACTAGTCGGGTTTGTAGTTTTGTAAACTAATTTATTTAATTTATTCTCTACTTTATATTTAATTTTATTAGTTTAAATATAAAATTTTGTTTTGTTGGTATACTTGTTTTACTTTATAATACTTTTTACTTGAACGAGACATTTTTTTATCCTTAGTACAATATGGACAAAACAAGAACTTATTTCTGTAGGTTTCAAAAGTTTAAATAAAAAGATATATTTAAGAAACGAATGTGGAATTTATTTATAAAACTAAAGTAAGACACAAAATATAAAATCAACGTCATCGCCTTTTACAAACATACTTCGCTTCTAATTAGGTACACAACCCGTTTAATACTTTTGACGATCGAACAAGTCGACAAATATAAATGTTTAGCTTGAAAATATACTACGCCAGTCGATTCGAGACGTTGCATTTTATCTACCCAAAAGACACATGGAGCATAATTAAAAAATCCCCCTAGGTACTAGTAACAAGTTACAATATGATATACATTGCGTAGCCAATTCGCCTAAACGTAAGCCCTTATCGTTTTATCTAATCGTCTACGCAATGTACGTCAAATTGTACTTGTAATTTGTAGCTTTGTGAAACAGCCCCTAGGTTGTCCAAGAATCGAATTCCACCCTGAGCCTGTGGGGATAAATGGGATTTTTGGACATCATCAGCCAGCTCATATACGTCCCCACCGAGGGGCTCGAGCCTCCCCTGAATTAGGGCGATTAGGCCTTAGTCGGCGGATCTCGATTATTATTTTTATGAATATTTATAATTTCAGTCTAAGCGGGTATAACAGAAACGAGTATAGTGATAACAGAGATTTAAATCGATTTTTTCGAGTTCTGCATGTTTACTGAATACGAATTCTAGTAATCCAGAGTTAGAGTTTACATATTGATGGAACTAATACTTTACCAATAGCAACACCAGGTGAACCGACATGGATTGATAAGCAATAACAAGGGCAATGATTGGATGAGTATTCAATAGTGTTGCCAATTAACTATGTATTGCGACCTCATATTTTTACTTTTTGTTGTACTATAATTTATATACAAATTAGCTGTCTCTGTCTTGTTACTTTTCCTTAAACACGAAAGAGACAAATACATTGATCTTAATAAGTACGTACCGTGCAATCAAAGTAAGAATATGAACAGACTCTTGGCTAATTTTACGCAAATGTAGTGAGGGCTGAGGTGTATTTTTGTATTGATATGACATAAATACAGACCTACTATAGTATTTGTAAAATGGGCAAAATTAGAACTACTACATTTACTATCGAAATGTCATCTTTCAGACTTTCTTGACTTGTGTTTGCCTTGTGTCTGGTTGCTGTTTATCTATATATGTATTTATTTATATATTTGTGTAGGTAAATCAGCAATCTGACACCCGTAGTACAGGCTCTGCCTAGGTTGGGGTCGGATGCCCGTGTGTGAGATGTCCCCATATATTTATTTATTTTGTTGTGATTAGTTGAAATACCATTTTGTATGACAACTAGCGCCGCCCTTCATTTCGGTCATACGTCACAGATTTAAAGTCGTTGCTTACATTGTTTTTTTGGTAACTTTAGTAACATTAATCTCAGCGTGATAAGATTTCTAATTTGCAAAAAATCTAAGGTTTTTTTTAAGGCAATTTCCAGCTTTGCATGTAAGAGTGACTTAGTATTATTAAGTGTGACTTTTGTTCGCGTGCGTAACGCCACGCCTTGCGAAAACTTGCAGAATGTTTTTAGAATAGAGCAAGTTTACGCTACAATTATCATTCTTAAAATAGAGTAGTTGAGTCAAATCAGGTTATTGTCAAAACAGTAACAAAGCAAAACGATGACGTCACGCCTTGCTTTAGTTTACTGCGTTAAATTTTTAGTATAATATGTAATCCTTTCCAGAATGACAGACGATGAATTCCTTAAATTGTGAAAATTTAATAAACATCTATAGATATGAGTTATTAAGCCACCAACTGAGCTCTGACTCGGCAAAACAATTTACTCTACAGTCAACTGCCCTAAAATCTGTGATAAGTATGTAAGTGTGAGTGACCGTGTGTGAGGTAGTGTGTGTGTGACGTCACTTGGTCCAGCCGCGCCACATGGACACGATAGATGCAGCCGCTGACGTCACGAGCGACGCGGGCTGCGCCGGCGGCGAGCAGCTTAGCTCCTCGGGCTGGATGAAGGGAAAAACAATAATATAACAGTCAGTTGAATAAAGCGGAAGATCGTGTCAATAGGTATGAAATTACAAAAGTATTAAAGAATTGTAAAGTTGTGGAACAAAAGTTGTTCAGTTTCATGGGCAAGACTACCCATCCATTTCACCCATAGACTTATAATATACTGGCGTATAGACCAACAAAGCGTGCGAGGGAGAAGAAAATCTCTTACGGAAATATAGCAAGATAGAAAAGGAAAGCGAATCTAGTTCAGTTCTAGTTTAGTCTGTAGCAGTTTTATTGTACATTTTACTCAATAAATTTATTCTTATTCTTATTGAACTGTGACCGGTTTTGGTTGACAGGTCGTCACAAGTAAGCACGCATGGAAGAAGCTCCTCAGTATTTTGTATTTTTTGCGTAGATTGTGGTTTATTTTTAGTAAATATGATTGTATTCAACAATGGTTACATGTTCTGTGAGTGACTGTGGTGTTAATCATAGAAATAATCCTGCACACATTGACAAGTCAAAATTTGGCACGCATTATCGGGCTGTCAAGTTGTCTATACGCCAGTATATTATAAGTCTACGATTTTACCCATGTCTTTATTTAAGACATAGACAACTACAAACAACACATACACACACGACACGGACACGTATTTTTTATCAATACGTATGAAAATCCTAAGCCAAATTCACATTAAAAACGTATCTCTCAATAAAACTTGCTGTGGTTTGTCTCGCAATCAATCACGCCATTTTCCTCTCACTCTCACAATCTCACATACACCTCCTTTTCACCTCGAGGTCCGTCTCATGCGGCGGTTCGTCTCACAGTCGGTCAAGCTGCACGGCTCCCTCTCACACACACTCTCACTTCTTATTTCGGCCAGTGTAAATGCTCTGGCGGTTCGTCGAGATCTGTCTCACAGTCGGTCAAGCAACACGGCTCGCTATCACACACACTCATCTCTTGTTCCGGCCAGTGTAGATGCTCCGGCGCGGTTCGTCGAGATCTGCCTAACAGTCGGTCAAACCACACGGCTCGCTCTCACACTAACTCACACACACTCACCTCTTGTTCCGGCCAGTGTAGATGCTCTGGCGGTTCGTCGAGATCTGCCTCACAGTAGATCAAACTACACGGCTCGCTCTCACACTAACTCACACACACTCACCTCTTGTTCCGGCCAGTGTAGATGTTCCAGCGGTTCGTCGAGATCTGTCTCACAGTTGGTCAAACCACACGGTTCGCTCTCACACTAACTCACACACACTCACTTCTTGTTCCGGCCAGTGTAGATGCTCCGGCGGTTCGTCACGATCTATCTCACAGTCGGTGAAGCCACACGGCTCACTCTCACACACGCTTACACACAATCACTTCTTGTTCCGGCCAGTGTAGATGCTCCGGCGGTTCGTCGAGATCTGTGTCACAGTAGGTGAAGCTACACGGCTCGCTCTCACACACGCTCATACACCCTCACTTCTTGTTCCGGCCAGTGTAGATGCTCCGGCGGTTCAACGAGATCTGTCTCACAGTCGGTGAAGCCACACGGCTCGCTCTCACACACGCTCACTCACACTCACTTCTTGTTCCGGCCAGTGTAGATGCTCCGGCGGTTCAACGAGATCTGTCTCACAGTCGGTGAAGCCACACGGCTCGCTCTCACACACGCTCACACACACTCACTTCTTGTTCCGGCCAGTGTAGATGCTCCGGCGGTTCGTCGAGATCTGTCTCACAGTCGGTGAAGCCACACGGCTCGCTCTCACACACACTCACTTCTTGTTCCGGCCAGTGTAGATACTCCGGCGGTTCAACGAGATCTGTCTCACAGTCGCCGAAGCCACACGGCTCGCTCTCACACACGCTCACACACACTCACTTCTTGTTCCGGCCAGTGTAGATGCTCCGGCGGTTCAACGAGATCTGTCTCACAGTCGGTGAAGCCACACGGCTCGCTCTCACACACGCTCACACACACTCACTTCTTGTTCCGGCCAGTGTAGATGCTCCGGCGGTTCGTCGAGATCTGTCTCATCTCACAGTCGGTGAAGCCACACGGCTCGCTCTCACACACACTCACTTTTTGTTCCGGCCAGTGTAGATGCTCCGGCGGTTCGTCAAGATCTGTCTCACAGTCGGTGAAGCCACACGGCTCGCTCTCACACACACTTACTTCTTGTTCCGGCCAGTGTAGATGCTCCGGCGGTTCAACGAGATCTGTCTCACAGTCGGTGAAGCCACACGGCTCGCTCTCACACACACTCACTTCTTGTTCCGGCCAGTGTAGATGCTCCGGCGGTTCGTCGAGATCTGTCTCACAGTCGGTGAAGCCACACGGCTCGCTCTCACACACGCTCACACACACTCACTTCTTGTTCCGGCCAGTGTAGATGCTCCGGCGGTTCGTCGAGATCTGTCTCACAGTCGGTGAAGCCACACGGCTCGCTCTCACACACTCACTTCTTGTTCCGGCCAGTGTAGATGCTCCGGCGGTTCGTCGAGATCTGTCTCACAGTCGGTGAAGCCACACGGCTCGCTCTCACACACACTCACTTCTTGTTCCGGCCAGTGTAGATGCTCCGGCGGTTCGTCGAGATCTGTCTCACAGTCGGTGAAGCCACACGGCTCGCTCTCACACACGCTCACACACACTCACTTCTTGTTCCGGCCAGTGTAGATGCTCCGGCGGTTCGTCGAGATCTGTCTCACAGTCGGTGAAGCCACACGGCTCGCTCTCACACACACTCACTTCTTGTTCCGGCCAGTGTAGATACTCCGGCGGTTCAACGAGATCTGTCTCACAGTCGCCGAAGCCACACGGCTCGCTCTCACACACGCTCACACACACTCACTTCTTGTTCCGGCCAGTGTAGATGCTCCGGCGGTTCAACGAGATCTGTCTCACAGTCGGTGAAGCCACACGGCTCGCTCTCACACACGCTCACACACACTCACTTCTTGTTCCGGCCAGTGTAGATGCTCCGGCGGTTTGTCGAGATCTGTCTCATCTCACAGTCGGTGAAGCCACACGGCTCGCTCTCACACACACTCACTTTTTGTTCCGGCCAGTGTAGATGCTCCGGCGGTTCGTCAAGATCTGTCTCACAGTCGGTGAAGCCACACGGCTCGCTCTCACACACACTTACTTCTTGTTCCGGCCAGTGTAGATGCTCCGGCGGTTCAACGAGATCTGTCTCACAGTCGGTGAAGCCACACGGCTCGCTCTCACACACACTCACTTCTTGTTCCGGCCAGTGTAGATGCTCCGGCGGTTCGTCGAGATCTGTCTCACAGTCGGTGAAGCCACACGGCTCGCTCTCACACACGCTCACACACACTCACTTCTTGTTCCGGCCAGTGTAGATGCTCCGGCGGTTCGTCGAGATCTGTCTCACAGTCGGTGAAGCCACACGGCTCGCTCTCACACACGCTCACACACACTCACTTCTTGTTCCGGCCAGTGTAGATGCTCCGGCGGTTCGTCGAGATCTGTCTCACAGTCGGTGAAGCCACACGGCTCGCTCTCACACACACTCACTTCTTGTTCCGGCCAGTGTAGATGCTGCGGCGGTTCGTCGAGATCTGTCTCACAGTCGGTGAAGCCACACGGCTCGCTCTCACACACGCTCACACACACTCACTTCTTGTTCCGGCCAGTGTAGATGCTCCGGCGGTTCGTCGAGATCTGTCTCACAGTCGGTGAAGCCACACGGCTCGCTCTCACACACGCTCACACACACTCACTTCTTGTTCCGGCCAGTGTAGATGCTCCGGCGGTTCGTCGAGATCTGTCTCACAGTCGGTGAAGCCACACGGCTCGCTCTCACACACGCTCACACACACTCACTTCTTGTTCCGGCCAGTGTAGATGCTCCGGCGGTTCGTCGAAATCTGTCTCACAGTCGGTGAAGCCACACGGCTCGCTCTCACACACGCTCATACACACTCACTTCTTGTTCCGGCCAGTGTAGATGCTCCGGCGGTTCGTCGAGATCTGTCTCACAGTCGGTGAAGCCACACGGCTCGCTCTCACACACTCACTTCTTGTTCCGGCCAGTGTAGATGCTCCGGCGGTTCGTCGAGATCTGTCTCACAGTCGGTGAAGCCATACGGCTCGCTCTCACACACGCTCACACACACTTTTTGTTCCGGCCAGTGTAGATGTTCCGGCGGTTCGTCGAGATCTGTCTCACAGTCGGTGAAGCCATACGGCTCGCTCTCACACACGCTCATACACACTCACTTCTTGTTCCGGCCAGTGTAGATGCTCCGGCGGTTCGTCGAGATCTGTCTCACAGTCGGTGAAGCCACACGGCTCGCTCTCACACACACTCACTTCTTGTTCCGGCCAGTGTAGATGCTCCGGCGGTTCGTCGAGATCTGTCTCACAGTCGGTGAAGCCACACGGCTCGCTCTCACACACGCTCACACACACTCACTTGTTCCGGCCAGTGTAGATGCTCCGGCGGTTCGTCGAGATCTGTCTCACAGTCGGTGAAGCCACACGGCTCGCTCTCACACACACTCACTTCTTGTTCCGGCCAGTGTAGATGCTCCGGCGGTTCGTCGAGATCTGTCTCACAGTCGGTGAAGCCACACGGCTCGCTCTCACACACGCTCACACACACTCACTTCTTGTTCCGGCCAGTGTAGAAGCTCCGGCGGTTCGTCGAGATCTGTCTCACAGTCGGTGAAGCCATACGGCTCGCTCTCACACACGCTCATACACACTCACTTCTTGTTCCGGCCAGTGTAGATGCTCCGGCGGTTCGTCGAGATCTGTCTCACAGTCGGTGAAGCCACACGGCTCGCTCTCACACACGCTCACTTCTTGTTCCGGCCAGTGTAGATGCTCCGGCGGTTCGTCGAGATCTGTCTCACAGTCGGTGAAGCCATACGGCTCGCTCTCACACACGCTCATACACACTCACTTCTTGTTCCGGCCAGTGTAGATGCTCCGGCGGTTCGTCGAGATCTGTCTCACAGTCGGTGAAGCCACACGGCTCGCTCTCACACACGCTCATACACACTCACTTCTTGTTCCGGCCAGTGTAGATGCTCCGGCGGTTCGTCGAGATCTGTCTCACAGTCGGTGAAGCCACACGGCTCACGCGCCGCCCAAGCCTCTGCTAGTTCTACGCTAACCCAAGGACACACCCTGTAAAAAAACGCATTGTCTTGTCAATAACTTGATAGGTATAATACAATTTTCCAGTGCCTGAACAGCTAAGTAAATAAAGGAAAAACATTAACATGACGTGAGTTGGACGTAGTTACACGAAAAGGATCCAATCCACAACATTGTCAAAAATGACTTAAGTACACCAAACTGACCGCAAATATCGCTTCTATCGTCCAGTAATAAAAATTTGACAAAAAAGAAGAGGTTTGTCTTTTTTACCAGCCATTGAACCAACCAACATGTATGACAGATTTTTTTGTTCTTTCACCATAAACAATCCAATTGACCTGGTTCACAGCCTACAATATTAACCATTTATATTAAAACGAATCAAGCACCCTGGATTGTTATTGTGTAATTACAATTTGTTCATCACCTATACTTAATTAAAAATATAAAAACGATCCACAGCGCTTGGTTATCCTTGCTGAATATTCTAACACCTATATTTAATAATTAAAACGATCCAAAATGCTTGGATCCTTTTCGATAAATTCATTTTCAAAGTAATATGCCAATAAGAATAAAAATAAAAATTAAGAATAAAAATAATAATAGAATAAAAATTAAATGTATTTTTGATCGCAGTATTATTTTGTTGACTTTTTAATATGCATTTTGCAGTAAATAAGGTTTTTTGCAAAGAATTCACTATATGGAGCGTTTTAAAGAAATTTATATTAAGCATGCGCCAAAGAAAAAGTAATAAAATGAAAAGGATCCAACCCACCAAAACACATATTTCTCCGAAAATACCAATCGTCCCATAAATATACTATTAACAATAAAAAGGTTTTAATGTTTCTCACAAAACATAACACTTTAAATTTATCTTGAAACAAACACCTATGAAGAAAATCATTTTGAACTTCAAACTTCAATATCTCAAAAGTGACTTTGTGTGTATTGGATCCTTTTCGTGTAACTACGTCCAGTTTATGGTCAGATAGTTTCATTATCGAGGTTCCGGGTTCGATTCCCGATCCCGATTCTTTATCCCCATAAAGTCAAACAAAAGTTACTTTGTGAAACTGTCTGTTTTCAGCTTGGTTAGTACATTACAGGTTAAATCACCTGATTGTTCGAAAGTAAGACGAGAGTTTAATTTTGATCAAGATTTACATGTGACTTAGAGAAATAAATCACTTAAAAAAGCTTTAGAACTCTCGACTTGTGGTACAATAGGTTATGTAATGACGTTAGTGCAGTTAAAAAATACAATAATCACCGGTTTCAGAAATATCTCTTGGATAAACTTAAACAACTAGACTATGATGCAACGGAGGCGCTTTTTATCAGGGTAAAATAACTTAATAACGCACACACACACAGATACACACACACACACACACACACACACACACACACACACACACACACAGTCTCACCCACGGAGACAAATACAAAGAGGAGGTGCCACAAGCAACTTAGGCCCGTCTCATAGCGGACTAAGTACTCTTACTACTAGCTATTAACCACCAGGCGTCGCTTCTGTCAGTGTTACTTTGGATTTTATGGATACGACACGAATATGACTTGGTTTGATTACAACCATGTGCTGTGTTGTATCGTGCAACAGTACGAGTAATACAACTATTTCTAACGAAAAAAAGACATAATTCCACTCGTATGTATTTTTTTAATGCAATTTTTAATGCTCGTAATTTATTCCTTCGAGAAAGTTCGGCAATAGCAACGCCATCTATCGCCAAGTAGAATAACTTCTTGACTGTAGAAGGTTATATGACTTGTTTCATTCATGTATTTTGTATAGTAAGCTGGGTGGCCAGATATGGAATCTAAAAAAATATATTTGTAGATAATATTGATGAACTTACTCAATATTTATAATTGAATACATGACATCAAAATATCACATTTTGGGCTAGGATGTTTCCTTATACTTGGTAGTAAGTAAGTGATGATGATAAAGGACTTACGTGAAATCCCGTGTCAAAATTGAACGGATTTTTTTATATATATATTCTTTATTGCACACTTAAATTTACAGGATAATTAAGAGATCTTCTTATCAGATCTTTTTATGTCTTATAGTGTCAGAGTAACCCATACTGACCCATCTAAATAGGCAACCTGTATATGACAATTGCTCGTATAAGGTAATCCTACAATAAAAACGACTACATAATACAAAAAAGAGGAGAGATCAATTTTTAAAAAATGGTCCGTTTTTTTTGTTTTTTCACTTGCCTGGCAGCGTAACGAACTAACGAACAGAACCATCTTGTGTGTAATAGCAAAATTAAGTACGGTTCATTAGTGTCTAGCTGCAAAGCTAGTTTTGCTATTGACCGCTAGATGGTTAGCAGAACTTCATCTCCCCGCACCCCCTCCCAATGGCGACCCCCGCTATCATATAGAAAACGTCTTAGGGCAGCTCCTCTTTGTATTTGTCTCCGTGGTCTCACAGACCTGCCCACGTGGCCGCAGTCCGCTTGTGCCGCGGTAGTCAGCGCTTCGAGCCCCGCGAGCGGCGTGAGCGGCGCGAGGCCGGCGCGTGCGCACAGTCCAGCGCAACATGCGCATAGTCGCCGATACCGTCGTGACAGACCCACCACGGAGACACGCCAGTTGCAGTACTCGCTGGAATTCAGCCACACTAATAATATTATAAATGCAAGTTGAGACTGAAAAATAAAAAAACTAGCTCTGAGGACGCCATATGCATTTTTTTATTTTTATGCAACTAATGTCATTATGAAATCTGTTCCATAGATTTTCCATAATATAATAATTTACAAAGTGGACTTTTCTTTCTCTTGATGGAAATTGCTGAATTCAGTGTGCCTGTTGGCAAATGCCTCCTTCAAACTAATAATATTTTTATTTTTAAATTTTTTTTTATATTTTTAAATTGATTGATTTTTTTGTGTTTTATTGTGAATATGGATGTAAATCTGAAATAAATGGATTTTAATTTAATTTAAATTTAATTTAATTTAATAAATTTTCGTAATATGTTCTACGAGTAAGTGGTCTTGTATTGAGTGTTACTATGTGAAATATTTTTTATTTAATTCTTTTAATTGGACGGTGATGGTCTAAGTCCCTTTGGGGCAAAACAGATTGGGGAATGATGGTATTTTTATTTTTGTACTTTGTTTCGATATTTGCCTACCGGTGAGTATCTTTAGCCGTGTGGTGACGGCAGAGTAGAATACATTTGTCACCAACCCCTACTCTTCCCGTGGGTGTCGTAAGAGGCGACTTAGGGACTACACATTGAACAGGGAACGGGCAGCAGCGCTCTCTGATACAGTAACCTTTTAATCTGCGATCCCCAACCCGCCTGCCAAGCATGGAGATTAAGTGGAGGAGGCTCATAGTCCAGCAGTGGACTGTAACGGGCCGTTGATTTGATTTGAAGTATCTTTAGATCATTGCTGTCATTTTTGGGTTGTTATGAGCATCTTATACTGTTGGTTTCCATTGGTTGCTATTGCTCCGAGTCTCCTACGTTTAACGCATTGGGAAAAAATGGCACTGGAAAAATATGGGAATGGAACAAAATACACACGGATTTTCGGAAATTAAGGACCACACTCATTTAATTTTGGCGAAATGAAATAAAGGTACTGACATTATTTAATTTAGTGTACGCCCACCAAATGAATAGCAACTATACCATACGACATTCATTACGCGGTACAATGATGTTTTATATGACTCGGTTTGTAAGAACGTCGCCTTCAAAAGTGGGGTCATATCACGTGTTTTTATACTTTGAAATAACTTATTATCTAATAGTTATTTTTTTCTTAGATTTTGTATTAACGTATGGTGTGTACGGGACTTTAAATAAATAATAATATGCAATATAGGTCATAATAACGAAAAGATATTTCAAAGTATAAAAACACGTGATATGACTCCACTTTTGCAACTGACTGTAAATGTGTGAGGTACCTGAGCGCGAGGGTGTGTGGCAGACGCGCGTCGAGCGTGTAGGCGAGCAGCGCGGCGAGCTGAGCGCACAAGCCGAGCGCGCTCGCACTGCGCTGGAGAGGATTGCCGGGCCCCGTCACGACGCTTGCGCTTTCCTTGTTCTGCGCCACTGTAACAAGGCTATCGTTATCGACGCGTTCTTTTTTGCCCGCTTGCTTGTTTTTTATCTAAGATAAACTATTTTTAGCACAAAAATTAAAAAGAAAATAACTCTCCTTCTAGGCGGCACCAGTTTCAAGATCTCCAGCAATACAAATGTGAAATCCAATGGGGGATTTTCCGACAGCCAAATGAAAATAAAATAGTTCATAAATCTTCGATAGATGGCGTTGACGATTCGTGGATCCGAAGAAATTTGGCGAGACTCCCAGGGCCATAAAAGGATTTTAAAAAAAGAATCCACGAAGTACACCTGGCGCCATCTATCGTCTTAATTAGAACTATTATTTTTATTTTTTAAAGAGCTGTCAGAAAATCCCGTATTTAATGCAATCGTTTTTGCGTAATGCGCGTACAAACGTACGTACAGAGATGAAATAGCATACAAACAAACAATAAAAAATAAATGTTTAGGCTTTTATTTCTCTTATATATTTTTTTCTATGTCTTTTATGTACAGACCAGTAACAATTTTATTATTTTAGCTATTTCAATGGCTCTATGGTGGGCGTAAAGTGCCATCTATCTAAAGCGTAGATGAAAGTATTTACTGCAGTCCTAGAAAGGGGTTTGGGGGTTTGATTAGGGATACTTATACAAACAAAAAAATATTAAGGTCAATATATCCTAAAGTGTCACGTTACAGAGTTATTTGCAAAAAAAGATCGATGATGATAATATTTTAGCAAGCGGACTTTTAACATTTATTTTATTTATTTATTGTATAAAGTGTAACTATGTTTAAAAAGTTTGTATGTAATTCATTATAAAATCCGTTACGTCTTTCCAGTTTTTACAATCAAGATGAAAATACGAATCAATAAAACAAGCATTCTTTTTTTTTTTTATAATTGAAGATATATCAATTTATAATAATTATAAAAAGTTAAATAAATAATAAATAAATAATACAAAATATTAATATTATATTTTAAATCAGTATTGTATTATAATCATATTTACATGCTTTAATCCTTTAAAGATTGATGATTTCTCCTGAAGACAAATGATGAAATCTACCACTCTACTAAAAATGTGGCTTATTTTTACATAAAAAATATATGAATGACAAAAACTGACTATTGAATAACAAAAATTAATTTCAGCAGTATTTACAAAATATAATCGAACACAGTTGTCGCAGACTCCTTGCTGTTTTTGATAGATTGTGTAGTTTTTTACTCTTTGTGATTTACATCGCTGTCTTTTGTAGTTTTGCTTGAGTTAGTTGTGGTCGAATACAAAATCATATAAATTCATTATTTCTTTCATTTCTTATAGGATTACGCTCATTTCCATTGCATTAATAGTTTTGTGCGTAATCAATCTTTACAGTTGTCATACATATATGTGTTTTTTATTAACAAAATATTAGGGTCATGTTAATACAGTAGTAGTAATATTTACGATTTTAGAACAATTCTCGTAAGTCAGTTTTGTACCAACACTAAGTACATAATTTTATGCGGAAATGTTCATGAAATGTTACGAATTTTATTAACCTAACATATCTGAAATACGAGTATATATAAAATAACAAACAATGGGTAAAATGTAGTCCTTTATAAAAACTATAACAATTCACAAAATCATTTTCACATACTTTTATACATAATATTGAAAGACCATCCGAACCAAAAACCTAGAATATGTGATACTGCATTCAGTTTTGATCTTCATTGGATAAAATACCTTCATCCAAGAAGGCTGCTGGTTGTTGAAAGGGTGTTTCTTGGTGCCGGGCCCACGCCATGTACCAAATAATACACATCACGTGAGCACAGCACCCGACCCGAGTGTTCTCTTTCCCATTAAACAGTTGCAACGAACTTTTTTTGCAAATAACTCTGTAACATGACACTTTAGGATATATTGACCCTTATGATTTTTTGTTTATATAAGTATCCCCAATCGATATATATAGGATTTATCGTGCGCCGCCATTTTGAAAAAATAACAACAAATAACAACACGAAAACGAGCACTAAGCCAGGCTCCATACAAAAATCTTCAAACCCCTTTAATCAACTAAATTATTATTTATATTCTGAACCAAAGGACTCACCCCAAGCCTCCACATGTGAGAAGTCTCCGTCTGCATTGATCCACGGCGCGACTATGTGCAGTTGCGGTTTCTTCGGAGGCTCTTCAACTATATCATCACCAATAAACTCCATGTCTTCTATACTATCACTGAAGCGGTAAAAGTATGATTAATCAATTTATGTTTACAATAAGGTAGTAAGGTCTCCCTGTTACTTTTTCGTTTAGAATTAATGAATCCAGGCGACCAATGGGGTTAAAAAAACTATCACTGTTGAGTGTTTCTAAAAAAATTATCTTTTAGAGAGTTGTATTGATTTTCTTAATGAGAAATGTTCTTTAACAAGATAAACATATTCCTGTTACCTATCCAACTCACCTAGAATCAAATGTCACATATACTGGAAAGATGTACTTGGTAAGTTGTCGTATCCGAGATCTCCGTAAGGCTGCCAGTGCTTCGGCCCGATCGTTGTATGCACTCACTTTGTTCTGTAGCTCCGTTCTCTGTTGGTGTGCATGCTTCTCCAAGTTCCCAACTCTTTTCTGATACCGTGGCAGTTTCAGTTTCAATTCATTATTATATTGTTGTAGTTCTGATAATTCCTTTTTTCTTTCATCTATTTTGTTTTTCCTTTGTTCTATGGCTAAACGTAATAAGTATATTTTGTCCCTAGATTGTTTTGTTTCTGTTATAAGGGAGTCGCGTTTGACTTTTGGTGCGAGAAGCTTTTCACATCGGTCAAGAACATGACGACGGTTTGCTTTTATTCTGAGTAGTTTTGCTTGTTTCTCTGCAAATCTGAAAGAATTACCAGATTGAAAGGTCACGTGAAAAATAATTTGTAAAAAAAAAATATTGAATTATTAATGATTTTTAATTAATTACATTGTTTGTTTACCCAACATTATTTTTAATCTCATCGGTTCTTTCATACGGTTTAATTGAATATACTTTAGTTTGTTGGTTAATTTAGTTTCCATATCTCTTATCCCCTAATTAAAATCGATAACAACAGTTTGTTATGTGGTAATAGCGCGCATATGTTTTTTTTGTAACCTACATATTACTTTCAAATGTGAATGTTTATACTTGATACACAAAGGTCATGCGACTTGAACAATGAGTCAGCAAAGCGATGATTTCTGCAGCATTATTACGAGAGGAATGAGGACATACCTGTCGGAGTAAGGCATCGAGGAGTGCACGAAGTTCCCAGCCCTGATGCAGTCGGGACAGTAGAAGTTTTTTTTCACAGTGTAGCACAACAGGCATTTCTTGTAGTGGCCGTCGCTTTCAGTTGAGGACACGCGGAAGTCCCGGGGCGCCTCACTCTCAGTAAAAATGCTCAAAGCTGTGCTTAACGCCATCGCTTTTGCGTATTGTTTCGCGAAATAGAAATCGAACACAACACGCTGTCAAGACTGCCTGCCAATGTCAGCTGTGATCTGTCAAAGTTGTCAAAAGTACGTTCCGTTTTACGACGATGACACTCCGCCGGCCGTTAGCGTACTTAGTACTTTCTTACTTGTCAAACTAGATGGCGCTAGCGAGACCTTTTGAAGCAAGTTTCAGATAACAAGATCAAGGAAGAATTTTTTGACCTTCGTTTTATTTTGGTTCCGTCACAATTTTGAAGTTGAATCGTCACAAAAAGTAATAGTTACTCGTACCTAGAACGATATGTTCCGTAGCAATATGCTACGAGCTCGGCTACAGACTACTGGACCATAATGGTCCCGTAGCAAGTCATGTGTCGTAGTGTAGAGATACTTAGCTCATTACTCTTTATTCTTTACACGAGATCTTACAGAACTTGTCATTATATCAAATTATGTCAAAATAAGTAAGTACTAGTAACACTAGTAAGTAGTACTACTCAACTATTTTTATAATAGTGATATTAATAATAATAATAATAGTTTATTTAGCAAAAAAAAATACATTCTGTTAAGTTTACAATATGATTTAGTGCTTAAAATATATCATAAGTTTTTCAATCCCTGTCTCCCAAACTAAGATTAAACTTGTATCTTGGGAGGCAGTGAGTCTGAGTCATATCCAGTAAGCAATATAGCTTGATTTGGTTAATTAAGTATAAGGTAAACATATAAAAACATGAACAGGTGTGGGTGTGTATGTGTGTGTATAGTATGTATTGAAGATATGTGTGTGTGTGTGTATGTGTGTAAGTGTAAGTATATTCAGAGAGAAAGAGAAAGAGAGGGGGCAAGCCCTACGCAAGGAAAAACCATGGGCCTCTCTCTCCTTCCAAGTTTTGTAGTGCAGAAAGAGGCAAGTATACAAAAAAGCAGCAGTTAACTTACTTGCTAAAGGTAAGTAGTTGTTCTGTACTGTCATACCCCTGTGGCATTAGCCAGTCCGATAATTTGCTCTTTAGGTCATATCTATTATATTTAGATATTCCAAGTATGTTGTTCAACTTTTTATAAATACAGTTACTTAGAACATAATACTGGTGTTTAGCAAAAACAGTACTATGGAGAACACTTTCGGGATTGTTCCTTCTTTTGTCCCGGTCTGGTGGAGGTACATCTTTGTGCTTCCTTAAAGTGGATTGGAGCACAAACAGCTGTCTAACTGTGAGGACTTTAGCATCTGAATATATCTAACAGTTGGGTATCGACGTGGTTTCTTCAACATCACTTTCAGAACAGCTCTCTGGGCCCTCTCCAGCCCAAGCAATTTAGTTTTATAGGTACCGCCCCAGACCGGGATACAATAATTGATAACCGATTGACACAGTGCAAGATATACCATTCTTAATATTTTTGGTGTTGAAGAAGTTCTCAATAACTTAAACATGTATATTAGACGCACAACTTTCCTAGAGAGCAGATCAATTTGGAGTTAGTCAAAATATTTCACTCATTTCATTTCATGTCACTCAGCGAGCCATGGAAAGATCTATGCTTGGTATATCGCTACGGAATAAAATCCGAAACGAAATCATCCAGCAGAGGACCAAGGTAGTTGATATCGTCCAGAAGTGTAGCTTCCTGAAGTGGCAGTGGGCTGGCCACGTCTGTCGCAGAACCGGCGAGCATTGGAGTAGACGGGTTCTCGAATGGAGACCACGTCTCGGGAAACGTAGTGTGGGACCTTATTTCTCTGTGTGTGGGCGCCCCCCTGCCAGCCAAGTGGACTGATGACCTGAGGAAGGTCGCTGGTGGTGGCTGGATGAGGAAAGAGGGTGATCGTGCGCCTTGGCGTGCCCTTAGGGAGGCCTACGTCCAGCCTCCAATAGGCTGATTGATGTGTCAAAATATTTTGTTTAGGTTTCAACTCAACTCAAACTCGTGATGGCGCTTGTCGTGATTGGGATTTAAATATAATTTTCGAACAGAGGCCAGAGCGGCCCTAACCACTACACCGCAGACTCTTGCGTCTCCAGTCTCCACATTAGTATAATAATAATAACTTTATTTCAAGCAACTACCATAAGGTCAGTAAACTGTTGGTATTAAGTTTTAAGCATGGGCATCCCAAGCAAGAAGACAGTTAGAATGTCACTAGTACCTAGAAGTTACACAATCATTGTAATAGATTAGATTATTTTGTAATCTACTACAATGATTGTGTAACTTCTAGGTACTAGTGACATTCTAACTGTCTTCTTGCTTCTGTTTTTACTTCTTTAAATTGTTATGTTTGTTTGAGGTTGCTGTTGTAATAGTGACATCTATACTCATATAGTCGTTCTATCTTTCCTATGCATGACGCACCTTCAGCTTTTACTTTGATAGATCACTACATGGTTCACCATACTGATTATAGATGGCGCTACCACGAGATTCTTGTGACGTCATCACTGTTGTATAAAACCGTTTGCATCGTGGGCTCGCCCTCTTTTTCCCGACCGGCACCACACGACAATACACGCTCCTACCTAGCCTTCACACCGGCCTTTTATTCCTCCAGTTGCTGGTTGATGTCACCAACCAGCAACCAGCAACTGGAGGAACTGGAGGAATAAAAGGCCGGTGTGAAGGCTAGGTAGGAGCGTGTATTGTCGTGTGGTGCCGGTCGGGAAAAAGAGGAAACATACATAACAATTTAATCTTCTTGCTTGGACTGCACAAGTAGATAACTAATTAAGTAGGTACATGATTTACTAACCGGAATAGTTAGTAAACCGACTCTTTGGAAAGAGTTTTCCTTTTATTTTATTTACCATAATATTGTTTGTTGGAGAGATTTGATCCTTATGTTTTACCCTATTGATTGATGCCATAAAAATATCATCAACAAGCTTATATAC
Organism: Carpatolechia fugitivella; assembly: GCA_951230895.1. Classification (NCBI taxonomy): domain Eukaryota; kingdom Metazoa; phylum Arthropoda; class Insecta; order Lepidoptera; family Gelechiidae; genus Carpatolechia; species Carpatolechia fugitivella. Next base: position 19,137,889 of record OX579647.1, read on the forward strand.
AACCCCACCGTGGGGCTCGAGCCTAACCTGACCATGCTGGCCTAGTGCGGTCGACTTCACACACAACCTTTGAATTACTTCGCAGGAGTGTGCAGGTTTCATCACGATGTTTTCCTTCGAGCGTGTAAGAGCGTGTAATAAACGTAATATAAATTCGAAATTTGAAAACACATAAGGTTCGCGTCTCCCGGACGGGAGGCAGCGGCCCTAGCCACTAGACCACCGACGCTCTAATAAAAGTTTACGGTGTATTTTTTTTTTTTATTTCAGCCGGTTCGATTCCCGGGTGGTGCAAAGCGTATTTCCAAAAATCATCAAATTTTGTTTATTTTTAAAAATAATTAGAATTGCTTCCTTTATGTTTTTCCTATCTTCAGTATTTATAATTTTTTTTTCAGTAATTCCACACATGTTTTAACAACTCTATAATCATCCCGACGCAAAGTTCCAGTCAAAGTTTAGGTAAATATAGCCGCCCTCATCCGATTTCTGTTTATAACTTGACGTGAAATATTCCTCCAAGCGGAGATGAGGGGTCTGTTGTTAGCCTCTGAAGCGAAATGAGTACTGATATGCTTAAATTATTATGTAAGTTCGGAGCCCTTGTTAAAAGGATCCAAAGTTGGTTCATAGTGATAGAATCATATATCACAATATCACACTATATAACACTATTATAAATGTGAAAATATATTTGGATGTTTAGATGTTTGTTCCGCTTTCACGACTAAATACAGAAAGGATTTAGATGAAATTTGGAATGGAAATAGTTTGTTCCCTGGGTTAACACATAGGATACTTTTAATGGGAAAAAGTCAGCGGGCGGACCTCTAGTACTTGCATAAAGTCACGGGTCTTATCCCTATACGCGCTAACACTACGTTTCTGGCAAAATACGTAAGAATATAACTTCACGCTCTGATGATGATGATGATGATGACGAGGCCTGACGAGCTCCTGACCGAAAACTGAAAGTGGTCAAGGTCCCATATCAGATTTATGATGTAAATGATGGCATCCGACATCCGATTTTGCGTTTCATATCGCACTTACTTGTAACGAGGCATTCGTCCGCTTTCCTGTTTTATGACTGGCAACCTTTCTTGCTGGCAGTTTTATCTTTCATTTTAAATTCATTTTCAAATTTAGATTTCTTACGTTTCGATTTTGTTTTATTTTTCTGATAAATTCTTCACTTCATGTCCTGATCTCCGATAGTAAACTCTAAAAGCTTAGGTATCTACTATTTTCTACTATTTTCCATGTCAGTTATATATTAATATATAAATATATAAATACCTTTTTTCCTTCGGACTGTGCCCTGGATATTGCCACTTATCAATCCTCTACAACACTCTTCGTGTGGTGCAGCAGCTTGTGGCGGCTGCTGGGCTACATTCTTAGTGACAGCCTTCTTAGACGTGTGGTCGAGATTTCGACGCTGATTACGAAGATTCCAGGTTCGAACCCCGGGACACTGTCAGGCAAAAATCTCTTTGTGAGACTTTCTCCAGTTTGGTTAGGACATTGCAGGCTGAATCATCTGATTGTCCGAAAAGAAAAATGATTCCATGCATCGGAAGGCACGTTAAGCCGTTGGTCCCGGCTACTGTCTAGTCGTTACACGAGCTATGTCAGTAGCTTTTGATAATAATAATAACGTGAAATAACGTTAGTTTTTAACCACATCCGTCATAACCAATCAAGCTTTTGATCCCATTGCACTTGATTAACGCCCGTGCCATGGTAAAAACCTCCAGTGGAATGGAGAGAAAGAAATTTTTCAAATAATAATAATATTTATTTATCAAAAAGATATCTAAAAAAAGTTAACATATTATTATAATCTAGAGATAAGGAGACACTGAAACAACTTATTGATAAAAAGGAAGGATTCTCAGCAGAAATGCTGATTTTTAGAATCTTCCTAGTCGCCTCGCTGGGTCATGCTCGACATAGCTGTAGTCTTATATCTAAAAGAAAATACAATAAAATAAATAAATAAAATAAAATAAATAAAAATAGTTTTAGCATTAATTTTGGCGGCTATATAACCCCGTCACCAGATTATGGATTTTACACCTACAAGAAGGAAGATTGACAATAACCTGCCACTAATCTCAAATCACGTCACTTAGTCACAGAATTAATATTGTAGTTATACGACACCCTCGGGAAAATATGAGGCAAAGGAGTGGCTTAGTCTTAAGCCGGAAGGGACCACATTGTAATTATGAAGCAAGCCTAAACCGCAAAATCGGAACAGAAACCAACATTGACAACACTTTACAACAACAGACAGACGCGCAAGATGGATTAGAGTTTAATATAGTGAAGTGAGTAGATCATTTAATAGCAGATGTTTGTGGAACGTTTGTGGAGTAAGTTTTGATATAAATTGATTTATTACCGCCGCCGCCGGCCGTTTGTGGAGCTGGCTGAGCTAATTTATTACTCGTTGGCACTCTCAGCGTAGGTTAAAGTACCTACCAAAAGTAGATGGAGTCTGATGAACAAAAAAAGTGAAACTGTGAGTAACTAACTGAGTTCGACTGAACTGACATCACATGACTACTACTTGCAAGTATCTGTAGTGACATTTACAACAATATACCTAACCTTTACATTAGTTTAGTGTTCGTATATAACAGCTCATGTACGAGTACGTCCTCACCTAAGGGCTTGAACCCAAAGTAAGTATAGTTATTACACTTCACACATAATTTATAAAATGTGAAAATATTATATATTATAAATTTGGGTGTTTAGATGTTTGTTCTGCTTTCACGCCTGAACTACTAAACGGATTTGCATGAAATTTGGAATAGAGATAGTTTGTACCCTGGATTATCACATAGACTACTTTTTACCGGGAAAAATTTTAGGCCCACGGGAAAATCTTAACGCGAGCGTAGCCGCGGGCCCTTTGCTTGCCGATCACTTATACTATACCCTATCTTTTTCTAGTAGGCAAAAAACGGTAGTAGTAATGGCTCTAATTCATCAACGGCCCGTTATAGTCCACTGCTGGACTATGAGCCTCCTCCACTTAAGTGTTTGGTTTTGCCATAATCTCCACGCTTGGCAGGCGGGTTGGAGATCGCAGATTAAAAGGTTACTGTATCAGAGAGCGCTGCTGCCCGTTCCCTGTTCAATGTGTAGTCCCTAAGTCACCTCTTACGACACCAACGGGAAGAGTAGGGGTTGGTGACAAATGTATTCTACTCTGCCGTCACCACACGGCTTAATTATCGTACGTTATTAAGCATCTTTTTGCGGTAACCTACATATTACTGTTATTATTTAACGTGGTGATGATGAACACCAGCGCTTTAGGCTGGCTGCACACGCTCGGTTTCCTGATCAGGAATTCAGATTTGGAAACCTGAATGCTTCGCTTACATACAAAATGTTCAATAAGGCGCACACTTTCTTACTATTTCCGAACGGAAAAAAACCTGACGTTCGTTTCGGGAATCTTTCCGTGCGTTGTTGGGGACACAAAAAAACGGGTGTTTGCGCTAGTCACGCGGAATTCCGATTCTGAATTCCTGATCAGGAAACCTAATCAGGAACCCGAGCGTGTGCGGCCTGCCTTAATACTTATATCAAGTTTAAATTGTTTTCTTTTTTAAGTCTTTATGAGATTTGTCATACTTACATTGACAGTGCCACTCTAGAGGTGATTGAAGGATTCTACTGGATTTCCGTACAACTCGACCAACAACAACAATTTGTCGTTCGACATGCCTACACACCAGTAGAATTCGTCAAGTTGGACGGACTATCAGTAAAGTTTTTGATTGAGTGTGTATCTCTGTTTATTTTTTTAATCTTTCCTTGTTCCTAGTTTGAATCCATTTGAAATGAACGGGTACTAATGTCACGGCCACGCACGCGACGCACGACGCATTTTTGTAAAAGTTTAAGTATAAAGTAATGAATCTAGAAGATCTGAAGCTAGTTGTTTTTGGCTTCGCTCTGGTATTTGACCAGCTCAGTGTATGTTTCTTAACCAGTCTGAGCTCGTTAGTAAAGGGGTGACATGAGATGAGAGCTGAAGTTGCGACTAGTTAGACATTTAGCTGCTGCAGCGATGATGGATCGATGCGATCGTAGCTTTTCTAATACTTTAGACTTTTAAGGTTGATTGATTTTGCCTGTTTTTTTTAAAAACATCTAATATCAGGGCTAAAGTAGAGTATTTTGAAGTGGAACTTGTCTACAAGAATCAACCCGTAAAAACAAAAGCAGAAGCCAGCAGTTTTTTTTTTATGTTCGTTTTTTCACCGTTTAAAGGATGCGTAGATTGACTCTCACTGGTACCACGTTGTATCAATTATTTTATTTTAAAAAGTATTTTACTTGTTCGTTTTCCAGATAATTAGAATGTATGAAAGATGTAGGTTTACAAACATTCTTTCCAAACCAAAAAATTCAATTTGAATGCGGAAAAAACATGAAAAAAAAACAGAACCTTTTACCAGGTAATATATGCGGGCCATAATTTGGGTCCAAATAACGTTTCAGCAGTTCCCCGCCCGGGGAGGGGACGGAGGGGAATTAATCACGGCGCGGAATTTCGCGACAAATTGGGAAAATCCACGAAAATTCATTACACTACCCCCCCCCCCGGCCACTTCACACCCGCGACCCGCAAACACGCTCCGTGTGGACATTTTATTTCATACCTTTTCGGAGGTTCGAATAAATAAATTAACATGCCACTCGCTTACATATACGAGTGTTATTTATGCGAGTTGGAAGAATAATTACGGTTTTCTGAGAGATTTCAAACCTTAACCTTACCTTTTTAATTTTTAAACAATGACATATTTTTTGCCTCATTAAAGTACGAGTATTTTGAAATAATTCCTCTCATCTCAACAGAGGGAAGTTTGCATTCTCATGTTGCAAACTCCGCGCTTACTTTGTTATAGTTGCGATGTTGCTGGCAGTTTAGAGTTTCCGTTTAATATAGTAAAAGCAAAGTGGACAGCTCAGAGGAACAAAAGACGATCGCTTCGGGCGACGCGCGTCAGGAATCTTTGGATAGACTGACAGATTATAGTGGACACCAAAAGCAGCACTGTTCGGGAACTGCGTGGCAACGCCTATAAACGATACGTCAATGTGTGCGTGCCCGAAATGTGCCGAAATGGCAGTTTGTTCTGAGTGGACTCTCTGTCTGGGGCCCCGCGCCGCGCCATCTACTTTGTCCCAAAAGGTACTCTGTGGTGGACACTTGAAAGTGAAATTCAGTTGCGCCATATTGTAGAAAATATAAGATTCTGAACAGAATAAATATAATAAAACAACTCAGTGTTGTTAATATCACCAAAGGTTATATTCCTCATCGATGTGATCTAGCTGCTCGATGTCGAGTGCTACAATCCCCATCTGAGTTGCATGCACCCCCTTCCCACAGTACTAAGTATGTAAACCTTTTCTACTTTTCAATTTATTAAAAGTTGTTGATGCCAATAGGACTTTGGTTATAAATTAGTTTTATATCCAATTATTGTCTATTCTGCGCCTATTTTGTCATCTATTAGCCTATATTCCAGTTGATCACGTTCGCGAACTTAACTCTTTTCAAATATTTTGAACGAATGAAACATAAATATTTCGTTCAAGGAGCAAACTTAGGTTCCTACTTCCTGTACTTTTCTTAATTCATTTGTTTTTCAAGACAAAAGTGTCCATTCGTATTTTAAAGCAAATGTTCTTCTTTATTAGTTCAGAAATTGCCGGAGCTAATACACAACCAACGCGATTGTCAACCGATCGCGTGAACTAAGGAAGGGTATCGACTTGTCTAACAGCTATTCAAAAACAAATTAATTAGAGAACTTATTAACCTTACAGCGGCAAATGTCTTTAAAATGTATAATATTATTACATTACCTGACATACATTTTTTTACGTAGCCTGTATTGTGTCCCACTGCTGGAAAAAGACCTCTCTGTGACACCGTTCACGATCTTGAGCTTCCACCTGCCACTCCGTTATAAATGTGTCCAAGTATTTTAAAATCTGACTGTGACGGCCTGTAAGCTGATCCGGAGAGGCTTTCGCGAAGCTCGCGGTGGAGAGTTATTTAATAATAATATTATGTCGACAGGAAGGGCTTCACGTTTATAGATTCAAGTTTTGAAGGTTGCTAGCTACGAGAGCTGCGAGTCGTAGCATATCTTCTACGGTGTAGCAAGTCTACTACGGCGTAGCAAACGAAACAAAATTATTATACCAGGAATATCAATTTCGTTACAAAAAGATGCTACAATAGAATGTATCAATCAAGTTGGTCTATAAAGGAAAATAAAATAAGGAAAGTAAAAAATGTAATGCAAATGTGTTGGACTCTATTATGACATTTCCACCTTATAAAAATAATGTACTTACCACATTTATAACAATTTCAATAAATTTAAATTTTAATGTCCTTCATCGTGTGTGTTTGTAAGTGATAAATAACTGACACCGATTTGTGCTAAGAATGCACCACGGAGACAAATACAAACAAATTCTTTGACACACTGCACTGAATAGAATAGAAAGAATAGAAAAACATTTATTTCTTGAAAATAATAATTACAATACAACACAAACAGAGTTCAGTGGTAGTTATACGTAACTTATGTTAAAACACAAAGACTTATAGATGTGAATGCTGTATTGCATCAAGGAAAGGGTTCTCCGACTCAGCATATGCTGCAGACAAGTCTACAGCGCTGATATTCTGCTGCGTGGCATACTGCGTGTTTATTTTGTGTCCTTTCGCATTCCTGAAATCTACTTTCACTTATTTCAAAACCCTGTTGGGGAATTATTTAAAAAAGTAAGTCTATTTAGTTAGAGCAGTTACTTGCGAACTCTGAGCTGAATAAAAACGACTGTTTTCGCTTTCAATGGCGTTCCAGACCTCTTGTTTGCCGGCTATTGTACGCGAGCAATCTACTCTCTGATGAAGTTCTTTCAGCCTAATAGGAAACCAAGAAATTATATTATTAACATTCTGTCTCACTCTGTTTTCAATACAGAAGTTAAAGAAATAGATACAAATATTAGATTGTTTTTCCAAATATAAAATCATAGTCGCACTCGGTAAATAGAACATAAATCACGGAATTTTAACGACATTATACCTATATCAAATTCAACAGTATTTTTCTTGTAGCTACCGTACATATCCAGGGTTGTGTTGTGTCCTCATGTTTTTGCCCTTAATTTTGAAGTTAGTAAATGTTGTCATCAAAAATAATAAAAAACCAAAGTACCCATATAAAAAATGTTTAGGTATCTAGGTACATATTGTTATAAAGTTTTTGTATTGATGAATATTACGTGGGGTCCTCAGAGGAATAAAAGACGATTGCGTCGCTCGCGCGAGGCGACGCGCGCCAGACATCTTTGGTGGGGTCTGACGCAAAATTATCAGATAATATTGCTAGCTTTCAAAGATTTCACTCAAACTGGCTTCAGAAATAAAAGCAAAGTTAAACTTTGAAAAATATCTTGAAAAAAAAATTCTTAGAACACAACCCGAAGGCAACAAGATCAAATTCTGAATTCCAGACCTCACACAAATTCACAATCCGACATGAATTCGGTAGCAGATTCTCCCAAACGAAACTCAATATTAGAACTTTCATATTTTATACCGAGAGTTCGAATTAATATTTCAAAAGGAGAGTGCTGTATTGCAGGCCACGAAATTTGAGATATAAGACGACTTTTTTATTCAGCAAAAGTCAGTTATTCCCACTCCTGAAAATCTACGATTTTCTCAGCCAGAAACAAAACCTTAGCTGGAAAATTGGTAAAAGAGAACTGTTTGATTTGTGAAGTTTCATGAATGCACATTATGAACTACATCTAAGTAAGTTCTGTCTGTTGTTATAATTTTACTGTGACAGGCGATTATCAACCTATTTTAGTAAAGGGTATTTCTGGATATGATAGTGTCTAGATTGTCGCCAAATTGTCGTGAGAAATGTAATTAAAAGTTTTCAAGCAGCTTAATCTAGAATTAAAGTTCGTCCCCTACCTTACTTTTGGTTTTCTGTTATAAGCTACCTACTGGTCCAGAATATAGTGACCTCATGAGGCCAGTATGACCTGCGCGTGATCATCAAATTGTTAATTCCATCAGCGGAGTAATCACATCGCTAACGAACACTCCGAAACAGTTACGGCAAAAACGCGTTCAGTTCGCATAACGTGAAATTAAAACGAATAATTAATTAAACTCTTGCCCCGGCCTAAGTTTTTCGCTTTTCACGGATATCTCTGTGTTATTTTTCCATTTCAATAAATTGGGCTAACCCAGTTGGACATCATGAAATTCTGAAATAATCAGGTGAATTCAAGTGATACTTAAGATTCACTTTTTGTGTATTTTTATTTCAATTGTTTTAGTTATTTCTTACTTGCCGTTGCGTGCATTTTTTATGAAAACATGTATTGATTTCATCATTCTAAGTTCATATGTATTTTCTCTACTCACATAAATGCGTTGGTACGAATACTTAACGTCTATTGGTAAGTTAGTGACAACTTTATTTCACGAGTAAGTAATGTGGAGCCGATTAGGTTTAAAAACTGTAAAATAGTATTTTTGTCAACGGTTTTTGGTCATTATTTAAGTAGCATCACTATTTTGGTGTAAGAAATCCATAATAAACCATTTTTTGAGTGGTTAAGTAATCAAACGCAATGTTTCTCATGGCAGACATGTACTTACACCGAGTAATACCGTGTCTCTACGTCAGCATTAATTTTGTCAGCGGGCGCGCTTAAGCACGTATTCCACTTGACTAAATTCAGTCAAGTGAAATAGCATTTAGGAAGCTAGGATCCTAATTAGCATCCTAAATCGGAAAAAGTGTGGCATCTGACTGACCAAATCATTTAGCATCCTAATTAGGAAACGATTTAGGAAGGTGGAATCGCGTTTAGACGCTTCAGTCGCGCTGCACCCGTCATTGCGTAAGGACGTACCTACCTATTTTATGTGATTACGATTGCGATTTACGAGTGCGCGATGTCAGCAAAGGAATAAGAAATTATGTGTAATAATATAATAGAAATGTTTAAAGAAATGCCCTACCAATGGAACAAAAACATCAAAAATTATATGTTTAACATACATAGTTTCAATTTTTACGTGTTTCCGTTTTAAATAAATAATTATGTATAAAAATTGCGTATCGTTCAATAATAAGAATTATATGAATAAAAATATAAGAAATGAAAAGGATTTAAAGTGCTTTTAAGCATCATTATATACAAAGACATCGATGAAAATGCATTGCATTTATTCATGCATTCATTTTTATATTTATTGAGTTCACGGCCAGGCCGATTTTTTATTGCTTTGACAGGACTGTATGTAGCTATTACAAAAAGGTCCGACCGAATTCACAGTGCGCACGCAACTGAATCAGTAACAAATTTAGGAAAGTGCAATAAGAAGCTTCTAATTCGCTTCCTTTTTAGGTTCCTAGTTAGGACAACTGAATTTAGCCAAGTGGAATACGTGCTTTAGTTTTATGACCATCCTAATTCATTTTGATATTTTTTGTCGAATATACGGTCGGCGCGCCTAACCACCAAAGCCGCGTCGTCAAAAGCAAATGGAAGGCCCTATATACATACATATTTTAATCAACTGCAAAAAGCGTTGTACATAATACACAAATCCTGTTTTTTTAAATATCGATAATAGCTGTGCCTTTTAAAAATATTTATAACCATATTAGTCACATACATCAGCCATACCATATTAGTGCTGCAATAAGATCGCGCGCGAACTAGGCATTAGGTATATTAAATCTGTGGTACTCGTATTTCGTAAATAAGTCGCTGTTTGTCTTGACAAAGCCCTCTGACCTCTGCTCACCGTGGAGTTTCTTCGGTGAGCTCACCTCCACAGATTTCGCACTTGCACTAGTTAACTTACCCAAAAAAATGTAATGGCGAATCTTGGGATGTATGTCAAAGATTCTATGGAAAATACAAATTTTGATGTACCTAATTGCCGGGATATCTTTTTAGCTGACCGTACGTTTTCTGGTTTATCTAATACGATGGGAAACCTTACTGAACCCGGTCAGCATTCTGACGAAATAAGCGTCTGCTACTGGTTTTTTTCTTTGTACAACGCAAGGTAATTACCCCGTGGCGTCCGCGGTGCAAATGAAAAGGTTTCGGAGCTACCGGGGTTAGAGGGCACAGAAAAATGTCGCTTGATGTGGTCAGTGTAATTACGAGTGCGCCTGATTTCCCCGGAGGCCTCGCTGGCTGCTGGACAAGCCGAAATTAAGACATTCAGACACGAACACGGCTTCGGTTAGCCCATGCATTATATTTATTCATTTATAGATAATTTTATATTTAATTGGTTTGTGGGTAGGTAGGTTTTTTCGTGGCTAAGCCATTGCGTGCTATTCGGATTTTACTGCGGGAGTTTTATACTTTTATTAGATTGTCCTACAACTCTATCTAATTTAGTCTTGATGTACAATGCTCTGCCAAAGAAATTCAATGTTTGTGATAATAAGATATAAATTATAAGATCATGACAAAGTAGGTATAACATAAATTAATCAAAATGTAAAAACCTTCACAATTTACTGTCCTGACTGGTTACATGACACTTTTTCAGATCAGTAGGCTATTTGTTTTTACTTTTGTCAGAATATAATATGACTGGCGAGCCGAGGTGATGCACCATTTCCGTTCCCTGGCCGTTTACGAAGAAAAAACTTTTTTTTTGTAGGTTTTCTCTTGCCTATCTATTTCCACAGCAAAGAAATATATTCCACTGAAACATAATTCCATTAAGATATTGGAGTGCGAGTTGCCACATCAGTATAACAAAAATGTAGGCAATGTTTGACTGTTAGTACCGTGTTTTTACTTACTTACTTACTAAGATTAGTATTCGAATTAACTTGAGACGAAATCAAAGTATTTGAGAAGAATTATTTCAGTTAAACAAAATATGGGATCAAAAATAAAAAAGCGAAGAATCCGTTTTGGTTGTGGTATATATCGTAGGAACGTATAGATTTTCCCGTGGGAATAAGACTTTTCCCAGTAAAAAGTATCCTATGTGTTAATCCAAGTTAAAAGATAATAATATCTTCTTTCCAAATTTCGTCCAAATCCATCCAGTAGTTTAGGCGTGAAAGCAGAATAAACATCCGAACATCTAAACATGCAAATATATTATATTTTCACATTTTATAATGTTATAGTGTGATAATAGTAAAATTTAAGCTAAGCAATTGGCTATTAGTGCTATGATGATAGAGAAAGCGTCGAAAAGTTTAAAACTTTGGAGTGATGTAAACCCTAGAGTAAAAAGAGACATTTATAGATTAATTTTAAATGAGGTACCAAAGAGCGCAAAATATGCTAAGAACTGTTTATCTGTGTGTGTTAAAATTTATAACAAAATTTCGAATTATTATAAATCATTTAACCTGACTTTGTTTTAAAAAACTGTATGAATGGCTTAAAAATAAAAATTATTACAGTGTTAAGGAGTTCCTTGATGACCGCCATACTTGACTAGATAAAATTGTGACATAAATTTGCATGCGACTTGACTTTAGCTGAACATGTTTGCGCTGAATATGTATTAGTAACACCTGTAACCCACCATGTTTAAAGCAAATAAAGATTATTCTAACAATGTAGGCAAAGCCGCAGACAGTTTACTAGTTACAAATAACTTATTTACGGACGATTAAGTTCCTTTGACATCGATTCTTTGAATGAAATAAACAGAGTAAAGTTTTATTTTTAAACTAAGTAGTAGATACGTATGTAAGTAAGTACAGATATGCTGTAAACTCATGACTTAGTTTCTTGATCATCGTTTTGAGAGGACTTACAACATAAATAATGATATAATTCTCTAGATATCGCACTAAACGGTTTGGTTAGGTTAGGTTATTCCTATTTCGGACTCAACATCAGCAGCAACCTCACCAAAGGGCTCGAGCCTACCTTCAATTAGGGCGATCAGAGTTTCGTCATTTCCTAGCTATCCTTCACCGTGAAGTGCGTTGAATAAAGTACAACACATAAATAAAACACATTAATAGATACGTGGTGGGAATCGGATTATTCATCTATGTATTTACTGTCTGGTATTAATAAGTATTGTAACTATATACATTATACAGGGTGTAAGTAACAGGTTTCCATAAAATTATTTTTACAATACAATACAATGATCGTTTTACACGACTACAAAAAAGGAGTGTAATGTGTACATATTTTTTTTGGCAGGGCATAGACGTGTTTTTTATTTTTTATTTATAGTTAAAGTCTCTATTATTACAGCATGACTGTATCAGTTTATGTACCTGTCACTTAATACGCCCTGCGTGAACGTAGGTAGACTTGCCAACGTCACACATCACCGCGCGTTGAAAGCCTAGCATTCCTAATCTATGCAGCGGCGGCGGCGGCGCGTCTTGTGATCTGAGGGCTAATTTCCCCAGACAACCATATAGCGGACGTCTTGACGTATAGCCTCGTATGGACATACATACACTATTTATCGGGTTCTATCTGCGATGTAACGTAACAAAAGACGAAATGTAATATGTATCTGTGTATGTAGTGTTATATTATATAAGGAGTTATTTAATATTTTATTTATTTTTGATAACTTTCAATTTTGTTGAGCTCTTTTGTTACTGTTTTATTAGTTTCCCTACCTTTTATAAAAGTTGACACTAGCACAAAGTCCAACTAGTGCCCTAACTAAAAAAAAAAATACGAATCTTTTTTGGCGCTGCTGGTTGAGTGAAGTTTGAGCTATACTTGGTATATTATAGGTAGATATTTAGATAGATAGAAAGGAAAAACTTTATTTGTGACACTTAACACAAATATAAAAAAATACAAGATACGAGTGCAAAAAATTATAAGCAAATTAAAAAAATAAAAATTTACAGAGCGAGTAGGAGTAAGCACAAGAAATAAATAATAAAAAAATAAAAACAGTTTATAGAAAAAAAGATGCTGTTACCAGCCCAGAGTTTTTGGCCGTGGTTCTAGGGGTCGGTTATCGACCTCACAGCTCATACGATAACACATGATGATGACGATGATGAGCCCTTACAAACATAACTCTAATAAGGTACTCGTAACTCACAACACTCCAGGGTAAGTGTATAACGAGGTGGAGTGCAAAAATGTACTTACTAGAATTGATGCTGTTTATAGGATTTTACATTTATTTTTGTGATTCTATAACAAAGTTTGTTCTACAAGACGACAGGTCAAAATTGAATTAGCTCAAGATCATTCGAAACAGTTTTTTTTTTTTTTTTGGCATGGTGCGGTTTGCACATCGCCACAGTCATTTTGTTAAAAAGGAGGTTCGAAACAGTTTTGTTTCTTAATAATTCAAATATTCAAATATTACCATAGATTCTAAAATATTGACTGCCAGCATTAACAAATAAGGTTTAGGACTATAGGTATGTACTCGTACCTAACAAAGTGCACCAGTTGGAGAGTGAGCGGGAATCGATCTAAAACTTTACAACATCATTAACTGGCCAGCTCCGGTTGTATCGTATAGTTGCAGGTGGATTTACGTTACATGCGTCTCCGTACAAATCAATCATAGAAACCTGTGACGACACAGCTTCAACATCCTTTGAAAAACTGTGTAAGTTTTAAGACAGCAAAATGTTGCGCTTTAGAAGGATGAGAGTATGATAGGCAACTAGTTCTCCATGAAAATTAGAATAGAATAGAATAGAATATACTTTATTGCACACAAGGATATAGCTTGAAAGTACAGAAGATAGATAAAAGGGTGTACAGATTAATTAATTGTGTGCCAAAAGCAAACATTGTGCACCTAAATAATTTCGGAGATATGAGAGTGTTCCTAGAATTTACTATATTCGTACTGTTTAGTAAATTTCACGTCTGTCTGTATATAGCTACCGACAGGTAAATATTTACAGTAACAAAAATACACAACAGTAAATTTATGATTTAAAAAAAAATGCAATGAGGCTCGCAGACGTTACAGCCACAACTATCCGAATAACTAGCTACCCACCACAACTGCAGCTTTGACGTAGAAAAATGATTTGTAAAAATCTTAATTCGAATAAAATAATTTTGATTTTGACTTCTGATTTCTCTACAATTTCTTTTCTTTCTCTCTTAAGGGAATAATTAGGTTTGTAACCGAGACACCTTGGTACCCGACTTGTTTCCTACTTCTTAAGTGTCTCGGAGGCCCCGAGGTGGACAAGTCTCGGGTTCGAGTCCGGACTCGAGAACACGTCCCAAATCCCTGACGGCGAACTCTGGGATAAATTGCAGCCGCTTCCGGGAATAACTCTTCTAATACGATGCTATAAAGGACTAGTATATCTAGCGTCTTTGCCTGTCTGATTTCAGATTTTTCTATCGTGAAGATAAAGTAAATTTTTAGATAGTGTACGTTCAGGCAAAAATTGGTTTACCACCTTAAGGTTGAATGCTCATCATTCGTCATCATCATCATCGTCATCGTCATTTGCAAATTATAGAACAACAATGTTTTTTTTTGATAAATAAATAAATAAATCGTTTATTTGCAATAAGTGTGGTGGTGCACGCAGGCAAGATTTTATACATTTAAAAGTTCAAGCACACTTAACCATAGTTGGCATGCAAATTGGGTTTGGGTAAAAACAAATTTACAATAGCAACACATAAAATACTCGTAACATTAGATACATAAAGCAGCGATAGAAAACTTGATGCAAAATCCTATTATTATTTATTCTGTACCAGAAATTCAGCCGCTGAGTAAAAATTTTGGCCTAGCAACCATATTTTTATTTTTATTTTTTGGCACTAGTAGACTTTCTGCCAGTGTCAAGTAATATTTATTTTTGTTTGGAGATCAATCTGTCAGATGCCGAGTAAATAAACCTCATTAAAATTATCGGTAACTAGGAAACGTAAACCACGTTCTTGGCCGACCTAGTACATTACTTATTCATCTGTGTGACCGACCGTATACTATTTTGACCAACAAAAACTACGCACAGATAAAAAAAAAACGTAAAATTTAGAATTTCATCTCAGTTTTCATAGTCAATGGAATGAACAATTTTTCAAACAGACACCGAATTTTCTATCTTCAAATAGGACAGGGTATATAAATGTGTGTCTACATGTAGGATCGAAGTTATATGACTTTTATAACAAGCGAGACTAGAGCTCAGTGCTCCCGTTTGATATTTCACGTGTTTCGCTTTGTACCAAATACAAAGAGAAATGGAACGAATATATTTCTTTGACGCACCATTTTGAGTACTGTGTGAAATTTTTAAAATGGAGTTTCACGTAGTACTTTCTTACATATTTTTATTAAATTACACTAACATTATCACAATTTTCGGGTTTGTTACCACGGTAGCAATTATAAATATAATCGTGGTAACAAACCCGAAAATTGTGATAATGTTAGTGTAGTGAACAACCACGAAAATCTTAAAACATATATTTTATTAAATTATCATATCTTATTCAATTAAGTTTTCAAAAATGTGCCGATTGTGTGTCAATAAATGGCTTTTTATTTAATTCTATTTTCGAAATTTTTATACTATTTATACTATCTTGTAAATAATTAGCTGTAAGTTTTCCGAAGAAAGTAAAATAAAATAACAGTTTTTGAGGTTCCGTAGCTATAGGTTCCAGTAATACATACATACATACATAAAGTCACGCCTTTTTCCCGGAGGGGTAGGCAGAGACCACTTCCTTCCACTTGCTACGATCCAGACATACTTCTTTCAGTAATACTTCAAAAATTAAAAAAATAACCATATAAAGGCTTTGTAAAAATCCTAATTATCGATTATAGGGGTCTTGGCAGTGGGTAAACGATGAGATTAGGGTTGACAAGCGACGGTTATATACGGTTTACGAAAACGCGCACTTGATTTGTATCATAATCCGTCCACAACCATCGCTCTCCATTGCGAAGATCCACATGTACAGAGGACAAAAGATTAGTCAGGCCAGGCCGCTTGAAACGGTTTGAATTTCCTCAAGAGATTATTTATATTTTATATGAAATTTTGTTTTCATGTATAGTTTACCAAACTGCACAATTATGCGAAATTTCATGACAAAGCATAAATAATTACCAGAGAACACTTAATCCGTTTCAAGCCGCCTGGCCTGACCCTTTGTCCTCTGTACATGTACAATACGGATCAAAACATACACCGATTTAAAAAAACAGTGCAAGGGAGATTTATCTCCTAAGGATATCTAGCAGTCGACAGAAAAGCGTGGATAATTTCGCCAGCAGAACTCTCATATGCTTGCATCAGTAATTGTATGCAACAAGCACTGAAGTAAATATTTATGAACGTGGATTTATGCAGTGTAGTGCTTATCTACGTCGAGTTACGGCAGCCATGCAAATCAAAGCACTTTTTCATTGTGATAAACTGCCATATGCCGCTTAACTGGCGTAAGGCTACGTGGTATTCTGGAATGAGCACTTTTTGTTCCTTTTCTTCCAGGCAAATTTTTAGTTTTTGATAAAAGAGTAAATTAAACCATTTGCAGTTTTTGAAGCAAGAGCAAATATGCATTTTTTGGGTGAGAATGTTCCATTTGCACTTCTGTCAGGTGAGACCAACGACGTTGCAAGGTTAGATTGGCCTAAAACAACCAACGGATTTTTCTTGAACTTGACTAATTGATCAAATGTTTAAATAGTATCATCGGATCATCATCGTCATTGTCATTTCATACATGACTCGAAACAAAAGTATCCCTAGCACGTACCAATGTGTTTTCGAATTTCGAATCCATATTATGTACGTTTATTCGACGCTCTTACGGTGAAGGAAAACATCGTTATGAAAACTGCACACTCCTGCGAAGAAATTCAAAGGTTGTGTGTGAAGTCGACCAACCCACACTGGGTCAGCGTGGTCGACTAAGGCCTAATCACCCTAATTCAGGGTAGGCTCAAACCCCTCGGTGGGGACGTATATGAGTTGTTGATAAGTAGAAGTATATGATTATGAATTTTTGTTGAAATAAATTATTTTCTTAGTTTGTAACTAAAAATAAAGACTTTATTTTGATAGCAGATCTTATTAAATTATCGTTGAAAGTTCTTCATATAACGTCAAAAGTAGAAGTTTAAAATCTTGCAGCTTTAAAGTGATTATATTACTATAGATAACTTTTCTCAGCGTAACCGGAAGACGGTTTCAATTAACCGGCTCGGCGGATTCCGGATATCCGGAAAGTCCCGACTTTAATTTTCCGTAAATAAATCTAGTTCTATAACTGCCGCGAGCGAGGGTTCCTTAGCAGATGTATAAAATGAAGGGAGACATGATAATGGAGCGTGGGTTGGAGAGTTACTTCGTGGACTCATAGTGTAGAAGGAAGGCAACGAATTATCTATAGTCTAGAAGAGTAACTACGCTTCAAACTTGACCCCACCAAATGAATACCAAAGAATAAAACTATACCATAAGACATTCGAATACGCGGTACAATGATGTTTTATATGACACGGTTTGTAAGAACGTCGAAAGTAAGCTTCAATGTACAGCAGCGACATCATCTGCCTGTCTGTCGTCGTCTGTCAAAATTAATTAGGTGCCATGTTTTAGCGGGCTTTGTTAGACGGGTTTTCTAGACTATAGATAATTCGTTGGACTAAGGTATTTTTTAGATTAGGTCGATGAACCGTCAAAGTAAGCTGTTAAGTGAAATATTTATGTTGTATGACTTCTGAAGGAGAATTTGCTCCCATTTTTAATCATTCTTTGTCTGATGCTATCTGTCCTGTTGGACAGATGAACTTACTAAAAAAATGTAAAGAGACGTTCATTTAATTCAATAGACATTTCTCCCATTCAATTTACTTATATATTATTATATACTTACCCCCCCACCCCGAAATATATTACTATGTATATATTACTATTAATTTTATACAGAATCACTTTTATAAAGGTCCCTCTTTTTCTTTCTTTTCTTTCTTTGTATCGATTAAAAAAAAAAACTTTCTCCCTACCCTTGATAAAATGTAATATGTGATCTTCGTTATTGGCTATGTATAATTTTAATGTCACTTATTTAAGATATGTTTATGTGCTGTGAAGTGTCACTAATAATAAATAAATAAAATTTTCTTCATTCATAGATAGTTGATGTTGTTGTATGATGTAGACATTTCTCCCTAGATTTTGTATACACTAGGAGCATTGCGGGGCTCAAATTGCCGCCATTTCTGAGTCAGTCTTGTACGTAATGTCTGGAATTAGTTGCTCCAGGTGATTTAGACGCCCTTCGGTCTCGCAGTTAGGGACACTTTAGATTGCCTCATTTGAATTGTTAACACTATGAATATTCCTAGGATTCGGGTTGGGTTTGTAGATTGTAACTAACACTTAAGACACGCGTAAATCTTCATGGGTTTATTTTAGACTAACTGTCTGCCCGCGACTACGCTTGCGTTTTGTAATATTTTTTCCGTGGGATAAAACTTTTTCCCGTAATAAGTATCCTATAATCCAGCTGCAAAGTGGCAGTTGCTGACCGAAACATTTTCATTTCTAAAGATTGAAAGCAGCTTGCCTTGAGCGGGATTCAAACCCACGCCTCTGAGCTTCGTAGGCAGGTATTTTATAAAAAAAAAAAAACAAAAGATACGAGTCCTGTGGAGTTTCTTCTGGCCGTTCTCCACAGAAGGCGTACAATTGTCAAATTCAAATTCCAAAATTATTTTTTTCCATAGGATGTTATTACATCACTTAGATCCGTCATTAAATTTTTTTGGGTGAGTTGAACACAATGGCGGAATCTGTGGAGAAGAGCTTGTAGTGAACCGGCCAACTTGCTTTTGACGTCGAAAAATGATTTTGTGAAATCTTACTTCGAATTAAGACACTTTTATCGTATCTTACTAACATCCTGTTTTTGATAATACAGAAGTTGAATAGAAAACATTTTTCACAGAGTGCACATAGGTATCCTACACCTTCGTAGGTGTACAAATAAAAAAATATTATTTTAATGCTATCCACCTAGTCTGAAAGCCACGACGGCTTACCCAGATGATAAATGTGGCATTCTGATGAGTGCAGGTGCCAGTCATGACGTTTCAACTTCCTATTGAAATATACGATTCGACGTTACATTGCGTAACTAATTTGCTACCAGAAAAAATGCCGTTGAAGTGTGTTCATCAGATACGCAATGGAAATCGAATATTGTAGAAATGTAGCTTTAAAAACAAGCATCAGATTTCCCCGCTAATCCACGCGATCAAGGGGCGCGTCGCCGGACGACAGCTGAATCATAATTTCACTTTGGTTTATGTTTCAAATCCCGACTTAGTGCTTACACACGGAGATTTTTTACAACGCGATTTACTGGCATTTTTACGTTTACTGCATTGATAATTAGTTGGTGTTAAGATTGCAGTTCATATGGTTCAGGATGTATGGGGTTTGGCGTCAAACAAAAATGGGATGTGTGAGTTCAAGGGGCCCGTTCCACGATTATCGAAGCTACAAGTTACTAATTATAATTATAATTCAATGTAAAATGCGTAGAAAATGAGATAAAATAATAAGGGCTTTTTCTGTTTAGGCAAATTGGCTACGCAACGAACATTAAATTGTAACTTGTTACTAGTAAATTGTTTTTTCGTGAAGCGGGGCGAACCAACGCACAGGGTTGGTTCTTAAAGCGCATTGCTGATAGTTCGGTTACATCAGATAATCGGGGAAAATAGAGCATTTTGATTATGATTTCACCACTCGCGTGTCGCACTTACAAAAAGTCGATCAATACGGATTGTTGGGGGAAAATGGTTGTGGTTGTTTTTGTAATTAAATCAAATCTGAACAAACTCGCTATTTTACTTTCTCAGCGATTTGTTAGACTTTATGACCGTCATTCCAACTCGCACATTAGAAAACGTTTCCTTTTCAGCCAACAATCAGATCAATGGAGGATTTTCCGACAGCCAATTAAAAAAAAAACTTCCATAGTCGGCGTTGATGATTCGTGGATCCAAAGAAATCCGGCGAGTCACCCAGGGCCATAAGAGGATTTAAAAAAAGAACCCATGAAGTACACCTGGCGCCATCTATCGTCTCAATTAGAACTATTATTTTTATTTTTTAAAAAGCTGCCAGAATATCCCCCATTAGCTTTCAATATTTAGACGTGTGCAAAAATACTGAAAGAAAAATAAAAAAGAATACACAGAGGTTTGTAAAGATTTTTGGCAGTTCCTTCCCCACAGAGGAATTAACATTATAGAATTTTATTCAGAAATATTTGAACGTATACTATTTTAGTGAACTTGCATGTAGCGACATCACAGTATTATTATAAAACGTTCACACAATGTTCTCTGAGGATCTCTGCTCAAAGATTTCTGACGCGCGTCGCCTCGCAGCGATCGTCTTTTGTTCCTCTGAGTCTCTGCTACAAAAAGTCGACTACAGTTTGAGCGCTCTTAAATCAGAGTTGCCAGTGTGCTTCAACTTTCCGGGGTTTCTTTTAATCCCTTGCCTCGGGGTGGATCGAAACAGCCGACTTTGTAGACGTTGGATAATTTCCCTGACAGGGATACCTCACCCTCGTTACTGTCTTAATTCAATGAAAATTTAAAATAACAAGCAAGATTAACAAATAAAATATTCAGTAACAGCTTCCGTGGTTGATCGGTCGAGCGTTCGCTTCTATCCCATTGAAGTATAATGTACTAATAATAGCTCAATGTTCTATCCCGGTTGGGACACAATCGAAAAAAAAATCCTTCTTTGCACACGATGATGAAGAAGAATAAGAATAAAAAAAATGTTAGCCAAATCTTTGTAGCTTATGCTTTTGCTTATTGCTCTATCGCTCGGGGTTGGCTCTCAAACCTATCGATGAGGACGCAAATACAGGGTCCCACAGCTGAGCTACAGCTTACATATTGTAGACTAGCTCTCCGCCCCGGTTACGCTCGCGTTGTGTAAGATTTTCCCGTGGGAATAAGACTTTTCCCCGTAAAAAGTGTCCTATGTATTAATCCAGGTTACAAACTATCTCCGTTGCAAATTTCACCCAAATCCGTTGAGTACTTTAAGCGTGAAGGGGGAAAACATCCAAATATATTTTTATATTCATAATATTAGTGTGATGTGATAGGAAACTGCATTCACAGGCTAAAAGCTACTTCAAAATCGCCTGCCTCAAATCGGTCATACATTACCCTCTCTTTTGATTTGCGGCAATCGATGGAAAGCATACATTTAAATCGAAACTTTTATTTAATTTTGTTCGAATGTAAATCATTTCCCACAGTCGGACAGGCATTGGAATTAATATCGGATCGGTTGACTTACGTTCCAATGCGTATATTATTGTGATAAAAGTTTAAATTATTACAGTGAGCTGACAGTGGTGTATCTTTTTTTTATTTTTATTTAAACAAAGTACACTGGTTCTCTACAAATCATGTAATCGCCAAACTGTTAACAGTTTGTTGGCGAAAAATATGCACTCACTTAATTAAATATAACTACTTAACTAAAAGCATGCATCCCGAAAACAATAAATTCTACAAAAATACTACTATAAAAATCTACTCAACTTCATCTAGCAATATAATTTTGAATTTAGCCTTAAAAGCGTTTACAATTACAATTAAAATTTTGGTCTCAGGTGATACTATTGAATAACCTAGGTATTATATACTTTCGAGTTCGCTTACCACAATAATTTGTAGCACTAGTTTCTTTGTATCGTTTACGTGAGGTTTTTCTTAAATTAACATTGTAAGTTCTACTAATTTTAAAAGAGGGGTTATCAAACTGTTCAATAGCTAACAAATATTTAACTTTTTCGTGGACTGGTATGGTAATACATTTTTTTCTGCTTCGGTGATTTATAATATAGAGTCAATTATTATTGTAGCAAGCCAATCTGACTTAAACTCACCCGATTATACTATACTTTATTTGAGGCAGTTGATATTTTGTGCTCCCCATTTTGTATTGTACCAACCCGCACTGGGCCAACGTGGTCGACCACAGGACTAGACCCTGATTGCCCTCATTCAATGTTGGCTCGAGTCACTTAGTGTGGCGGAGATATCTACGAGTATTAGCTATTTTGTTAAATTGAGTTCATATTAAATTTGTGGACATTCACGCACGGTCATCTGATCCCAAACTATAGATATCAGATACTATGGGTATCAGATAGCTGATATATACACAAATATACAAAAAGCACACAGTACCCATTTTCTTCAAGTTAGATAATATATTACTTTCTGTTGTCAAATTGCATGCAAGACATTCCATAGCGGTAAAACGAAAATGTTTTAGCCTTTTTCAAAATGTGATTTATTTATCGTCTAGCTATGGAAATGTTGGTCAAGAAAGCAAACATACATTGTCTTTATCAAATATTAACAAGATTTAAAAAATAAAAGACCACCCTTTCGTTGCAGCTTTTCCTCCATTATAAAATGTGAACTTCCATGAAAATATTATTCTTCAGCACATTCGCTCCGGAACGCATTACAGTCACTCCAATAAAGTACGCCGGGAACGCGCAAAGAAACGACGTGATGGGCGCGAAGGGAAATAAGGGCCCACCAACCTCTTACCGCTGCGCCAAGACAAATTTAACCTTAACACCGATACCTTATGAACCACAACGACAGCAAACACGCTAGTGACATTTGCCGTGGAAATAGAGGAAGTACAACGCGGTCAAAATGTGTTGAAACCTCGTGAGTATCAAGCGTCTTGACGCGAAGTATCTAGTTAACTTGGTCAAGTAGTTCGTACGCTCCTTGCGTAAGATGTGTTAACGACGCAGGATATTCGCACGGTAAGATATTGCCTTTATTTTTGCGCACATTGAAAAATCTGCGCCTTGAAAAGGTTGGTAGGCAGTGTAGGCAGAGGTACCTTGGTAAATTTATGGGCACAATTCCGGCAAAGTTGGATAGATTAGAAAATAAGAAGTGAGGAAGGCAAGTTTAGAGCCGGTAGAACGTGATTTCTTAAAAAAATTTTCGCTCTCATATATATATATATATATAATATATGTAGGTACTCATGTCTAGAAGTTCACATTTTTATAGTCGATAAGGTAACCAATTATCACTACTTTCAAAGTAGTACTTTGTGCTTCTTCATTGTTGACCGAAACCTGAGTGAGTTGAGTGCGAAAGCGCTCCGTTTCAGCTGGGGAAAAATGCTGTCGTATGTCTGGATTTCGGGATGTTCAGCTGTTTTACTGGTTGCATTTTTCAATCAAGGCTCGGGGGTGTGTAGAGGCAAATATAATAAAAAAAAAAAGAGACCCGTGCGTGAGGTCTTCAACTCAAAGAGTAACTAGTTAAATTGGTATTACTCATTTTCGTAGAACATCATCGAACAATATAATTGTACTTATTTTATAAACTCCTTAGCATAGTTTACAGCTAGTATAGTTGGAGCATAATCCCGTGCTAGTTCAAGATAGAAGAAATCTGTCTGAAGTGAGTAATTAAAAATTCCATTAAAACTAGTTGGGGGAGTTTGTTAGTTTCGCTTTAATAAGTGTGCCCGGTGAAAGCCACCGGGCGCTTTGTCTCGAGCCCGCAGCGGTGCTGCCAAACACGACTAGTTTAAAAACGCACAGAAAATCTCAAGGCAAATTCGCCCATTTTTAAGAATATTTGTAGAAAAAAATGTTATGTTTTTTTAAATTATCTATTAAATTGACTGTGCATTATTAAGATAGATAGATAAACCGTTTATTTATTTACGTAGAGAGCTACAAGAGTCTCGTCTCTGTTTTAGGGACGACATTTTGTAAGTAAATATAGGAATTCCTATATTCGAACTTAGCAACTGATTACCACATATTTTGAGATTGTCGTATATCAGAAAATTACTCTGATCAAAATGTGAAAAGTAATTTATTACTAATCGTTCATTATTACTGAAGAAAACCATAATTAGATACTTACTTATTATAATAGCATTCTTTTTTTGGAACATTAATGTAAAAAAATATTATGCAGTAAGAAATACAAACAGTTTTCATGATCGTGTGAATTTATTGTGTTCATTTAAAAAAATGGCAAAGTATGCCAGCATTGAGTCCAAAACAAAAACAAAGTAGACATGCGTCTGACCGAACTAAATCTAATTGTCACCATAGAAAAATACTTTTCTTTTATATTTGTCATCATCGCTGCTCAACAACTCCAAATAGTCAGATGGGTGAGAAGTCGCGTGTTCTGGCAACTCCAGCCCGCAGCTTTGCTGGTAGCGAAGTTACTGGTAGATCCACTACAGTTTAGCTGCGGAACTTATGGGAAAGCCAAGGAGTTTTATACCTTAACGAGTCTTGTTCTCCAGTTGTAAACTTCATATACCTTATAAATAAGTGACAAGTTTCGCTTGTAGTCTACTCGTATTAACACTAAATGTATCTCCACTCTTAGTCGTATCCAGAGTTTCCTATGCAGCCAGCTAACTGTATTGTGATAATTTTAATACGGCCATCAACTTGAAAGCAAAGCTTTTTGTCAATTTGTTTTTATAGTGATTATGATTAGTAGCTGAACCCATCTAATGCCAGTATGTGAAAATAAAAGTGGCAATATCATAACTTTTATCAGTAGATTTTTTCAAAGCAGATTTTATTTTTCAAGGAGATTTTTTATGAACAACAAAGTCTTACAAGAATATTAGAAGCGCTTCCTTGTCCCGTTCATTTCTTCTCACAATCGAACGCCGCGAGAGCATTCAATTACTTTTAAAATATGGCGGGAAAAAATGCGGGTAGGACATTACATGCGACCATAAATTCGCGGCCGCGGGTCGCGGGGAGCGGGGAGGTAGAGATGCGGCCATTTTGTAAATCATCTTTATGCGAGCTCCTCTTCGACTACGGTGACTTTTATGTTGATGATTTTTCAGAAAGTTTGTGCATTTTGACTTGTATTGGCTATTATATTACGAAAACTTGAATCAAGTTGAACCATAAGATAGGGTGAATACAGCTGCTTAGCGTACAGCTTCCGTGGTTGAGCGTTAGAGCCTCGGAGCAGATTATATTCAGTGGGAAGGGCGTTCGGCCACAAAATAAAAAGTTTACAGAAGGGCCACTCCCGTCTTCTTCAAAAATAATTACGACATCTCACTCTCTCACTCACTTTTTGGGCAAACGCTATGGAGCACTGTCTGCAAACTGTTTGGAAACTGCGTGGCAACGCCCAGGCGTTTTGTTCTGAGTGGACTCTCTGTCTGGGGCCCCGCGCCACCTTTACCTACTTTATTTGTTTTTTTTTTTGTTGAACGGACTAATCGCTATTTCTACCAGTGGTAATAAAGGACCGGACCGGAAGGCTCATTCTCTTTATAGGGTCAGGTTTGTATTTTTAAACCCCAGTGGAGACATGATGATGATGATGAGTCTTCTGCCTCGTAAACACGACCTTAATAAATTCTTTGAAATACGATTTTGCTTAAAGCCCCTATAATAGTTTTATGTTGGTACCTACTTCCCGTCGAATTCCCATCGCAAAGTGTAGGTACTAGTATAAAAAAAGAAACTGAGCTGATGTATGCAATAGATCAATACATTTATTTTAATAATATCAAAATCAAAAATAATTTATTCGAATTAAGATTTTTACAAATTATTTTTCGACGTCGAAGCTATCATGGATGGCATTGGATGTAATCTTATTTTTAGACTTCGATAAACACAGATTTTCATGACCTTTTTCTAATATTTGAAAGCTCAATTTTTTTAGTAGTCCCAAAGCTAGTTGTGAAATTGCGCTTTTATGTCGTAGCAGTAGAGTTGGTATTAGCAATGAAAGTGATTATGTAGGAAGGACGAATGAGGCGACTCGCAACCGCAGTGTCTTGGCAATGACAATAAAAGTAAAATATTTTTCGTCCCGGCGTTATTGTCACAGAAATTGTTCCTTATTCGCTCCCTCGGCTTTTTTCATTAATTAAGAAACCCAAACGTAAAGATGGGAACATTCCCCGTCTATGGAATTCTTTACTAAAAGCTTATTCTTAAAAATGTGTTTGACTGCATTATGAAGTTAGAGCCTCCACTTTTAATATTTGCCCCTTTTCTGGGTCATACATTGTATAACGTAACGTATGATTGTATTCTCGTTGATTCTTATAAAATATATACTACTTACTTAGTCATCTAGCCGGAGGAGGTACCGAATTTGAATCTCGCCTCTTCGGAAGCTTAATCACATAATCAGGTGACAAAGTAAGATGATTTCGTTCTTCGGAATACACGTGTGAGCCGTAAAACGTGCTGGCTTATAATTTGCAGTGGCAGCTCAATAACTCCGATACGAGAGAAGAATAGAAGCTCGAAAAACTTATTTGTGTACGATAAAAAAAAATCCTAGTATAATGTGGAACAAAGAAGTAAGATCTCGTAGCGTGGTACATAATAAGAAAGTAGGTAATTTTTATGCACTTCCTCACGTGTCATAGTCGCGCAGGGCATGTAGCAGTCGCTACGACGACGTAGCACAAGCTACGGCGTAGCAAACACGAGTAATTACTTTCAACAATGCAAAGTATTGTAAGACCAATTTAATTTAGTTTGTATTTTAGCTTGTTTATCGTGTTTTGATATTTTTTTTACTTTTGATTTAATTTAATCACCAATATAATATGAAATATTATTTTCCCACGATTTATAATTACCTAACTGGTAAATAAATACCCTTCTTTTTCTCCACCGAAGAGGATAAACAGTCTAGAAAATTGCATTACTGAAGCGACTTTCCACTTGACAGTATTAAGTTAGTTTTTGTTGCTTCTTTGTTGGAGCAGAGTCACTCTGAGGGTCCTTTAGAGGATCTCCTCACAACGCTGAGCCAAGATAATGAAAACAAAAAACAACACTAGAGAAATATTTCCAGTGAAAACAAGCAAAAATCTGTTTGAGATTCATACTCTTAAAAAGCTCTTCTCCACAGATTCCGCCATTGTGTTAGTGAACTCACCCAAAAAAATGTAATGACGGATCTAAGTGATGTAATAACATCCTATGGAAATAAATTAATTTGACTTTGACTTTGACTTTAAACAATGAGATGTTCTCGGAGACACCTGCCAGTCAAGTTTTTAAAAGCAATAGATGAGTTTAGAGATGAATTAAAGAATTTGAAGTACTTCTGTCAAACAAAATTGTGGCAATCAACCATACAAAAAAGCACTATACCATGAAGATCGCATTAAAAAAATCTAGCTACCATAAATTTGCTACGACGACATTAGCATTTATCGATACCAACCAGAAGAACTATACCTATAATAGTATTTTGTAAAATTATGGCAGATGTTATTTTGTTTAATTTACTTTTTTATTTAAATATCCCTGCCT
This sequence comes from Carpatolechia fugitivella, assembly GCA_951230895.1. Taxonomy (NCBI): domain Eukaryota; kingdom Metazoa; phylum Arthropoda; class Insecta; order Lepidoptera; family Gelechiidae; genus Carpatolechia; species Carpatolechia fugitivella. The sequence continues at coordinate 19,165,363 of OX579647.1, forward strand.
AACTTACTGTTACGTTTACGTTTACGAAATTTGGGAATGGTAAAATATTTATTTATAAAAGAAAGTGGTTTTCATATTCCACCCGTTAGTCGTAAATAGATTGCACGTGTTTGTTTGTCTAGAAGTAAACAAGACTGAATAAAATATATGGAATAACTCGCTCGCTGCAGAAGATCCACGTTATTTCTCAGCTCAGCGGCGGTGTACGAGATTGAAGCACTGCAGTACTGATACAGACCACGAAAGGGGAGCGTTTCACGAAGCTACAGTAATACCCTTTTTCAGACAACATTCGAAAACTCTTTCAAATGTTGCATTTCTCAACCCCTAAATCTTAACTGACTGGCAAGTATGAACTTATAGAAAAGAACCTTTTTATTCCATTTATTTTCTTTATTATTTTTCTATTGCTATCTGAAATTAAGTACTAACTTATACAGACGTACGAACTAAAATCGTTAGACTAGCCCTGCGTTCCGAGACGCGCTGAAATCGATTAAAGTACCCGTAATCGCGTTCCGAATCACTGTCAGCCATACATTTTTTTGATTTTCTGATCGCTGACAGCGCTGAAAGTTTGATTCGGAATGCGCCCTAGCACTTACAAAACTTATGGCATTACTGCTCTAATGTTTTTACTGTTTTTATTTGAAAGTCACTTTTGAAGTGTAACCACTAAATATAACAAAAACTAAATATAAATAGATTTTCATTGCGTAAAGATAATATTATGATACCGAAAAGATCAGGGTTTCTAGTTAAGACTAATTGTAGCCAATTCAGCAATGTATTAAATTAACTTGTAGAATAGCAAAGCTCTGTTTTAAACCCGTAAATATTTGAGGGAGGCCTTATGATTGGCAAAGTAAGCAATCTCTTCCTGATCTACGAGCTAAAATTATTTTAAGGCGCTGTTCAAAAAGGTCACTAAGATAAAAGAATCACTCTCTACCCTCACCGAGACCCTTCTTAATATCACTAAGTCGGTTAAAATGCTAATCCCAACACTCTGTTAGCTAAAGTACATTAAAATCACATCAAGTTTAATTAAGAAGATGAATTTGAATAAAATCTTGCCCGGAAGCTTCTGAATTTCATTATATTCCCAAATTAAACAACGATTCTCCATTTAATATAACAGGAGCTAAATGGAGTGTCGTTTTTGTTTTTTTTTTATAAGAAAAGTATGCGAGTTTATATTTTTCGCGGTTGAGGAAAGTTAAAGTTTGAACGTCTTACGTCAGATATAATATTCGTACTAGAATATATAAGCTTACTTGGAATAGAAGTATAGAAATATTATTCAGTTATCATCCTGAAACTAACGCGATCCTCTATCATCTAATCACCATGAAATTACCGGGGTTTGTGAGGTCGTTTGTAGACATTACAACCCACGCGACGAAGAAGATCATCATATCACACTGTAAACGTCCATTGCTGTACAAATGACTCCGGATCTTCACAAATCTCGATATTCCAAGGAGTATGAAAACCCTCATGTAACGGCTTCCCACAACCGCAACCAGATCATCAGGTAATGGTCATCAGACGTAACAAAAAATATATACATTACATTGCTTGTCCTTTAATTCATCAGCAAGTATCAACCAGCTAGATGTTCTTTTCCAATTTGTAAAAGAAAGTATAATCGTTATCTGGAGACATCTTCAGGCCATCAAATGTTTATAGGTTATGGCAGCGATCCATCTCGTCTCCCAGCTTGAGCTTAAGGAAGTTAAAACAAAGTGTCGTGGCAACTTTCCATGGTAATATTACGAGTATAGGGCATCCCTACAATCGCGAGTGGTCCGCTACGATACTTCGGAACGTTTAGCCTACGCTGGACAACATGTTTTCTACGTTACGTCGAAACATATTTGGGCTGTGCTACTGGAAAATTTGTTGTCTGTTAGAACTTAATCAGTGAGTAATACGAATTAAAAGACGTATAATTAATTCATTGAGGATAGAGATAAAATAAATTATGGTGTAGCAAAGTTTTTTTATCATTAACGTTTTTTTGGCAGATAAATAGGCTTGGTGTCTACCAGCTTTCCGCCATGGTTTGATTTCCTTCGTAGAAATAAAGCAAAATTACCTGCGATGAAAAACCTACGTCACTTCTTAGTCCACTTTCAGTTGTTGATCTATCATATGAATGGACAAACTAAAAAACACTCTTTCAAAACCAAGGCTGGAAACCGGTATTATTTTAACCTGGTGAATTTCGGTTTCAAAACAGATCCCAGGCGAATCACTCGTAAAGCAAAACCAACTTACGAGCGATAAACCTGGTTAATCCCAAGCAGCGCGTGACGAATAAAGCGCGATGCTCTATCTCTTTCTTTCTTGTATGCACAAATTGTGAATAAATACAGCGAAATCAGATCGAGGACCAAAGAGTGGAGCAAATCAGTTTGATATTTGAGCAGGAATCAAAATGAAAATGCTCTATGATCAGAACCGAAAAAAATACCGCTTCTTGCGAGCCGAATTGTAATGAAAAAGCTCTTCTTAAAATGTATGGACATGCGCGAAAACTGGTTTGAAAATTCAACCAGGTATTCAAGCCTTGTTCAAAACACTAGTATGATAAATAACTTGATTGTTTAACGCACACAAGAAAATTTAACAGCAATACAGATCCAGAAAAAGCGATCGAATAATGATTGATGAATCTTAATAGGAATACAGTAGGCAAGAAAGAGATCGTATCTGTATGATGATCGATGAAACGTTCAAATCTTATTATCCGAAAAATGTCGTGAAGACATAGTGTGCCCCCGCAGATCGAGGGATGGTCGCGCCAGGGAGGGGGGGTAACAGCCTCCAGGAGGACAATAATTCGTAAAAATTTCAGCTTTATGGCCTCCCATACTTTATGGTGGCGCTCCAACGACCACGCTTCGATTATATCTCCCATCTGAGGATAAACCACGAATTACTCGTAAAAAGTTCTTACTTGAATAATTTTTCGAAAAATTGTTTGTTCTTGCATGCGCAAGTGGATAATGGCTAGATGTGAGAAAAGGGCTGTAACTGCACACTTGATCTCTATAATAATTAAAATTGGCCAATGATCATCTAGTAGCGGAATCGTACTACTTTGTGTGAGTAACCCAAGCTCTTTTAGAAGATTACAGTGAGCTCGTTTTTCTTGGGCATTCTAACTACGAAATTAAACAAAGTGTCTCTGTACAACATCTATGTAATTCCTAGCTATCAATTCCTCCCTGCTCGATCATCAGGGAAGTTATAAAAAGTAGGAAATATCATTGAATGAACAATGTATTTCCCACATAGCGTATCGCCCCTGGTCTTGGTCTTTTATTGACCTGAGCTTCCTTGGAAGCTCTAGCTCATTATGAGCTTCTAGTTCTCATAAGAACTTTCGTTGAGTCTCTCTTCCTCAACAGAATAGCCGTGCTCCAAGTCTCTCTAATGATACTGCTCGGAGACGGCCATCCTTGCCCTCGCCCTGGGCAACCTTCTCCTTAAGCTATGTCAACCGTATTGAAAAATACAGTTACATAATCTCTCTGTGTCTTCCTTACTACCATCCCACAAGAGATCCAGCAAGATCCAGCAAGATCCAGCCCTGACGAAGGAACTAGTTTTAGTTCCTTCAGCTAGTTGATTGCTAGACCCCAGATCCCGAGCAAGACAACAGCTCAGAAGCAAAGACCCGATACGCTCACACCTTTACAGCAAACCAACTGTTAAAGCATTTACGAGGCGAGCGAGAATAAACGCCCCGCCAACGCGCTCTCTGTGAGACACTGCCCATTCTGTCCTCCAGAACGCTCCTGACCTCCCCTCACCACAGAGGTGTAGGAAAAGGTTAAAAAAATAGACAATCCCGAAGGATTGTCTACAGCGGACTCTGGTCCGACCGGTGCGCCTTAAGCGTTGGTTGGAGACCAAAGTCTCTTCGTTGAAAGCATAAGCTTCTCGTGGTAAGCCGAAGCTAGTGGACTACGTCCAATCGATACTAGCCGTAGCGTTCCCGATACGGCTGAGCCGCTGTGGTAACCTTTTAGGAGGCTAATCCTGGTCTTCCACCGAAGTGTCCGACGTATTGCGTTCGATGGGAGTGAAGGGAATATAACCCCTTATATATACATTTAAATACTTATTTAAACATATTAAATAACTCCCAACTCTCTGCTCATCTCTTGCCGAACTGATCCACTGGTTCGAGTATGCTCCATGTTCCCTTCGCTGAGTGCAAAAATATTTCTCTGAAGGGAACGGTGCTATATGCACCCGGTCCTTTTGGGGACACTACTCTTTTGGGCTTGCATAACTATCCCTTGTCTAGCGTGATCTAAGCCACAGCAGCATGTGGTCATAGATTCATTCACCAAAGCCCATTTAGCAGATGCATTTACAATCATATGCACTGATATCGCTTTACGATATTCGGGTCTTATTCTGCTTTGTGATTATACATTAATTAGAGCATAACTCGAGCAGCTTCACGTCCAGAGCAGAAAACTTCACAGAAAGTCGCTCCGCAGACTTGCGTCTCAGAGGAGTCATTAGCCTTCGCCGATGCCACTACCGGGGGTAATACTTGAAAGACCTTCATCGATACTAAGCATCTTGAGGTCCACAGCGCACAGATGTGGACAAGTCCCATCGGCGAAGATGTATTCAAGTTGCTATACGTGTCTCGATCAATCAGCGGTTCAGAGCTGGGCATGCAGTGTCAACATCAGCTAATGACGGGTATACCACATCTTCAAGCGTCAGACATGGTTTTGAGTGCCCTTGTCCGGGGTAAAGGGTCGCGAATCCTCTTCCCTAGTCATGGCCCTCGTTAATAGTTAGAATACATTGCGGATGGGCCTTTGCCATTTCCTCTCCCCATTCTGCGTGCTTGGGCGACACGTGAGGTGGTTCTTATTAGGACAGCGGCATTGGAGACAACGCGGATTCGTGAGAGGTTCCAGATCCATAATGCGTTGCGGCCGATGGTCTACGTATGCTTGTCCTCTGTTAAGTAACTCTAGAGGTATAGGCTCCAGCCGGCATCTGTATCCGCTATCTAGCATCATCCACTCAGCCACCATAATATATTCTACCAGGATGTGCAGACCACACTGGTTAGTTTGGATTAGTCAATAAAGGTTTAAGGGTGGCCCCTTTGCCTCTCAGGATGCCGTCGTCTCAAGCTAGGCGGCGTAAGAGACGAACAGGGGAAGTTTTTAGCAGCGCCTGTAACTTTGGTTATAGCAAATATTTTCATATTTTCCAAACCTATATTGAACTTTTCAGTCAATATCCAAACTTTAACATATTATGATTTTTATCATTAATACTTGTCGCCTCCGACCATCACTGGCCGACGGCTGCCTTCCCCATACATATATTCGAGAGTCGCATCGACGGTACGCGTAGGGTCAACACGGATTTTCCAACAAAGTTCCCCAATTTTGCTGAAACTCACAATATAGATGTAAGTCGGTCTCGGCATCACACATATGCTCTTAGTTTGGCGCTATCTCTTTTAGTTTTTGAGTTATTCGAAAAAGTTCAATACAAGAACGTATAACGGAAGTGAAAAATGTCCAAATACGGTTTTAAACCTTGTATTCGGAGTTCCCATGCACAGGGATAGCTATTGCTCGTTCGTTGGCATCGTCTGCTCTCAGCCACATATAAATAATTCGCTTTTTAGGAAACATAAAATTTTCGGCTCCGCGCCATGATTTTTATTCAGCCTTATTTCGATTTTTTCTATGCCATTCAACAGACACACGTTGTTAGACATAGTTTTATTTTACATTAGGGTTGTGGGGTTACATCCAGCCCCCAAAATTTGACGGAATTTATGAAGAAAAATTTTAAATAGCTAAAATTCCCTTCATCTAAAACTTCCAATCAACCTTTTCTATGCCATACAACAGACACACGTTGTTCTACATAGGTTTACCTTTTAACCCTTAGGTGCAATAAATTTCATTCAATAGGATTGTGTGTTTTACAACTTGAACTAACTATTATTTCCCTCACTCGAGGTACTGTAGTTCAATAACCATCGCTCTTCATCAATATTGATCCATCTATTATTTCCCTCGCTCGAGGTACTGTGGAACAATAACTATCTCTTCTTACTGATCCCCTCATCAGTTTTCGAAGACTTACTTAAAAGTTCTTCGTTAATGTGCACAATGTGCATCATTCACTTGCTTGCAACTACTTCTCTTCCATTGCAACGACCCAAGTGTTAAGCCAATTAACCCTGCGAGTTTGTCGAACTCACTGAAAACATTTGTTTACCATCAACAAGACAAAAACGATTCCGCCCGGAATTAGATGAGTTCCACATTAAAATGACAAACCGCCACTAACCTTGTAGTTGACGCGCAATTCGCTAGAGCATCGAAAACGTAAACGATACAATCGTCAGTACGCTCGACACCCAGCTTTTAAACGACTTCTGAATTTAGCTTTTTGTGATATACATCCGAAGCCGTAGAGGCCCCTGAGACATCGCTAAATAAGTCGACATTGTTACAATAATTGTTGAAGACCGTTTCCGGTCTTCCTTCTCCCAATCTTCATCATCAAATATTTCGCTTTTCCATTGTTTATTATTATAGTACAATGACACTATTTATTTTCAGCTCAAAAAATAGAGAACTATTTCTGTTTCCCCTTTGCAGGGTACTTATAGTTCTCTTTTTATGCCTTCGTGATTTTTCCCTACCTATACTAAATCTAACTCTTAAAATCCCTAAATGGAATAAAATTTATTTGACTACCTAACTACTGATACTATAACACTAATAATTCCTAAATGACATAAATTCTATTCCTTTTCCTAACAAACACAACTATCTACTAATAATACAAAACATTACAGTACCTAACTCTACGTCCCTATCCTAAATTCTAACCTGTTAATTCTGATTTCCTACTCTTCCCTAAGTGGCCGCCTCCTTCCCCAACAAACACTTCGATTGTTTCACAATCTTCATTAGTCCAAGCTAATGACCTGGTGAGACGCGGACATAAGTCCCACCTTTGTCTTACTTAATATGCTACTCGAATTTAGTCTTATTTCAACTTGTACTAAATTCGATCTTCCACAATCGATTTGATTGTGCCACTCCCTGTCGCCAACGGCTATCCTTTTATTCAACAGTTTTTTTTTTTTTTTTTTTTTATCTTGTTTTATTATTATAAACAATTTTTCTCTTAGATTAGACACTGATTTACCAACCTTGAGTTCAGTGTTTAATCTTTACAATTCACTTACCTACTAAGTACAAATTTGAATATGTTATACATATTCCATTGTTTCAATGTACTTGGGGGTTTTGTAACCCAAAACTCCCAAGTAAATTGATACAATAAAGACGTTGCATGTCGCCTTTCTTTATAATTCTGACATTTCAATTTAAATATTTATTAATCACAGGGATCGTGTATGTTAACCACGTTAACATTTAGCATAACACTACTCAGTGCACTTGTACTTATTCAAGTTTCTTATAGCACAATTTTAATTCACAATAATCAGGCATTAAAAAGTAAATATTTACAATCATTTGCAACAACAACTTTAAACATTCACAATAATCAATTTGATTTTCATTATTTCCAATTCACAATAATTAGTTTGATTTTCATCATTTCCAATTCACAATAATTAATTTGATTTTCATCATTTCCAATTCACAATAATTAGTTAAGACAAATATTTTTATTTATAATATTTGGATAAATGTATAGCATTATACTTTCCTCGAATTCGACCCGATTCTAGATCCTCCAGAACATACACATTGTCGAAGGGGACGGAAGCAACCCGATAAGGTCCTTCGTATAACAAATCAAATTTGCTTATGTGTTTTTGCAACTTGTTAGAAATATTTAGCCGCCGAATTTTGACTAGGTCTCCAATATGATATTGTATCAACTTGTGGCTCCTATCGAACTTCTCTCTCCGATATTTGCTTTGCTTTTCCAAATTCATTCGAACTTCATTTCTTATCTCTCCCACATCTAAGGCTGAGTTTTGGGCTTGCAGATCTTCGTCAAATGAGAAGTTGATCGATCTTCCATACAAGATCTCACACGGCGTAAACCCAGTGCTATCGTGTCTAGTATTGTTATATAGTACTTCAATTTCAGGTAATCTAGTGGCCCAACTAGAATGCTTTTCATGACAGTATGTTCGAAACATCCGTCCCAGTTCTTTGTTCACCCTTTCAGTTGTGTTTGGTCGAGGATTTCTTATCGTGGTGTAGACGGTCTTTACACCTATTCCATTTAATGTTTCTTTCCAAAGTTTACAGTTAAATTGCCTTCCATTATCAGTCATGATTACTTTGGGTACAATTATCTCCGTAAACTGCAACATTTTGGTAATACAAGCTTTCGCCGTAGCTTTTCTTAGCGGAAACAGTTTCACAAATTTACTGAAGGAATCCTGGACAACCAGAATGTACTGAAAACCAAACACCCCTGAAGGTAGTGGTCCATACAAATCGGCCATTACCAAGTCCCCAATATTCTGTGTAACTATTGATTTACATGGTCCCACATATTTGAAATTGTTGCATTTTGCTAACTGACAAATATGACATCCTCTAACTTGCTTCTTAACTTGCCTTGCCAAATTGGGCCAAAAGAACCTGTCCTTAATGTACTTGATAACCTTATAGGCTCCCTGGTGACCCATTTCTAGATGCACTTGTTTGATCAACTCCTCTCTCATAATTTCCGGCAACACTATCACCTCTCTTTCTCCAAACTGAATATACAATTTACTTTCTTTTATAAAATATCTGGACTTTTTGCCTTGTTGTGTCAATTGGATCTTTTTGCCACAAAACTCATCTTCCTCTTGCATTCGATCTAGTTGCTTGATTTGTTCGTTCAAACCTCGATTAGGTTTTGTTCCCAGATAGGCTATCTCTGGGCATACAGCTTTTTCTTCCTGTATGAACTCACTACTAGGCAAATATCGAGAGAGCACATCTGCTGCTGTGTTCAATCGCCCTGCCACATGCTCAACAGTATAATCAAACTGTTCTAGGTATAATATCCATCTTGTTATACGGCTGTTATATAATTTCATATTCTGCACGAACAAGAGTGCTTTGTGGTCAGTTAGTACACAAAATTTCGCCCCTCTGAGATAAGTCTCGAACTTCTTGACTGTGCTAATAACTGCGAAGAACTCCTGTTCCGTGGTGGTCCAATTAAGTTCGGCTCCTCTTAAAGCTTTGCTGTTAAATCCCAGGATCCTTGGGCTTCCTTGGTCATCTTTCTGAAACAACACTCCAGCTAAACCTATTCCTGAACAATCCGTTTGGATATAATAAGGTTTGGAAAAGTCTGGATGATGTAACATTATTGTATTAATGAATCTCCTTTTCAGATCTTCAAATGCTTGATGTTCAACATCTCCCCATATCCAGCTGCGTCCCTTTTTTAATACCTCGCAGAGGGGCATTATACTTCGATTATAATCCGGAATAAACCGTCTATAGAAGTTGCATAAGCCAAGGAACGCCCGAACTTGTTTTACCTTCTTTGGAATTGGAAATTCGCGTATCGCACGTATCTTGTCAGGATCAGTCCTTATCCCATCGGTTGAAATAATGAACCCCAACATCTTTACCTCCTTACAAATGAATTCACATTTCCGTAAATTACAAGTAAGTCCAGCTTTCAACAACTTCTGTAGGACTGTTTCAACGTGCTCAAGATGTGTATCTAAAGTCCCTGTCGTTATAACAGCTAAGTCATCAAGATAATTGACACAAAACTCTCTAACTTCAGGACCCAGTATCACATCCATGGCTCGAGAGAAACTTCCAACTGACGTTCTTAAGCCCATCGGTAAAACATTGTATACATAGCTTTTCCCATTAAATGTAAAGCCAGTATATTGCTTCCCTTGTTCGTTTATTGGTATCTGAAAATACGCATTGTTCAAATCAATGGTAGTAATAAACTTCGCTCCGTGAAACGAGTTCAACACATCCAATTGCATTGGTGGTTTTTCTGTTTCGGGTACCATGTACTGGTTTATCCCTCTCGCATCTAATAAAACGCGCACTGAACCATCCTTTTTCAGTGTAAACGTCAACGGACTAGAGTATGGCGTTGATCGTCTTGAGATTATCCCCATTTCTTCCATCTCATTTAACTTCTCTTCCAATTTCGCTTTGTAAGCGTATGGTATAGGATACGATTGCTTAACAATCGGTGTCCCATGTTGCATAACAATCTTATGTTCATAACAATTTGCTCGACCCAACTTTGCCGAAAAAAGCGTGTTAAACTTGTCCAGCAAAGCTGTCAATTTCTCCATCCCCTCCGACCCTATGTCTGCTCCAGTTTTGATCTCAGTTCGGTCCAAATTCGCGCTTTCAAAACAATCACCTTTAATCGAATTAGAATTTAATAAATTTAGCTTTTTAGTTTCTAGACTCTCTTTATAATGTGCAAACGGTACAAATACTGGCTCCACGCCACGTCTGACATACATTCCAACGGCTTTATCTAATAAGATTCGGATTTGATATTGGCACATAAAATCAAAACCCAGAATCATGGGTCTTGTAAGACCTGGCACCACTAAAAAGGGTATTTCCATGTCAAACCCCTTCGTCAGTTCAACTTTAAGATGAACCTGTATAGTTATTTTTGACGATCTTTGACCGACAGCCCCCTTTACTTGGAACCCTTTGACTGGTACCACGGGGACTTTCTCATTTTTCGATTTTAATTCCACATATAAGTCCTCTGAGATGCATGTAATCTCTGACCCCGTATCTAACAAAGCCATGATTCTAAGTCCTTCACAGATCACAATTATATCAGGCCGCAGCCCTTCCATAAGTTCTTTATTTCTTTGGTCATCATTAAAGACCGTACTGGTCATTGTTGTGGCATGTGCTTCCACGACCTTTTCCATTGATAGCAAATCAAATCGGGCTGTAATCAGCTCTGATATAATTTCATCTTCGCCAGTATGATATCCGATTCCGGCCCTCCCTCTCTGGCCTCGTGCTATGATCGGTTTTAAGATTCCTTTAAAGGTTTTTCCTAAAGGTTGGCCTGTCTTCCAACCTTGTTTTGACATGATTTTATAACCGACCGAAGTCGAGTCCAAATCGGTCAGCCCCCCGTCTCTGATAACATTGACTACCTGCCCGGGGGTTGGACAAATAGTACTTTCTAGTTTAAACTGGGCTTCTCCTTCGGAGTCTCCACCTCCACGACTGCTGCTGAACTGGTCGCGACGAATGGTTTCGTTGCTTGCACTTCGCCTCGGTCGCGTGGCGCCCCTCCTCTCGGTCGAATCCAGTTCTCGAATCTCCTCTTGTATTGTTTAGGGTCCTGTCTCCCTCCCGGATGGGAGTTCATCGACTGACTCACTATTTTGGCTGATTCCCCTTCTGACTGATTGATCATATCCATGTTCCTTAGAAATTCTGACGCTGCCAGTATAGAGTCCTCTCTGGACAGCGCCCATAGTTGTTGCACTTCTTTGGGATAGTGGCGCATTATGTCAGCCACCAACTGTCTTTCGGGGATTGTAAACGTCAATAAGTTTACCTGGCCTGCTAAGCCTAGGAAATGACTTAACATCGTGGGATATTTCCCTTTATCCCACTTATTGGAGACTATGTCTCTACGGACTCTGTTCTGTTCCACTTCACTCCAATATGTGTCCAAAAAATCTGATTTAAAATCATCAAAAGAATGCCAACGACTCATGTATATACGCGACCAATCCCTCGCTTGGTCCATCAGACATTCCTGAACTATATCTAGTTCTCTTCCTTGGGCAGGAATCTTCCGCAAATAAGCGGTCAGATCTTCTAGGAATGTAACCGGGTGCACTATTTTCCCGTACTTGTCTTTGTTACCAATTCCTGAGAACTTTGGTTTCTCAGAATTGAGATTGGTAATGCTATAGACAATTTTCTTTTCTTCCTTCTTGTTCCCTAATGGAGATAGGGTGCCACTACTGGCCTCACCCCCCGTTCCTTTCTGAACTTCCACCTCAAGCGCCTTGTGCGCTGTCGCTGTTCGCGACATTTCCTTCTCTAACTCCTCTATCTTATCTGTGAGAGTTCTAGTTGTCTTTGTCATGAGTTTGTACAAGAGCATAAACTCCCTACTGTTAGAGCCAACGTCCTCCGTTGGCTCAACCACCATTCTCTCCTTTCTCTTTTGTTTATTGGCCTTTTTGGCCTTCTTGCGAGGAGGTTCTTGCATTCTCTCTTCTTCCCTCTCCTCGCGGCACTCCTCATAATCGGATCTACTGCCCATTGTCATGCACCAAGTCCTATTCACTTAATTGTTCTTTTAACACTTTTTTTTTTTTTTGACTTTGTCAATATTGTTTATATGCACTGTTTAATTATTCTTTATTTCTGTTGCAGCCAAGACTCTGTAACAAAAGAAACGCACATAAGTATTTTTCTACTACAATCCAATTTGTTCTACAAATCTCTACGGGTATTTTCAACAACCACACTGTAATCTTCTTTCCATTTCACTAGCAACAAATTGTGGCTTAAGGCCACTGTTCTTGTTACGGTCCTAAAATCCTGGTTTCTAGGCACCAAATTGTAACTGCACACTTGATCTCTATAATAATTAAAATTGGCCAATGATCATCTAGTAGCGGAATCGTACTACTTTGTGTGAGTAACCCAAGCTCTTTTAGAAGATTACAGTGAGCTCGTTTTTCTTGGGCATTCTAACTACGAAATTAAACAAAGTGTCTCTGTACAACATCTATGTAATTCCTAGCTATCAATTCCTCCCTGCTCGATCATCAGGGAAGTTATAAAAAGTAGGAAATATCATTGAATGAACAATGTATTTCCCACATAGCGTATCGCCCCTGGTCTTGGTCTTTTATTGACCTGAGCTTCCTTGGAAGCTCTAGCTCATTATGAGCTTCTAGTTCTCATAAGAACTTTCGTTGAGTCTCTCTTCCTCAACAGAATAGCCGTGCTCCAAGTCTCTCTAATGATACTGCTCGGAGACGGCCATCCTTGCCCTCGCCCTGGGCAACCTTCTCCTTAAGCTATGTCAACCGTATTGAAAAATACAGTTACATAATCTCTCTGTGTCTTCCTTACTACCATCCCACAAGAGATCCAGCAAGATCCAGCAAGATCCAGCCCTGACGAAGGAACTAGTTTTAGTTCCTTCAGCTAGTTGATTGCTAGACCCCAGATCCCGAGCAAGACAACAGCTCAGAAGCAAAGACCCGATACGCTCACACCTTTACAGCAAACCAACTGTTAAAGCATTTACGAGGCGAGCGAGAATAAACGCCCCGCCAACGCGCTCTCTGTGAGACACTGCCCATTCTGTCCTCCAGAACGCTCCTGACCTCCCCTCACCACAGAGGTGTAGGAAAAGGTTAAAAAAATAGACAATCCCGAAGGATTGTCTACAGCGGACTCTGGTCCGACCGGTGCGCCTTAAGCGTTGGTTGGAGACCAAAGTCTCTTCGTTGAAAGCATAAGCTTCTCGTGGTAAGCCGAAGCTAGTGGACTACGTCCAATCGATACTAGCCGTAGCGTTCCCGATACGGCTGAGCCGCTGTGGTAACCTTTTAGGAGGCTAATCCTGGTCTTCCACCGAAGTGTCCGACGTATTGCGTTCGATGGGAGTGAAGGGAATATAACCCCTTATATATACATTTAAATACTTATTTAAACATATTAAATAACTCCCAACTCTCTGCTCATCTCTTGCCGAACTGATCCACTGGTTCGAGTATGCTCCATGTTCCCTTCGCTGAGTGCAAAAATATTTCTCTGAAGGGAACGGTGCTATATGCACCCGGTCCTTTTGGGGACACTACTCTTTTGGGCTTGCATAACTATCCCTTGTCTAGCGTGATCTAAGCCACAGCAGCATGTGGTCATAGATTCATTCACCAAAGCCCATTTAGCAGATGCATTTACAATCATATGCACTGATATCGCTTTACGATATTCGGGTCTTATTCTGCTTTGTGATTATACATTAATTAGAGCATAACTCGAGCAGCTTCACGTCCAGAGCAGAAAACTTCACAGAAAGTCGCTCCGCAGACTTGCGTCTCAGAGGAGTCATTAGCCTTCGCCGATGCCACTACCGGGGGTAATACTTGAAAGACCTTCATCGATACTAAGCATCTTGAGGTCCACAGCGCACAGATGTGGACAAGTCCCATCGGCGAAGATGTATTCAAGTTGCTATACGTGTCTCGATCAATCAGCGGTTCAGAGCTGGGCATGCAGTGTCAACATCAGCTAATGACGGGTATACCACATCTTCAAGCGTCAGACATGGTTTTGAGTGCCCTTGTCCGGGGTAAAGGGTCGCGAATCCTCTTCCCTAGTCATGGCCCTCGTTAATAGTTAGAATACATTGCGGATGGGCCTTTGCCATTTCCTCTCCCCATTCTGCGTGCTTGGGCGACACGTGAGGTGGTTCTTATTAGGACAGCGGCATTGGAGACAACGCGGATTCGTGAGAGGTTCCAGATCCATAATGCGTTGCGGCCGATGGTCTACGTATGCTTGTCCTCTGTTAAGTAACTCTAGAGGTATAGGCTCCAGCCGGCATCTGTATCCGCTATCTAGCATCATCCACTCAGCCACCATAATATATTCTACCAGGATGTGCAGACCACACTGGTTAGTTTGGATTAGTCAATAAAGGTTTAAGGGTGGCCCCTTTGCCTCTCAGGATGCCGTCGTCTCAAGCTAGGCGGCGTAAGAGACGAACAGGGGAAGTTTTTAGCAGCGCCTGTAACTTTGGTTATAGCAAATATTTTCATATTTTCCAAACCTATATTGAACTTTTCAGTCAATATCCAAACTTTAACATATTATGATTTTTATCATTAATACTTGTCGCCTCCGACCATCACTGGCCGACGGCTGCCTTCCCCATACATATATTCGAGAGTCGCATCGACGGTACGCGTAGGGTCAACACGGATTTTCCAACAAAGTTCCCCAATTTTGCTGAAACTCACAATATAGATGTAAGTCGGTCTCGGCATCACACATATGCTCTTAGTTTGGCGCTATCTCTTTTAGTTTTTGAGTTATTCGAAAAAGTTCAATACAAGAACGTATAACGGAAGTGAAAAATGTCCAAATACGGTTTTAAACCTTGTATTCGGAGTTCCCATGCACAGGGATAGCTATTGCTCGTTCGTTGGCATCGTCTGCTCTCAGCCACATATAAATAATTCGCTTTTTAGGAAACATAAAATTTTCGGCTCCGCGCCATGATTTTTATTCAGCCTTATTTCGATTTTTTCTATGCCATTCAACAGACACACGTTGTTAGACATAGTTTTATTTTACATTAGGGTTGTGGGGTTACAGGGCGTCGGTGGTCTAGTGGCTAGGGCCGCTGCCTCCTGTCTGGGACACACAGGTTCGATGCCATGTACCAATATGTTTTCGAATTTCGAATTCATACGTACGTTTATTCGACGCTTTTACAGTGAAGGTAAACATCGTGATGAAACCTGCACACTCCTGCAAAGAAATTCAAAGGTTGTGTGTGAAGTCGACCAATCCGCACTGGGCCAGCGTGGTCGACTAAGGCCTAATCAGGGTAGGCTTTAGCCCCTCGGTGGAGACGAATATGAGCTGTTGATGAGAAAAGGGATAATATATACTCATTAAAAATACACAAGCGAAGCCACGGGTGAAAGATAGTGGAAGCCAGTTAGCCAGTTTTATGCTGTATTATTGTGTTATTTATTAAATACTTTATTGTGATTAAAGTGTGCAATTATCATTATAAACTTTCGTGTATTCTTTTAAATAAACCTTTTTAAAAGAATCTGCCCTAAATATAGCAGGTCCACACGTCCAAGCTGCACTATAAGCTAAGTACATAAAGTCTGCTTGAGGACTAAACTGAATTACGAAAACAAAAAAAAAATGGATGGAGCTACAAGTATTTTCAAAGAGTCACGTCATCTTCAACATGCTGGTAGTATCTACAAGCCAGTGACTACAGTAAAAACTCGACCGGCACCGAGATGGTACCACTGTTACTCACTCACATGGTTCACTGGCTCGGTGTTTACAAAGCCCAACGCTCAATCAGTGCGACGCGGGCTAATTAAAAGAAAACAAATTTACCCACCCCCTCTCATGCCACCCTTCAATTTACTCAATTAATTACGAAATTGGGATAAAAACAAAAAAAGGTATTAAATTTTCGAGTGACTTAATTGCAACGGACAACGTCCAAACGAGCGTTAATTTTAGACGGTTCAAATCAAATCAATGGCCCGTTACAGTCCACTGCTGGACTGTGAGCCTCCTCCACTTAAGTGTTTGGTTTTGCCATAATCTCCACGCTCCAGGCGGGTTGGAGATCGCAGATTAAAAGGTTACTAAATCAGAGAGCGCTGCTGCCCGTTCCCTGTATCCTAGTGTGGGGACCAGAGACATTTGTAAATTGTTCTTTTGCCTAATAAACATGGTTATTATTATTATTATTATCTGTACATTCGATCACACTATACACCATATTTGGATTTTTAGATGTTTCGATGTTTGTTCCGCTTTCACGTCTAAACTCCTGAACGGATTTGGATGAAATTTAAATTGGATAGTTTGTAACCTGGATTAACTCTTTTTGCGAGCGTAGCCGCGGGCGGACAGCTATATCTCATTAAAAAAAACGTAATATTTGTTGATTTTTTTAGCAGCAAACGAGCGGACGAGCCACAGTGGTGGTAAGTGGTCATCGTCGCCCATGGACATTCGCAACACCAGGGGGGTTGCCAACGCGTTGCCAGCCTTTGAGAGCCCAATGTATACACCCCTTGAAGAACCCCATGTCAAAGCACAAAGGAAACACCTCAGGGGAGAGCTTATATCCTAGATTTTGATAGGTTTTACTCTGCGGCGCCGTTTTAGTAGTATTAAAAAAATTACATTATGTCTTGTCGTGCGCGACATTATCATCCAATGTGAAACCAGCCTTCACAACGCGGAAGAGTACTTTTCTTGATTTCTGAATAAAATCTGTACTTAATGATGGCTGAGAAAATGTTCCATTTACACTCAAAAGCGGTTGCTAAATTTGTGTCAGAAATAATCACATTTTGTTTTTCGGTGGCTTAACCAACTATGTTGTGGCAAGTTGCCCGTACCAACCTCCGTGGCCGAGTGGTCGAGATTTCGCTACTCATTACGCAGGTCCCGGGCTAGAATCCCTGTGGGTGTCCCTATGTCAAGCAAAAATCTCTTTGCGAGGTCCCCAGTTTGGTTAGGACATTGCAGGCTGAATCACCTGATTGTCCGAAAAAAAAAGATGTTCCTGTGCTTCGGAAGGCACGTCAAGCCGTTGGTCCCGGCTACTATCTAGTCGTTACATGAGACATGTCAGTGGCCTTTGGTGACTTTACTGACACCAACCCACACCCACAAAATTAAAAAAGGAAGGACTTAGAGTTAGTAGAAAATTAGAGTGAAAACACACGTGGATTTCGACTTTCCGATAACTTATTGCAAAATGCGAGTTGGATACTATCTGGACAAACAAAAACAAAAAGTGCAGAAGATCTTCTCCGCAGAAAGTGTACACTTGTAGTGAACGTGCCAACCAGGGACAAACTTCTTTTGTCCTTTAACTAGCTAGCTTTGACGTAGAAAAAAGTTTTTGTAAACTGCTTATCAGACATACGGCTAAAAAAGATCTGGTAATAAGACAAATCAAGTGCCTTTAAACGCGTTGAACCGGTTTACTATGAAGCGAATTTTGAATTACCCTTCAGCTAAAGCACCCTCAGCTCTTCACGGGCAGAGACTGGTTTTTCCTCAGTAGCTCTAGATATGCACTTAATTGCAATTATCGGAGCACTCTGCACTTCCACTCTCTCGGGGAAGTCTATTGTTGATTGCGAGGAAACCAGCGAAGCTAAATTGCTATACGGAAGCTGTTTATTAGCTGCTAATTGCCAATATGGCTGCGAGTTTTTTTATCAGTGGTTTATAGGAAAAAAAGCAGTATTTCTTAAAAACATTTAAAAGGAAGTATGTAGGTGAATGAAGTATTAGTTCTGCCCACTTGCCATGTTTAACAATAAAATATAGGTATTTAATATGTGGGTCAGCCCATGAAACTATACGACTTTTTTAAATAAGTATTATTTTTTTGACTTTGATACAAATTGACTTTATCAGTTGATCAGTGTTTGTATGTTTATTTTTTTTAATTTTCTGGAACAAAGGTTGTAAAGTTTCATGAGCTGAGCCACCACCACCATAAGGGGTTTTGCGCTATTAGCTAACACGTTGTATATTTTTATAGTCTTATGGGGCGTATGTCTTATTGGTATATATTTTAAATTTTGCCGTGTGGTGACGGCAGAGTAGAATACATTTGTCACCATCACCTACTCTTCCCGTGGGTGTCGTAAGAGGCGAATTAGGGACTACACATTGAACAGGGAACGGGCAGCAGCGCTCTCTGATACAGTAACCTTTTAATCTGCGATCTCCAACCCGCCTGCCAAGCGTGGAGATTATGGCAAAATCCTCCACCACGGCTCATAGTCCAGCACTGCACTGTAACGGGCCGTTGATGATAATTTAAAACTTTTTTCTCCCGTAAACGGGGTGAAACATCACTTCCGCGGGTTTTGGCCAAAGCGCAAGTGATGGTGAAGTGGGTTCAGGTGTTAATAGAGAGGAATTTCCGGACGATCCTACATGTGTTCAGTATGACTGCTTTTTGCATGAGGACTTATGTAAGAGGATGTATCTGCAATATTTATAAACTGGCGTGTTAGGTTTTTGGAAATTATTATTAATTATATATAATTTTAAACTTTCGCGGTTATTATTAATTGTTTAAATTTCGCAACATTACATTATTTACACTCAACCTTACCTACTAACATTTTTTGCTTTCAC
Source organism: Carpatolechia fugitivella (assembly GCA_951230895.1). NCBI lineage: Eukaryota > Metazoa > Arthropoda > Insecta > Lepidoptera > Gelechiidae > Carpatolechia > Carpatolechia fugitivella. The sequence continues at coordinate 19,184,307 of OX579647.1, forward strand.
TTTTTTGACTTTTTTATTTTTGTGTACTTTTCACCTGTTATCTTACTATATTATTAAAACTACGATGTCTCTGGGGGGGGGCTGGTAATCTGTCAGACAGGGATTCCCTAGTGCAGATACCAGTCTCTTACAAAGGAGTTAATGTTTTGACATATTTGATGTTTTAAGTTCATACCTTAAAGTTCTTACCTTTGTGAATGAAAGTAAATAAATAATTACTATTATTGTTATTAGAAAAAGTGTATTGTTGCCTTAACAAAGATTTCTTGTGTGCGAATAAAAGAAAGTTTCTTATCTAGTTTAGTTTACATTGTCTTGGCCACTTTGCATTGTTTCAACAGCAGTACAATGTTGTTGTAACTCTCTGTAGATAAACAAGACTAGCTGGTGATCGCAGCTGTTGCTCGCAACTCAAACACGGCCGAGGGAGAGCAAACAGGCCAACAAACACAACAACTGCAATTAGTTCTGCAACAATAGCAGTTAACGTCGGATTGTCGCGACTCGCGGCTGATAGTGCCCGGACTTGAGGAACACTTGAGACTATAATAATTATGCAGACTCAACTCAATTATTATTGCTTGTTAACCGGCTAATGTTTTTTTAAAGGGGGTGGAGGAATGGGGATGGAAGGGGGGGGGGCGAACGTAGTTCCATATCAGGTCAATATAGCTACGAGAATTATAATGCCAACTCGATGACTCGATCATCACCAACTCTATAACTGCATATTACTTAAGTAGGTATATACCTATAATATGGTGAAAAAAAAAAAAAAAAAAAACATAATATTTCAAGTCCGTGCCCGCTATAATAGTGCCACTTTGGTAGAAATGACAGTCAGGTGCGTTAGGGAAAAAAAATGTTGCCTTGATAGATACTATCGCATGTTCCAAGTGATTAGGCACGCAAGAGCGTCGTCGGTGGTCTAGTGGTTAGGGCCGCTGCCTTCCTTCCGGGAGACGCGGGTTCGATCCCCACCACGTACCAATGTGTTTTCGAATTTCAAATTCATATGTACGTTTATTCGACGCTCTTACGGTGAAGGAAAACATCGTGATACAACCTGCACACTCCTGTGAAGAAATTCAAAGGTTGCGTGTGAAGGCGACCACCCCGCACTTGGCCAGCGTGGTCGACTAAGCCCTAATCGCCCTAATTCAGGGTAGGCTCGAGCCCCTCGGTGGGGACGTATATGAGCTGTTGATGAGACACAGCACAGGTAGGATGAAGAAGAAAAATTATAATATAACCTACTTAATATGAAGGTTCCTTGGTGTATTATGAGGTGCTGCTGATGAGGATGATGATGATCTAAGTGATGTAATAACATCCTATGGAAATAAATAATTTTGACTTTGACTTTGATGTAATTCTTTTTAAGATAATACTAGAGTTGCGACTGAACCAGGTTGGCCAACCTAACAGCGCGTTATCCCGACTTCATAAAAACGAGTGGATGGCAGGAAAGCTCTCTCGTCGTGTTGAAAGCTCTATAAACGGGCAATTACCCGACATTCGCTGTAATGATGATCACGCCTGCGACTCAATCCGCGGAAATGGCAGCTAGGGCCACGATTCTGGATGGTAGGGAGCCACGTTTACACAGTCTTATAACAAAACTTTAAAAGACTAAGCTGACAAGTCAGTCCAGTCTTGTATTCCCGAACAAGTTTGGTGATTTGTAAAATCAGTTTACCGTATGCAGCATACGGTATGCTTCAGAAAGACGCGATGACGACGGCGACGAGACGTGAAAAAAGAAATACCTTATGAAATTGTATCTGACCGATGCGTGACATTCGCTAGAACTTGTAGCTTTACAACAGTTTGTTTTCAAAGGAACTGTTATAATATGGCAGTAAAAATATTTAACAAAATTCTTGACCATAAAGAACTTACCAATAAAGAAATTCAAGATCGCCTTCTACAATTACTTATCCGACAAATGTTTTTATAGCGTTAAGGAGTATTTAGAATATAAGTAATTTTATGTAGTATTAGCCTGACTGACATTCTTTATACAAATTTATATTGATATGACATGCATGTACGAAACCATTAAATTGACATTTTAATTAAATATTATTTTAATGTTAGTAGTTTTAAAGATTTGCATACCAAGTGCTCTGTGTGAAACTATTATATGATTGGTTATACCTTTGAAAACCAGATTTACTGCAAATAATAAATTTTCAATTCATTATCATTTTCTTGAAAACTGATTGAAAACTCTTTGATCATACGTCTCGAAGTCAAATTTTCACATTGTCTGTTGCCATGGCACCAACACGATTGACGGTGGCTGGCAGCAGCGAAGGGCAGCAATCATAGATTTGATATTAGATAGCAGTTCGATGAAGCTGTATCCATGACCCATTTACACAGCGCTGCTATGGAGAACAGTTGAATAAAAATCTATGCATTTCACTTTGAGCGCTTTAACAGCCTCCGTGGCCGAGTGGTCGAGATGTCAACGCCATTCCGGGAACCTCCGTAATGGCGTTGACACGTAACGGGGTTCGTTTCCCGGTGGGGACACTGTCAAGCAAAAATCTCTTTGTGAGACATTCCCCAGTTTGGTTAGGACATTGCAGGCTGAATCATCTGATTGTCCGAAAGGAAAGATGATTCCGTGCTTCGGAAGGCACGTTAAGCCGTTGGTCCCGGCTATTATCTAGTCATTACACGAGCCAAGTTAGTGGCCTTTGGCGGCTCTATAACACTGACACCAGGGTTTGTGAGGTCGGTTGCCGACTTGACAACCCACACGATGATGATGATGACTTCGAGCGCCCCGCTGGTCGCGCTGTCTTTGCCGCTACGCTGCCAACCAGTTTGAAGTTCTAACGTAGTTTGTATAAGCCGAGCCTGCCAGAATTAGGTTTGACAGCGCGCTATGAATTTGCAAATAATTTATCCGCAGGCGTTTAGCGGCGTGTTATTATCGGGTCGTTTCGTTAATTTATGCGATCGTTTCAGAATTTTATGCATTCTTCCGCCGCGACGCCATTTAATTTTAAACAGTTGACGGAGCGAGGGAAACTCTATTATTATTTGTAGGATGCGGCGTGTAATAGCCACCCATAATTTCCCGTGGGTGTCGTTTTAGTCAGGTGTCTATAGACTGGGTTTAGTGCTATATAGGCTGAAAACATTAGTTAAATGTGTTCTAGTGCCGTCAAAGGTCATTGACATGGCTCGTGTATAAATTAAATAAATAAATATGTGGGGACATCTTCACACACGACCATCTGATCCCAAACTAAGCAGAGCTTGGACTATGGATACCAGACAGCTGATACACATGACATGAATAGATAATTACATACTTATATAGATAAACAACAACCAGACACAAGGCAAACACAAGTGTTCATCACACGATGCCCTATGATTGCCCTGGGCGGGATTCGAACCCGCGACCCTGTGCGATACACTATCGTCGGAGCCGTCAAACTAACGATCAATGTCGAAAGTCTTGAGACTTTTGATTGACTGACAGTATCCCCAACGAACGGAATTTGAACTCGGAACCTCCGCAATGAGAATCGAACCCTCAACCACTCTACAGGGCTTGACAAACTATCATGATGACAAAACCTATGAACATACTACCCCACTGAAGGGCTCGAGCCTACCGTACAGAGTAGTCAGTCTTTAGTTCACCGCGCACATCATTGATCATCATCATCACTCTCAGCCCATCCACATCTGCCTCTTCTCTACTGCGGTCCGGTATTGTCAATGTATTGTTAACTACAAATATTAATTTCACTTCTTCTTCCCTAGAGTCAGTGTTATAGAGCTGCCAAAGGGCACTGACATGGCTCGTGTAATGATTAGATAGTAGCCGGGACCAACAATGGCTTCACGTGCCTTCCGAAGCTCGAAATCATCTTTCTTTTAAGATACCTAATTAAGTGATCCAGCCTGCAAAGTCCTAACCAAACTGGGCAAAGTCTTACAAAGAGATTTTTGCTTGACAGTGTCTCCACCTGCAATCGAACCCGGAACCTCCTTAATGAGCGGTGAAATCTCCACCACTCGGCCACGCAGGCTGTTAGGCTAGGTTTCCACCAAAGCGGAGAGGAGAGGAGATGTGTTTGAATAACCAGTAAATAACGAAATCTGATTGGTTATTTAAACACATCTCCTCTCCTCTCCGCTTTGGTGGAAACCGGGCCTTAGGCTGTTAATTTCACTGCACTGAAGCTATTATCATCGTTATTATGTAAGTGCCAGGTATTCCCGTAATCATGTTAGCATAGCAGCTGTGCAGTGCACCGTGATAATCTCCTTACCGAGTAGCCATTGGACCGCATGACGATTTGACCCCGATCCTATGATAGGGTCTGAACCGTCCTCATATCTTAGGCTACCTATCGATAACTACCATATAAAATTGACGGTATTTTGATAGCACGTATTATTAAGAAGAATGTTTCTGAACATTCTCAATATAGGGGGGACCACAAGCGAATGCGAATTCTTCGTGGTCCCCCCAGAGGAACATCGCAGGGGGACCACGAGTCTGGAGGGAAATAGTGCATTTGATCCCAAGAATATTTCCACAGGAAAAAAGCTTTTGCGAGGTTGTAAAAGATTAATAGTTCGCGAATCCATAAGTTACATAATCCAACATGTTTAGTTTGGTGTTGAATTATTATACGACGTGGAAATTAGTTTACTGTTCGATATTGTTTCGAAAAAGTTGTCAAATACCTACCCGATTTTCCTATTGGTTAGCAACGAGCACGAAGATAATGTCCTATTTATCATTCTACTAGGTATCTACATAAAAACAATAATAGCCGGTATTAATGGCAGCATCATACTTTTCTGATAATTAGGTGCAATGTTCTGCAATCTGCAATGTCTTTACAAAACTGAGGACAGTTTCATATAATATAAATGTTTATATGACAGCGTTTCTAACAATTCAATCAATCAATCAGCCTATTGCAGTCCACTGCTGGACTAACAATTAGTGCTAGGTATTCTATTCTATTGGATAGGTGTACTACATTGGTTTCCGCTAGATCCAGCCTTGCGGACGGCCTAATCTCATCGAGATTACACCGCGCAGTGGACTGGCCAGTCTATGGCTAAGCCTGGTGACCGCGGGCCCTATTCAAACAGCTTACTAATTACAACTACACTTGATACATTGCGTAATAAATTTAAATTAAAGGCAGAGCCGGCGCCGCAAACTAGATAAGTCGCAACCGGTACCGGCAGCGACCGGCACTTTCTAAATTCAATCCATACTTTTTATAAAGCTGGTTTTAGCTATCGATTTACATTGAGCAATCAATATCATGAAATAATCGGACCGTGGCCTGTGTCAAATTCATCATCTTCGTTGCAACTTCGGACTATAAGAACAAAATGTTTGAAATGTCGCAACACGTGAAAAATAATAACATTGGCCTTAACCTTAAATTGGAAAACTAAAACACTTTTTTTAAGTTAATCATACAAGTTTTAGTTTTTTTTTTTCGTTTGGTTTTATAATTTTTTTTGTTCGAAATGAGAGATAACAGTCTTGAAGTTTGCATGAGCTTACGCGCCAAATGATTGCCTAACTATTTCAACTATAGTTTAGGCTACGCAGTGTACATCGTATTGGTGTTTATGAATTGTAGCTTTGTTTAACAGAGCCCACATTGTGCGTTGCATACACGTGGACGTGTGCGGATTAACCACAGAACGAAAGACAAGTAAGTGCGGAGATTGGCAAGTGAAATCGGTTTGCTATTTATGTATTTAAGTATATTTGGGAAGTAAATGTCGTTCATTCACAGTGATATTTTATTACCAGCTTATGATGTTATACACCACGCTCTGAGGGGCTCGACACCTATACCTTCCTTTGTTTTTGTGGTTCCGCTTATAGCCTAAATGATAAGGACTTAAATTAAAAGTGACCACGTTGGCCCAGTACGGGTTAGCCGGCCTTACACAATTTATTTGTGAACGTATATTTAAATTCGAAATTCAAAACACGTTGGTTATTGACAGGGCTCAAACTGTGTCTCCTGAACAGGAAGTAGCGGCTCTAGCTACAACACCATTGAACTTACGTTTAACGGTCTCATAAGTATTACATATTATATTAAATTAGATTGTTTAGTGCGATTGCCAAGTCAATCTATTTTATTTAAAACATTAAAGATTTTTTATATTGATACGGTCACTATAAGATATTGTTAGATTAGCTAATTACGTAATAACTTAAAACAGAAGGACCCTTAAGTAGCGACTGAAATAACTGACTTGGTATTACATGGATATCACAACTTTTTACGGTAGAAGAACAGAGTTGCGTGCGAGACTTGGTTTTTTTACAAGTTATGTTTTTGATGGCATAATATTGGCAGGGAAATAATATCTAGCTTCGGCATTCTGCCTTAATTTCAGTGATCTGTGCTCAGGCCAACGGACCTTGATTGTTCGCGGTTACATCTCTGGAATTATGTCGTGGGGCTACTTTATGAGCCCAGTCTGATCCACCTTAACGTGTCTTGAATCGTTATTATAAATAACAAATACTTAACCTTTTATACCTATACAACGTTTTAGCTAAACTACGCAAATCCTCTCGGGTAGTAAGTAGTTCATAGCGGAGCAAATTATATGATCTAAAAAAAAAAAACATAAATAACAAATCATAGAAATTGACTTGGTTAGTTGATTAGACCTTGTGTCGGTCGTGAGACCTCGTTCACTTTCCGTTTTCGTCAACTTTCCTACTTGGAACACTTATAGACCGGACGATTTGTCGACGTCGTCCTAAGATTACTTAGGTCGGTTAAAGTTAAAAAGGCTAAACTCATACACTTTTTGAGACAAATAACCCAAGTCTGCTCACCGCTTTATACAGAAGCGTAATTTTATGTATGTAACTAACTTAGCCAATATTTTCCCTTAAACTGCTTCGGCAAGCGGCTCATTCACGCTTCCGTCTGAAACAGTCATTCGTCACAACTTTAACAATGTGATTGTGACTCAGACTAAAAAACGTAGACACAGCTCAGCGGAAATAAAGAGTGAAGCCAGTAAATTGCTTATTCTCTCTAGATTTATATTCTTCGTAGTGCTGTACTGCTTGATTTGTGGAGATCATTAATAGAAAGCCTTCTAGTAGTGGTCATTATTTTTGTGTGGGTAATTCCTGGCACACTTTTCTACATTAGCTGCAGCTCTTTACATTTGAAAGCTTCGGTAGACAAGGCTCATCGAAAAAGATTAAATTAAACATTTAATTTCTTTGGGTTTAGTTTTTGCTTTTAACATTCTCAGACCGTGTAAGGCCCTTTTGTTATTTTATAATTAGAGCCTCCGCAACCGACTGGTCGAGATTTTGGTATTCATTACGGAGGTTCCTGGTTAGAAAAATCTCTTTGTGAGTCTTTCCCCTGTTTGGTTAGTACATTGCGGGCTAAATAATGTGATTGGCCAATAAAAGAAAGGTGATTCCGTGCTTCGGAAGGCAAGTAAAACCTTTAGTCCCGGCTACTATCTAGTCGTTACACAAGCCATGTCGGTAGCCTTTGGTACCAGATTTTGTGAGGTCGGTTGTCATCCTTACAACTCACACCATGAAAAGAAAAAAAGTGAATCAATTTTCATGTTCAACAAGTAGGTATTCTACAATTTCCTGTTGGTTTGTGAAAGTGGTTAGCACTACCGCGATGCCTGCGCCGCGCCGCCTGACTCGCGCAAACAAATGCGCGCCATTACAGCCAGCGCCACCTAGCGGTGCGCGCGTGAATTACTATCGACTAATGCCGCAACTTGGACCTCGCTCACAGCCAGGTAGAGATTTATGTGACGAAAATACTGCAAGAGGTAAAGTTTTCAGATTATGTAGCTGCAGTAACTACTTTCTTGCAAAATGCAGAATTTAACGTTTCTTTAAATAATTTGTGGCTTTGTATACCGTTTTGTTAATTTATTTCTATTTTCTTATAGCAAATTACTAGCTGTACATTACGATCTGTCTCGTTCCAAGTACATACAATCGTGGTAGGCGTGTTTCTTTTAACCATCTCACTTTCTCTCAAGTAGCAACTAAACAGTTATTTTAATTTCAATATGAAGTTCTTTTAGAAAACGACATAAGAGCAATTTCCTTTATAAAAAGTCAATATTATTTCACATCGCCGCCGCTACCCTACCACCGCACCTTTTGAGTGCATACAATAAATTAATAGTCGGCAGAGCTGTAGCACTATTCAGCTACGGCGTAGCACCGAATACTACGACGACGTAGCATGGGCTACAATATCGTAGTATAACCTACGAGTAAGTTTATTACTTGAGTCGTAGATTAGTCGTAGAAATGCCAATAACAGTTATCCACTAAAGATATACCAGATAGAACAGAGCAGGTAACTAACTTGATTAAAATCTAAAGTTAAATAATAACAAAAATGTGCTAACAAATTACGAAAATAAACAACTCCGAAAGGAAGGAAGATGAAGAAGCCGAAGTAATCATAAGAGATTTTGATTTTGAAATGCGTGACTTTGTCATTGAAAAAGAAAAAAAATGTGATTTCGTTAAAATTTATAATATTAAGTGGCGACTTCTTCGGCATGAGTTTATTATAATGCTGCATTTAAAGATAAGTACGTTTCAATGACGCCAAGGAAGAAATCTAGGAATTGCGAAGTTTTAAAGTGAATTACTAGTTCAAATTTAGCTTTTGTAAAGCTACACATTGGTGCCGGAAAATATTAATTATTCTGAGAATTAAAAAACCTCGACATGCGTTTCGTTTCAGCCTTTTTTTTATTAAAAGCTGTTTGAATTTTTTTAGATATTATTATGTGAGGTATTTTAGCTTACAGTTGTCACACTGGTGTCACAACTTGGTGTGACGTGGAGTCGGGCATGTACAAAATAGCATTTTTTACTTTACTAAGCTTTTTTAAGCGAAGCTTTAAAAGGACTATTACAAGTTTGATTTTATTGAAGGTTCAGTGGTCCAGGTGTATTTTATTTAGTAGAAATAATTTATTTTGTGGCTAACATAATATGTATAGATAAAAATAAATTGAAATTATTTTGCCAAAGCCAAAGTTTATTTATTTCCATAGGATGTTATTACATCACTTAGATCCGTCATTGTTACATTTTTTGGGTGAGTTCACAAACACAGTGGCGGCATCTGTGGGATCATTATCATATTATACTCATTCCCTCAATTATCCTGTCGATGTTTTTACTTCAAAAGTAAATTTTAAGACACTGAGGTCTAGACGTTTTCGCTAAAAATTACGCCACAGCATGACACGAAAACAACCCAATTTGTACCTAAAAGCACCTTTCATGTTTCCATTATCTATCAGGGAAATATACGGCACGAACAACTCCAACATGATAAATAATACTAACCTATTCAATAAACTATTCAACTAACAGAGTAAACAAAACGTGTTTAGTTTACAGATCTGACTAAGAATTTATTACTAGTGGCTCTGTGAGCTGTAGACCTCGCGAGTCTGTATATCTTTTCAAATTTTTTTTTCTCGACAAACATCCCCAACCCCTTGGTTTTTTGTATTTTTAAAGTTGTTTTTTTTATTATTATTTTTATTTTATTTCATTTCATTTTATTTTAAGAAATGTGACTTGAGGAAAACAGCCTCAGCGGTAGACCTTGTAAGCTGGCAACCACCATAACTCCATAATTTTTTAAAATTTCCAAAAAATTTATCGAACCTGCTCACAAAATTTCACGAGAATCGGTTGAGAAACGCGACCTGTAGAGTGAAACAAACAAACGAATCCACAAACAGATTTGGCCAAGCTGAAACAGAGACGCTTCGCTCGCTCGGTCAATTATTCAAAATAAAAACGTTAGAATAAAAGAAGATTAACTAATAATTTGTAGGTACTACGTATACATGTCGTGATCATATCGTAGAATTGACCACTTCATGAAATTTTCGATCATTGTGGGCAACTAAATTTGACCAGATCATTAAATCGAGAACATATCACGATTTTGTCGTCCACGATTGGCCATATTGTGAAAATAGGGCGTCCATGAAATATTTAATAAGAATCTCAATTATGTTTGGTACTTATTGTTCTCTAAGTCCGACAGACATTTTCAGAGTACTTTTTCATCATAAACTCTTTTTTCTTCCTCATTTGAATAATGAATTATTCACTTTTTCACTGCGAGAAATAACGCGGCGGCCATGTTGGTACATACAAAGCGCTTCCAGCGCCTCTATTGGCAACTAATGTAATAATTTTACGATATGATCAAATAACTTTGACCATTTCATGAAGTAGCTGCGTTTTTAGTTGAACATACAAACGATTTCTTATCATTGATTTGGCCAAGGCACATCATGATATGGCCAATGGATAGCGAAAATTTCATGAAATTATCGAAAATTTCATGATGTGGTCAATTCTACGATATGGCCACGACATACACATTACGTTCCAGCGGCTTCCCGTGACCTTCACCAGATCGTTGCTCCACCTCGTATAATCTAACCTTAACCCACGCTGCGTTTTCTGGTGTGTGGTCGCCGCGCCATCGAAAACTTTTCTGTCAAAGCGCCCATCAATTCTCCACGGAATAAGCCCAGCCCTTGGCTACTTATTATGCTTAACTTATCATCATCATCATCCCAGCGGGAAGACGCTCACTGCTGAACATAGGCCTACCCCAGGTTTCCAAGATGAACGGTCCTGCGCTGCTTACATCCACCGGCAACGTAAGGTTCTTGAATTGCGACCACAGGCCGAAAAGCGTAGTTTTGGACGGCCTCCCACAAGGTGGACAGACGACTTGGTGAAAGTTGCGTGATGAGAATCCCAGCCCGTGTGTTTACTGTAGGCAATTCTAGTGCGGGGTAATGTGATGTGACTCACTGGGTAATTACGTCAACGAGACGTTTTGTTCTTACCCCATTCGGCGCGGGTCGACGTGTTGCGAATGTTTAACTAATCTAGTTAACTTGTTCATGTTTGCTTGTGGGTAGTCTTAATGCTAACGTTTTTAATTAACAAGAAATGTATTTAGCTAAATGTGAGTAAAGATGTGTATTGGAGTGGTGGTGCCTTTAAGAAATAATTAAAGTTTTGGTTAGCTAGCTTGGTTAAATTCAAATAAGGTTAAGTTTAAGTTGAAATAACAAAAAGGTTGGTCAGCTTTCATTTATTTTTACCTTTTTATATACTCCCGTAAGGCAAGGCCATCGCCTGCTAGAAAGAGCGCGAGGAAACTTGCCCACACTTGTGGAAAAATTCAAAGGCGTTCATGAAGTCGTCTTTGCATCCTATTTACCAGTATATCTTTATGGAATACTATATGAAAATGCCTATTATTCTAGTCAAAAAGATCGCTTGAGAGAAAACGCGAGTAAGCGCGTTCGTTGGTCATGTACTGTCATGTATGAGTTGAGTACCAGCAGCGCTGGCTCACCCACAGACTACGAGCAGTTCCCACGATCAAAAACAAATGGCACACAAAATGGGTCTTTTATATATGTCACCGTAAGATTGTGAACGCCGTTAGTTTATTTATAATCTTACTCGCGATATTATAAACTTACGGAAAATTGTGAACTGAAACCAACCATTTACAATTTTACGTATTATTTCTCGTTAGTTTATAATCTTACGATGTCAAACCGTCTTTTGAGCCATTATTTTTAATTTCCATCCTTAGTTTCCATCATTGAAAAATGTTAAATATTTTGCCGAAATCTATTTTATTTTAAAGAAATAGTTGAAAGTTAATTATAATAAAGTCATTTAAGAAATATATTTTCTTTAATTAATACTTAACTTTATGTTATTTCAATTTAACACTGCGCTGTAATTGAGTGGCTGTATAGAAAGATGGAACATAGTTCAATAGAAATGTGAAATTAGAACCAGATTTATTTTTAATAATTTGCCAGAATGAATGAATGAACGACAGCTGTAAGTTGAAAGTGATTCTCCCTCCGGGCTGAAAAGTATTACCTTCAATCCGCTCCTCAGGCAACTTCCGAACTACTTTCAGAGTGTGAGTAATGAAAATATATTTTCACATTTATAAATAATAGTGTGATTATTGTCTAAAACTTATTTCTGAACTTATGTTTTAAATTGCTTTATGAATAAATACTATTGACTATATTGACTTGACTATATATTTTGGGGTCCAGTAAAACAACCAAAAGCAGTTGCTTTTCAGGGTTGTTTTTCGGGATGTTAGTGAACTGGGCTTATATAAATATATAATACACTACCTTTTGAAGAGTCCCTCATCACCACACGAAGCAGAGTGTCACTGACATGACACAGACCTATTATTCAACCCCGTTGAACCGCCGCGTCGTCGTCGTCCCTTGAACAACACATGTTTTCTTTCTATCTGGTAATATTAATCTTGCGTGGGTTACAAACTAATGGTGTGTTGTGCCCAACTAATCGAGCTAAAACGTTTTTGTTTAAGATAAATAAAGAAAATAAGCCTAGTCTTTTGAATTGTTCTATAAGATGAGATCATGATAAACTTTAGATGCTTTCTTAGCATGCTCGATGGATTTTCTCTAATCATGGTTCAATTGATTTAAGAAATTTTATATTTAATTTCAATCAGTATACCTGTTTAAATGTGTAATAATTAATAAACTTAACAAATAAATACGGTCAGTTCACGCGTCTTTATTTAATTATCATTGTTACTTTTATTCTTGTTGCCGTTGTCGGCTCTTATAACTCTACAGAGAGAGGCTCAAGTCTACCATGACCCTACTGACTGAGTGACACGTTGAGTAGCGTCAACAAACATTTACGTTGAGTCATCGTTGAGTAGCGACAATAGGGAATCGGACTACTTTTATTTATCCAAATATCTAAATTTTATAAATCCAAACTTCTTAGTTTCTGCTAGCGAACACTAAAGTAATTTTTGCTCTATCTTTAAAATTGACCGAGTTATAAAGGTTTTAAATTCAAGATTAGACAGAGAGACACATACCCACTTGTGACGTCATTTGTTAGTAATGCCATATAATCTCCATACAAAAAATCGGTTCAGAAAGAGACAGTCATATTGAAACTTTAAAAAATCACTGTAAATTCGTTTTTCAACCGATTCTGGTTTTTTCTTCGTGAATCGTCTGCTACTAATCTATATTTCAAAAATAATTCATGAAATATGGTAAATTCATAAAATATGGTGAACAGTCCGATCCCCTATTCAGTGTAATTTAAACTGTATTAACCAATATTGAGTATTATTTTAACTTCACTTATGTAAAATAAAACAAAAATAGGTCATTACGCATCGTATGTGTTTTACACTTTCACCAATAGACAGCTGACAAAACGCTAATCTGTCAAAAAGCGAAGTTGTGGAATGGCTCTCGTAAGCTCCGAGTGTTAATTATCTTAGCCGTTGTTTGCGAAATAATATTGGTATTAACTCCAACGCCCGTATTTGATCGAGCCTATGCGTGATTTGTTTGTCTGTTTGTTTGTTTGTCGAGCGTTCGGGTCTGTTTACATTGGTAGCGATTCACACAGTCACGCTCTAATCCTTAATTTAAGTTCTTCAGTCCTTTTCAACTATTAAAGATTAAAATGGGACAGGAGATGGCCATCCTAATATTGGAGCAGTCAAACATCGAATTTGAACCTTATGGACGCGTCAATTACAAAATTTTAGATAGCACGTAAACATCCGACTTTAAAATATCTTAATCTGACAGCTATGCCCTTATTAGGTTATCATTCATTCAAAATAATGTCATTCGTTCATCTTAAATCATCAGCTCTCTTTCATTGGTCATAAAAACGAAAAGAACAACTGGATTTTAAAATTAGAATTAGAGTATGACTTCCCGAATCGGGGCCGTTATCCGAGTCTTTAGGAGAGTACCCTAAGAGAGTGAATGAATGAAATATACTTTGTGTGAGTGAGTGAGTAGAGTAAACACTCGTCATCACCATCATCATCATCGTGTGGGTTGTAAGGTCGACAACCGACCACAGAAACCCAGGGTTATATGCCAGTGTTATAGAGCCGCCAAAGGCCACTGACATGGCTCGTGTAACGATTAGGTAGTAGCCGGGACCAACGGCTTAACGTGCCTTCCGAAGCACGGAATCATCTTTCTTTTCGGACAATGAGGTGATTCAGCCTGCAATGTTCTAGCCAAACTGGGGAAAGTCTCACAAAGCGATTTTTGCTTGACAGTGTCCCCACCGGGAATCGGACTCGGTACCTCCGTAATGGGTGTCGACATCTCGACCACTCGGCCACGGAGGCTGTTACATACTGCCCGTGCGCTATCTGAATACATCGTGCGTGGCCACGACACATAAATAAAAGCTTACGAAGTACAGTACACGGTGGTAGTACTAAAGCTGGATTACCGTTCAGCCTTTTAACTGGCCTTTATTGACCGAGCGAGCGAAGCGTCTCTGTTTCAGCTTGGACAAATTTGCTTTTGGATGTCCATCTGTCCATCTGTTTGTTTGTTTGTTTGTTTGTTTGTTTCACTCTACAGGTCGCGTTTCTCAACCGATTCTCGTGAAATTTTGTGAGTAGGTTCGATAAATCGATTTTTTTGTCGAGTCAGTTTTTGGAAATTTAAAAAAATGACGAAGTTATGGGGGTTGCTTGCCAGCTTACAAGGTCTACCGCTGAGGCTGTTTTCAAGTCACATTTCTTACCAATAAGATAAAATAAAATAAAACAAAATTAAAAATGAAGGGGTCGGGAATGTTTGTGGAGAAAAAATAAAAATAAATATGAAAAGATATACAGACTCGCGAGGTCTACAGCTCACAGAGCCACTAGTTTTTTAATGGACCTAGACGCAATTTTTACCATACAGGCCTTCAGGAAATGCAAGGTGACGAGAGGTGGGGACACCGTAAAAAAAACAGCTGAAACTGTCTCTAGATTGATTAGGAAGTCGCACGCTGAATCGCCTGATTGTCCGGAAGTAAGATGGTTTCGTGCTTCGGAAGACACATTAGGCTATCGCTATCCTGCTTTTATCAAGAGAAGTCATTGTTACATGACTGAAACTGGAGGATTATATAGGTTATCGACATAGGTCACCATCTAACCCTTACGATGGTTATAATATCTGTCGTATATAGTTAACATTATGTTCTATATTCAACAAAATCCCGACTCCCATATTACCAGAAGCAAGCAGCTAGTTAATTTTAATAGGAGGCTGTACTTAAACGGAAATAGCAATAAGTAAGTCCATTAAAACGAAAGCGCATAACTCTGAGTTCCACAATGGCATTATATATCCACTAACTGCTATATATACCGCAGTGGGGAACAAAGGCCCATTTTCCGAAACTAGGATACCGCGTAACCTGGTCGTAATAAACCCTAGAGTCTTGTAATATAGTCCCGCAATCGCTTAGCTGAGTGTTCGGTATTTAAGGAGAAAGTCACAGAGAGAAAGAAGATAATATCGTCCCCTTATTGCCAAAACTGATTAACTGCAATTTTTTCACAGATTTGAGTTAAATATACCAAACGACTCGTCTCGTCAAGACGAATATACAGCCAAAACCCGTTATCTGCTACGACGCATATTTACAGAAGTAGCTAGAGGAAAAATCGTCTAACTGCTGCAATTTTTCGATAATATTATTATGAAGTCTGAAATATGTATGTTCACATTTAAAGACAGTGCTTATAAGTGAATCTTAGAGAAAACATTAATAATATTACGTGGACTGAATTCCTTGACAGAAAGAAAAGAAAATGTTTTTCGAAGCTATAATTATTACCAAGTTTTTTTTTCAGGTTTGATCCACAAAGTGTACGCTCACTGCAGTACTGTGGAGAAGAACAGCCAGAAGAAACTTGACTCCAAACTTAACAGAATCATTTTAAGAACCTGATAGTGCATCAGGCTCTTAAGGTATTTTATTCAGATGTGACCGAGTTACGCGGTACTGGCCTGCCCCTGACCCGGCAATTAAAACTGAATTTACTGTCTTAAGCATTTGAGTGAGGCGACCGACAGAGGCGCAGCGTCTTTGAAACAAGGAGCTGGGAATCAAGCGAATTGGGCTGTGACGTTTTATGAAGTGAATGAATGAAATATACTTTATTGCACACAAACACAAACAGATAACAAACAATATGAAAGTATAATATATGTACAATTGGCGGCCTTATTGCTAAGGTAGCAATTTCTTCCAGGCAACCAGATAATAAGAGAGACAATCACATATTGTAAAGATGCGGGTCTGTGCACTTATTCCAAGCTGATACTTAAACGTACTAGCAATAGACATACATACACCATAAACACATAAAATACAATAACATATTATAATATGTATTAAATACAGACAAACTAATTATTGGTACTTAATGAACAAGAAAAAGACAACAACATGAGAAAACGACACAAAAAATCTTCTAGAAAGTTATCAAAACGCGGATAAAACATGGTACAAAACGTGCTTTCATCTCAAGCTTTCATCATAGCGTCGGCAGTGCGTGCGTGCGTGGGTCATGGGAGAAAAAAAAATGCACCTATTTGCAATTATGTTTGAATTTTTGTTTTTTATTTATTATTTCTTTTGTGAGGTTGGTTTTGGACCTAACAACCCACAAAGACGATGATGTTTATTAATTTTATATAGGTAGAGATCGTCGTCGTCGTCGTCGAGGTAGACCTCGTAGGCGTTGGCGGGATGACTTGGACGCTTACATTAAAGACTGGTCCATATTAGCTTGCGATCGGGATGCCTGGCGTGATGGAGGAGAAGACTTTGCCCAGCAGTGGGACACAAAATACGCTCATAAAAAAAAGATAGAGATCACGCCACAAAACTATTACGTAGTCGTACTGGTTCTGATAAATCTAGAATCTGTCGAACCCAGAATCAGTCCAATTTCTAACAAAGAGTTGTAACGTCTAACATCTCAAACCACACACACATCCATACAGTTGAGTTCCTTATGTCACACGGTATAAAATTATTATTTAGTGTGGTGATGATCTTCGTACTCGATGTTGTAAGGAGCGCCCGCAGATAGGCGCGCGCGCGGCTATAACCGTAACGGATATTGTTATAGGCCGTCCCGTAAATATGGCCGCCATAGCTGCAGATTGCTTTACTGGGGCCCGTTTCACGAAGCTGTAATTTACAAATTACATTGACAATTCGAAGAATAAGAAGTTACGAACTAAATGGCTATGCAATACAGCGGGTACGTATTGGAATGTCTAAAATAAAAAAAAAAAAAACGTAAAATAACCTACGTTCAAAATACGTATAATTTAAATACCTAATGATGGTTTCACCTAATATTAAAAATACCGAAAGGTTAAAATGTCAAATGGATATATTACTGAAGTTCATAAAGCTAAAACTTAAAATCCCTATGTACAAAGTTCCTAAAATTGGTTTACCTCACAGTTAATTGACCAAAATGAAAAATACCTATTTAAGAAGTTCAAAATAAAAAAAAAAACACAATTCTTATATAAAAATTTTAATCATACATATGAATACAATAATTGTGTGATGCCAATTAAAAATAAAAGAAACAAGTTACCTCAAAAGAAAAATACTACAAAAGTAATCAAATAATTATAATTCCTGTACTAAGTCATAATATAGTTTATATTTGAATAATTAAGTTAACATAAAAAAACACAAATGATTTTACAAAAATAATCAAATAGTCAGTTTTATTTATTACACAATAGCTCTCAAAAGATCGACATTATTGTATTCAGGAATATTTTGCAATAATAATATGTTGTTAATGTTAGTTAACTTGTAATGTCCCTTTTTCATCCGTTTTTTAGGTACTGGTTCACCATTTATTATTTTTTGAATTTCAATTAAATTCACCTTTGTTTCCTTGATCAATTCAGATGCCAAACGATAAAATCCGACATGTCATTTAGAACAAATTTGATTTATGTGGTGGTGGAATGATTCTGCACTGTTCTGTGTGAGTGGAATCGTAGCTAGATAATTAAGACACCAAAAGCTGGGATTATACTTTGGTGGCTGATTATTTTTTCCCTGGATGTAATTTTCTCCAAACGAATTAGCAATCTTGAGGCTGTCATCAGACAATGTTTCCAATAAA
Source organism: Carpatolechia fugitivella (assembly GCA_951230895.1). NCBI lineage: Eukaryota > Metazoa > Arthropoda > Insecta > Lepidoptera > Gelechiidae > Carpatolechia > Carpatolechia fugitivella. Next base: position 19,202,435 of record OX579647.1, read on the forward strand.
CCATTGAAGTACATCAGTACAGTAAAAGCGGGGGGCAGTAGCCAGATGGGCGCTAGCTAATCTAAGTGAAAATCGTATAATAAACGTATATGAATTTATTTCATGTTTTTTTTTCCACTCTAGAACAAAAAACACGTCAACTCGGTAACACGGTGACGTCCCGAGTCAAAACAACAAAAAAGAACCATTCGTATTTCAAAATCTTTAAACTCAATCGAACTAAACGAACAGCCAGTCCGCTCAAAGGAGGCCGCTCCACAGTTATCCGGAATGAAATTAACATGAGGGTGGACTTGCATTACGAATGCCACGCCTACTATTACTTGTAGTTGTAGTTTTGTGAATGGTACAGAGGACAAAGGATATAGTCAGGCCAGGCTACTTTACTCAAGAGATTTTGTATATTTTATATGAAATTTTGTTAACATAAGGTACATAGTTCATCAAACTGCACAATTATGCGAAATTTCATGACAAAGCATACATAATTACCAAAGAAAACTTAATCCGTTTCAAGCAGTCTGGCCTGACTACACCTTTGTCCTCTGTACTAATATTGGTTGTACCAGTTAAACTTAAAAGAAATGAAGTTTATTATCTAAACTTCATTTCTTTTAAGTTAAGATGAAAAAAGTTGAAAGTTGAGTTGTTAACTTGTTCGCAAAAACTAAAAGCATGAAATTTTCAAGTACGAAGTACGGATGGTATGTGAAGTCGGTTGTTGAGTGAGTAAGTAACTCTTTCGCTCAGCTTATAAATTATAATACAGTATACTACCCAAACGAACCCTTGAGGAGTATCTACATACTTTGTACTTGTAGTATTATTTCAAGTAGAGCAGTTACCCCCTTTATACACCGTATTCGTTGATTTTCCGAACGAAAATCAACCAATGTAATTTCACGGTGTATAATTCCTATTCGGAAAATAATTCTTATAATTTAGGTATTTTTCCTGTATTCACTAACTTACTTAAATCGTTTATAATATAAAAATTTTACCCGAAATTATCCAGTTGCTTCGGTACAGAATTAAAAAAAAAACTTTAACTCTGGCGCTACAATATCCATAAAAATAGATTTGACAAAAGACCACGCCATCTTGCTCTTATGTATCTCCAACTTTTCTCTCCCAGTCCAATAACAAATAAAATATCCAGCTCTAGAAGAGTTTACTAGTGCAATAAGCCGCCTATCTTCGAACTCTTTACATCGCAGAGGCAATTTGGACCTTATTGCCTTGGCATACAGCCGACGGAGTACCGGGAGGAGACGCAAATCACCGTGGAGTCATAAATTCAGCGTGACACTTCGTTACAAGTGCTACGGTGACTATAATTTTTGAAGGACAGAAACCAAAATGTTTGACCACTGGGCTTCAATATGAACATAAAAACATTCTTATAATATTGACTGTTTTGTGTTGTCTGTAATAAGGATATCACATAAATGTTGGAATTTTAGTATCAAAGTTCTTATTATTTTCGTCAGAATGTATTTGGCAGCACTAGTTTTGGCGTTATAAATCGATGGTGTCTTACAAAACATTATTTTTTTATATTTATTTTGATACTCCCATATAGGCGGCTGAATTCATTGTATATTAAGTATTTCAAAATGTTTCGCTTATGCTTAGCTCCATTATCTTAATCGTTCGATTCGGATTTGAAGAAGAACCCTATTGAAACCAGGGTTTGTGAGGTCGGTCGGTCACTTTGCTGTAAAATATTTCGATTCGTTTGGGTGATATTTGACCGAAGGTGAGTACGTAGCTTTAGACCAACCAGTAACGAGATTTCGTGCCCATAAATGTTGGCATCAATGGATCCGTATCATTAAAATGTAAAGTTAATTTTACATCCATGTTGTTTCAGAATATTCATTAATGAGTTTGCAAGTTTCAAAGCTGAATTTGTAATTTTAACCTTATCTATTGTTTTCTTTATAAACATTATAATTTATTTGTAATGTGAGTATGTCATCATAATACTTTCAAAATTTATACTATTTTCTTTTTTTGCTAGAATTTAAAGATATTTATTTGGAAAGCTGTTCTTTCGGGTAAGTAAATAAATCAATAATTCTGGCATAAGGCTTACAATAAACCATACTATATATTGATGGTCGTCTTCACGAAGACGATGGCGAGACGATTTCGTCGGGCTTCTCTGAGGCTGGCATCCGGAGACCCAAGATCGGGACGGTTGGCGAGAGCGGGGCCTTTACCCGGCAGTGGGACACACTAAGGCCACCTTATGTTTATTTTATAATAAAACTATAATTAGCATTAGATAGGCGTTTAAGGGTTGAACCACATCTAGGAGCACCGAATCACACTTTCCTATGCTTCTATCCTTACTCAGAGAGCAGACCAGGTTTGGGAACCGCAGGTAGGTTAGGACAAGGCAGGATACGAGCACACATATTGTCGTAAGTTTGCTCATACTTCTGCCCTAACACGAATCTGCCGTAACCCGAATCTGCCGTAACCCGAATCTGCCATATCGCGAATCTGTCCTTAACCGAACGAGGGATGTATTGCTTCAAACACCAGTAGCTTTTCCAGGTGTTATCGACACGACAATCCAGACAGTTTTTTAAGTAATATAGATATATTCATCGACATATTGTACATCCTGACCATGGATCTTGACCCTACGTTTTACACTATTGGTGCCCAAGGCTTACTAACAAAAAAAGAAATTTGTACCTAGCTACAACTTGGTTACCTTAGCGATTAGAGTGCATGATGGCGACGGCTCCGTAGCCCAGGTGGTAGTGTATCTGCCTCCAACGCACAGGGTCGCGGGTTCGATTCCCGCCCAGGGCAAACATTTGTATGATGAGCACTTGTGTTTTCCTTGTGTCTGCTTGTTGTATATCTATATAAGTATATTTATCTATTTAAGTAATGTATATCAGCTGTCTGGTACCCATAGCACAAGCTCTGCTTAGTTTGAAGTGTGAAGATGTCCCCACATATTTATATCTATTTACTATTGGTGCTTGGTTACTAACAAAAAAAGAAATTTGTACCTAAATAAAACTTGGTCACCTTAGCGTTTAGAGTGCATGATGGCGATCGACGGGAAGCATCTTTGTGATTTATTGACAGCTGACACAGTGTTGTTCGCGTGACGCGTCGCATCATATCACCCCCACGAGCTTCCCTCCCTCTCCCTTATCGAAACCTTTTAGATAGCATCGTCGGATAAAATCGTGTAGTAGAAATACAACGTGCTAAATAAAGCATTAGGCACTTACATCTCAGGTGGTATGTAGTTATGAAAGGGACTGACAACACGTCCCGTTACGTCACGTTTTCTGTAACATAAATAAATCTATAGATAGGGACTGACCATTAAGTTTCAATTTCTCAAATTTTTCATTCGGTCAACTGTCAGTTTGTATATTTTTTTTAACTTTTTGACAATTTCTTGCGAATTTTTATACTGAACAACTTTTCACAAAAAAAAATACTGCGACAAAAACATTTTTTGGTCTCTCCATACGAAATGAGAGCAATGCTTTTTTTTCGTATCAGCTTGGGCAAAAATGCTTTAGTATGTTCGGAGAACATCCGACGGATTCCGACGGATGTCCGAAGGATTCCGTCGACGTTCGTATTGTTTTTATTTTATTTTATTACAATGGGAAACAGACAGCATCAACAACACAATAAATTAAAACTAAATAATAAATATATTAACCAATAAAGTTTCCACTAAAAATTACAAAATTAGTCGATTACGATAACACACTGATAACCACTCAGAAATAAAAGCAAATACACTCACCGGCACATCTCACCGCCCTCCTTGTATTTCAGGTTAATTTTAAACTACGCTTATTGTTATACGTTATTGATAATTTTACGATAAATTAAACATACTTAAATATACGTTAAATTAACTACTTTTTAACTAACATCAGCTGTAACTAATAGAATAGTCTTGTGTCAACTAACAATGAAATCAATGGATGAATGTTTCTAGACGTAAATTGTAATATTTAAACAGGGAAAACCGAAATAATTCCACATAAAAATTAATGATTATTGTTATTTTTACAAATTAAAATCAAATAAATACCCCCCTGGCCCCTCCGCTGTGAACGTCAATCAGAAGGCCAATTCTACTAAATAACCGCAACTGCACTGCTACGCGACGTGTGTCAAAATGAGCAAATTTTGACGTTTCGGTATTCTGTTAAGCAGTCCTAGTGCAGTAATGTTGCAGTAGCGCAGCAGCAAATGAATAGCTATTCCACTAAAAAAACGTTACTGCAGCTGCACGTTCACTGCAAAATAATCGTATTCTGTTATTTTTTTTTGACATTTGAATGGCATTGGCAGCAGTTTTGTTGCAGTTTTTTTGAAGTTTTATTGAAGTTAAACTTGAGCAACTTTTGCATCACAGTTTAACTTGTAATATACGGTTTTGCATTGTGAAAAATGTTTGGTCTCTTTTAGGAGGAGTTTGTAGGACATGAGGAGGAACAATCCATTGTTCCGCCTCAATATCACCTACCCAGGCGATCAATTTCATGTGTATGATAAATGACCCGTATTAGTTATATTGCAGGTTGATTGCAGGATTCGTGTAGTTGCGGTGCAGGAGCAGTGCAGTAGTCGTGTACTCGTAGTTTTAGTGCAGGAAATTTTAGTAGAATACGTCTGTTTGAACTGCACTGCTCCTGCACGACTCAAATGACAAGCGTAAACGTGCAGTTGCAGTTATTTAGTAGAATTGACCTACAGAACGTATTACGTCACATAGTGGTATACCGCCATTGTTGTTTTGACGCTTGGTTAACTTTTTCATACAACAGCACAAGTGAACACAATCGTTTGCCACTATGTGACGTCATTCACGACGCCATGACACTTTCTTGTGTTTTTACGCCAGATTAAAAATATTTTCTTAAAACTTAAAATATGTGTTTTAAATATAATTTTTATTATGAAATATTATTTTTTTGGGGTAATACAGGTACTAAACTAACGAAATAAACCATTTTTGAAATTTACGACACAGGCCTATTATAAAGAATCACGAGTATTCCCTGATATAAACCTTTAGTAGCAGTAGTTCGGTTTAGGATGGGCGGTTAGATGTGCCGGTGAGATATACCTACCTCACCGGCACATCTAACCGCAAGTCTACATAAATAAAAAAAGATAATTAACCTAATAACAACAGTACCTATTTATGTTTGATTGCATTTACATAAACATTATATTTATTACAAAATATATCAGTATGAGTCAAAATATATCAGTATTGTCTGGTTGTTCTCGGTCGCATTTATCAACTGATTCTCATAAAATTTTGTGAGCAGGTTCAATATATAATACAGGGTGTAAAAAAACAGGGGTACCAACCACTGTGGTACCAACCCGATACACAGCGACAGTACTCATGAAACTGGAACAAGTTTTCCCATACAAATTGTTCAATCAGTTGATATGCTTAGTATGGAGGCTTAAAAAAAAAAGTAAAGAAGAAGAAGATGATTCCGTGCTTCGAAAGGCACGTTAAGCCATGCGTGCCGTCCTAACTGCTATCTACGGAAGCAGTCATTACACGAGGTTACTCGAGCTATGTATGAGAGAGGCTTTTGGCGGCCCTATTATAACACTGACGTTAAACCCACACATGCTCTAGAATACCTATGTAACGAGGCATTCGTCCTCTTTCCTGTTTTATGACTGGCAACCTTTCTTGCTGGCAGTTTTATCTTTCATTTTAAATTCATTTTCAAATTTGGATTTCTTACGTTTCGATTTTGTCTTTTTTCTGTCAAATTCTTCACCGATATTAAACAGCTTATCTACTGTTTTCTACCTTTTTCCATGATAGTTATATAATAAATAATATAATATATAAATTTCTTTTCTTCGGACTGAACCTTGGTTATAGCCACAACCCTCTTCAACACTCTTCGTGTAGTGCCCAGCAGCTCCGTGGCGGCTACTCCCAATGGCCACACCTATATACTCGTATACCCTAAACTAAACTACTCATATAAAGTAGGTACCTATTAATTATCCTTGCCTCGCTCGACCGCAATCATAATTTATACTTACTGCAATGTTTTTCGCATATGCGTTCTCGGACACTATATTTCACGATAATGTGCACCATTCCATTTCCCGGTGCTCATAATGGCGATTGTGAGTGCATTCGCTCTGCAGTTGTTTTGTCTACAAAGCACCAGTAGAATACTGGCCAGTAAGGTAAATCCCGTCTGCATTGTAAACTCTCGGGTAAAAATAATCTAAAAATTGAAAAACACGACTGTCCTGTCAAAATAAATATAATGATAGGTACTTAAACAATATGATCGAACACGCCAATATAATATCGAATCGAATATCTGCCCTAAAAATAACTTGCCTGGGTTTTTTTTATCTGGCGCTAAGGAGTATTTTTGGGGTTGCGTCAAGCATGCCCAGTCGATATTTTAAAGTTTGTAACATTTAGGTGTTCCAGAAACCAGAAACAAAATAAAACAAATGTCTCCTAATCCTGTCTGTCACAGTTTACGTTTACTGCTACGAGGGCGAGACTTCAGCTGCGGGAATAATGCGTTCACAGCCCACCATTCATTGTACAAAGGCTGAACTTTGCCCGCAATGAACTCGTAAATTCTCGCGTACAATTAAGCTCACACTCAGCTTTCGAGCTTCCAACAGGCTGAACTAATCTGCTCTGAACACTCTACTGCTGACCTCTGTAGTACTATTAAGCCTAGAAAGGCTATGTGCGAACATCACACTAATATTATGAAGGTGAAAATATATTTGGATGTTTAGATGTTTGTTACGCTTTCACACTTAAAGTACTCAACGGATTTAGATGAAATTTGGAATGGAGATAGATTGTAACCTGGATTAACACACAGAATACTTTTTACGGGAAAAAGTCTTATTCCCATGGGAAAATCTTACATAACGCGAGTGTAGCTGCGGGCGGACCGCTAATACAAATATAATAACTAGTGAGCTGTAGACCTCGCGAGTCTGTATATCTATTTATATTTATTTTAACACGTTTTTATTAACTCGCTTTCTTGTCTGTCTGTCTGTTTGTTTGTCAGTTTGTGGGTTTGTTTGTTTGTTCGGTCCGAATCTTGCAACTCATTTTTGGAGCACGTGCAGTCATTCGATTGTGCTGAAATTTGATACACTTATGTAACCTCGATGACAATGCAATATAATATGTATTATGATATCATGGAGCTGGTCTGATGATGGAGCTGGAACGTGGCCACAGGAATTCCTCAAATATTCAACATAACCTAGTCGTGTTTGGGCCCGTTGGATTTGTTTTGACTAGATCTTTAGTCATACGATGTCCAGGGTCCCATGATGGAGCCGAAAAGTGGCCATTAAACTCCTAAAATACACAACACAACCTTGTCGTGTTTGGGCTCATTGAATTTGTCTTGACAAGATCTAAGTCATAAGTAATGTCCAGTTGAATTGGGTTCCACAACCCTCATAACTTCGTATTTTTATTCATTTTTTTATAACAACTATGAAATATGACATGTAGAGGAAAACAGCCTCAGCGGTAGACCTTGTAAGCTGGCAGCCCCCATAACTCCGTCATTTTTATAAATTTCTAAAAACAGACTCGAAAAAAATAATTGATTAATTTATTGAACCTGCTCACAAAATTTCACGGTTGGGAAACGCGACCTGTAGAGTGGAACAAACAGACACGCACACACACACACACACACACACACGGACATACAAAAGCAATTTTGGCCAAGCTGAAGCAGAGACGCTTCGCTCGCTCGGTCAATTAGCCATGAGTGAATGACAAAAGGGACCTGACAGCCAATCTAACCTACAATTTATATACCTATGAATTTCTATACAAAGGGTGCAGAAAAAAAAGATGTGAAATACAAAATCATTTTAGGTCATTTTTCATTTCATAGTAACATTTTCTGCTTTGGCCAACCGACAAAGAAATAGTGAGTTGACCGAATCAATAAATTACAGTTAATAATGTCTCATGACAGTAGATCTTTCTATGTTTTATAGTTTGAGAGTTACCCATACCGCACCCATACTGACCTAGTACACTTATGCTTTTGTCAGGCTAGCCCTCGTCTCGCAAAGTTTCCATTTACAAAACTATGCAAATATTTTTATTTGAAGGGCTATTGGTTTAGAACTATGAGTATACTAATATCGTTTTCTTTTATCGGTCGGCATAAGTAGGTGATACCACCGGCTCAGTTCACGTCCTATCAGATTATGCAAATGTTCGGTCCTCGTCCTCCGCGGGCCCTATCCGAACATCTGCGCCTAACCGCGATACTCATCTCATTTTAGACAGCTGAAGACAATTTTTGTAACATTAATCCCACATAATACCTACGTCTTCAAAGCTTTGAACTCCACAAGGTTGCCTGGAAAGAATTGCGCCATGCAATAAGTGTCCATTGTCTAACACAGTTTTTATGTAGAAATTCTTTCACAAGCTCGGAGGAAATCTCTGAAGTGTCAAAAAAGCGTTCAGAATTATCCCAAATTATGAGAGTAATACTCAACAGAATACAAAGTTGGTAAACAATAATTGGTAATACTCAGTCAGCACAATAAAACAGTTAAACAACAAATAATTAGTAATAATTAGCTGAGTATTAAAACTTCTGCAAATAATATAATACTCAGCAGAATAAACAAATTTTTTAATTTACTTAAATCATTAAAATTTAATATTCACACACGCTTTAAGACCTGATGCTTTCATAGCTGTGCTACGTACTCGTGTAATATTTCGTTCGATACACTAAGCTTTTTTCGGGGCAATATCCGTCCCTAAGTCCTAATAGGTGTACTCGTTGCGTTCGGTCAGCTATAATAGAACCAATTTTTTTTTCAATTTCTTCAATCTGCAGTCCGCACAGACCGCACCATGGTACCTTACGGGTCGGCGGGTAAGTTCGTCAGCGAATTAGGACGATTCTCAAAGTTTTTAGAATTTAAGACACTTTGGTCAGATTTCGTATTCGACGGATAAATGTTCAAAATCAAAAATCAAAATTATTTTATTTGAATTAAGATTTGTACAAATCATTTTTCGACGTCAAAGCTATCATGGATGGCACGTTCACTCACTACCAGTTTAGTATAGCCCCTTCTTAAATAATAATAGGGAAGTGATGAATATCGTCTTAATTCAGGATAGGAACGAGCCCTAAAAGTCAAAAGTCAAAATTCAATTTTTTTTATTCGAATTAAGATTTTTACAAATAATTTTTCGACGTCAAAGCTATCATGGATGGCACGTTTACTACCCTTATAGGATGTCTTATTAAAAAAATAATTACCTAATCATTTAATAATAATTATTGTTTATATAATTTTGATGACATTAGGACCAAATAAAGGATGATACCCAAAGTCTAATTCCCGCAGGAAATCCGGCAAACAATACGTGTTTAGCCGCGAACGAACTGCTAGTCTCTTCTCTATCGAATCAAACAAGACACATTCGTCAGATTCCTTTTTCGTCAGAATAAAGGAGAGTGGGCAGAAATCAAAGGGCCTCGGTCCAAAATTAACTCTACTGCCAAATGATTTAATGCATTCTTATTATAATGTGTGTTAACTGTATTTGAAATCTAATCTGTTGTTAGTGTGATACATACAGCACAAATAAAAGTTTTTTTTTTCATTATTTTAGGATTTTTATAGAAAATGTAATTAAACCACGCGACGGATTTTGATGCAGTTTTTACCAATGGACGACGGCATGATTCATTAAGGAGGTTTGTAAAATGTTCATAGCATTATAAATAAGTTTTAATATAGTAAGCCATGGAGCGTAGCATATTAGGCGTGAAAAGGACTGATCGAGTCAGTAACGTCACCCTACGCCATGCCCTACGCTCTAAAACTGGCATCACCGATGTCGGGATGAAGTGCGCGCGGCTGAAGCGGGATTGGGCAGGGCATGCTGCTCGCATGCATCCTGAGGATGACCACAGATTGGTTGCCAGACAATGGCCGAAGACCCCGGAGACGTTGGCGAGATGACCTGGACACGTTTCTGACAGAGTGGCTGACGGAAGCTAAATTCAATTCAATGTTTTTAATCAAATCGTCAAGAAACATTTTTTGGGCGCTTACAGCTGGCTGAATTACCTGTGCGAAGCCAGAGCGGGTCGCAAGTTTAGAAAATTTATGACCTAAGCTGCTAGTTTGAGAATCCGTGGAAAGAGCATCAGAGCATGCAGGCGCACGCCTCGACGGATGAATGCTTGAGTTTACGCTCTTTGGCGGATTTGGACTGCGCAGCCATTTGCGCAGCCCAGCCAGGTTGGCCTAGTGCATCCTATCGTGGCATTCTGATTGCGCTCGGACCAGACTGCTGCACATAACTGAGGAGGAATGTGTGATTGGTTTAGGCTGAATAGTGAATGCATTACTTGTTTAGACTGGAAAGATAAAGGGGATACGGATTAACCAATCTTGTAGAAAGAGTTTGATATTCCTGTAAATAGATTTGTTTATTGGGTGAAACTATCAATTTATTTATATAACAGCCTCCGTGGCCGAGTGGTCGAGATTTCGACGCGCATTACGGAGGTTCCGGGTTCGATTCCCGGTGGGGACGCTGTCAAGCAAAAATCTCTTGTGAGACTTTCCCCAGTTTGGTTAAGACATTTCAGGCTGAATCACCTGATTGTCTGAAAATAAAGATAATTCCGTGCTTCGGAAGGCACGTTAAGCCGTTGGTCCCGGCTACTATCTAGTCGTTACATGAGCCAAGTCAGTGGCCTTTAGCGACTCCATAACACTGACTGACACCTGGGTTTGTGAGGTCGGTTGTCGACCTTACAACCCACACGATGATGATATAAAAATGAATCGCCGAAATGTATGTTTGTACGCGTATAACTTACGAACGACTGCACCAAATTGGATGATTACATTTTTTGTTGTGTTCATTGTCAGGTCAAGGTTTGTACGGAATACTCCTTAGGGAAGTCACGAAAAATGTTTTTGTCATGAGCGTAGCCGGGGCGAACGACTAGTAAAGAATATAAAAAAGAATCATCATCATCATCATCATCAACAGCTCATATACGACCCCAAGTCCCCACCAAGGGGGTATATTTCATTCATTCATTCATTCATTCATTCATTCATTCATTCAAGGGGCTCTCATTACAATTACAAGCTTTTATTTAGTTTCACCTGTCCCGTTGTCTGTCTGTCTGTCTGTCTGTCTGTCTGTAATCAAAACTTGCAAGTTAAATTTGATCCACTTCCCAGTTTCCGATTGAGCTGAAATTTTGCATTCATGTATAAATCGGATGACAATGCAATATTATGGTTTCTTGGAGCTGGTCTGATGATGGAGACGGAAGGTGGCCATAGGAACTCCTCTAATACAGAACACAACCTAGTCGTGTTTGGGCTCGTTAGATTTGTCTTAACAAGATCTTTAGCCATACGTGATATCCAGGGTCTCATGATGGAGCCGGAAGGTGGCCACAGGAACTCCTTAAATACACAACACAACCTAGTCGTGTTTGGGCTTGTTGGTTTTGTCTTAACAAGATCTTTAGTCATACGTGATGTTCAGGGTCTCATGATGGAGCCGGAAGGTGGCCACAGGAACTCCACAAATACACAACATAACTTAGTCATGTTTGGGCTTGTTGGATTTGTCTTGACTAGATCTTCAGTCCTACGTGATGTTCAGGGTCTCATGATGGAGCCGGAAGGTGGCCACAGGAACTCCACAAATACACAACATAACTTAGTCATGTTTGGGCTTGTTGGATTTGCCTTGACTAGATCTTCAGTCCTACGTGATATCCAGGGTCTCATGATGGAGCCGGAAGGTGGCCACAGGAACTCCTTAAATACACAACACAACCTAGTCGTGTTTGGGCTTGTTGGTTTTGTCTTAACAAGATCTTTAGTCCTACGTGATGTCCAGGGTCTCATGATGGAGCTGGAAGGTGGTCACAGGACCTCCACAAATACACAACATAACATAGTCGTGTTTGGGCTTGTTGGATTGGTATTGACGAATACTTTGATACTAAATGGTAACCAGAGTCTGATGATGGAGCTAGAAGGTGGTGTAGCGTTAAAAAAGAAAGCTAGCTAACCTGTGGTCGACGACCACAGGCGAAACGTGAAATTTAGGAGAACAGAGAAAGAGTTAGTTAAATTTGTCCGAACGGTATAATATAAATTTAAAAACGCCTAGAAATTGCCAAGCATGAGCCGAGAGTCGAGTCCTGAGGGGACTCCGGCGATGTAGTGTCGCTGAACTAGTGTTGTGTTGTGGTGTATCGATGCAGGAAGGTGTACCAAAACCGCGGAGTACCCCGGAGAGTAATTACCAAACGGGAACCAAAAAAGGGGGGCCAGAGAAACCTAAAGGGCCTTTTTAGAATTTAGAAAAGGAATTTAAATTTGGCAAAATCCGCATACAAAATTACAAAACAGATACAAAAAAAGGCTAAAAAATGATGGGCAGTATCCCAGGGGGGGACGCCGGAGCGCGGGTCTGCGGCACTCAGCTGGCACGGGCGCGGGCGCACACAACGCAGGGGTCCAGGCACGTCCAACGCCCGGTGGCCTCAGGGGTCCGGAACCACGGCGAGAGAACGAGAAAGGCACGGAGGGACCCTCGTGTGTGTGCCGCAGAGGCCGGAAATACACTGTAAAGATTGACAAAGAAATAATCGACATCCGACCAAGTCAGGGAAAGAAAAAAGTACGTCGATAAAAACCAGGAGGAAGACAGCACAAGACTTACCCGGCTAGTCCAAAGTAGGAGCCTAATATTTATTGTATGGCCTAATATTTATTGCATGCCAAGCCACTTACAACATTTAGTCATATTTTCTCACTAATATTCAACCAAGTTCAAGGGATAAAACGTTTCCATTTCCTGACAGACGACAACTGAGAAAACAATAAACAATTTAGAAAAAGGTCAAACCAAGAAAATTTTAAATTTGAAAATGTGACATAAAAACCGGCCAAAAGAAAAAAGAGCCATACCAAAAAGGTTATTAAAAAACCTGCAGTAATGCTGCAGTGGCCATAAGAACTCCGTAATTAAACGACGCAACCCCACCGAGTTTGGGCCCATTTGATTTGTCTTGACGAGTACTTTGATACTACATGGTAACCAGGGTCTGATGATGGAGCTGGAAGGTGGTCATAGGAACTCCGTAATTAAACGACGCAACCCGGTCGAGTTTGCGCTCATTTGATTCGTTTTGACGAGCATCTTAGTTGGCGTGAATATGCAACTCCAACAGATTTGGGAAAAAGTTCGTTCCGTTTGTTATGAATGTGGATTATTATATGTCTGATTGATTAGATGGATGCCACAATGCCAAGGTGAGCACGTGCCGAGGGCTGAATGGTATGAGAGTGTATAAACATTTCATATCGCTAACGTTGCGCCTCAGGGTACCAGGGCGAACCCTGTTGTACTGAAGCCCTTATCCCTCTACAATGGACCTCGGCAAGGATGGCATTCACATAATACAGCCTAAATCAATTCAATTTCCTGCTAAATTTAATTACGGCACAGCTGAAAGAAGAATGCTTCCGATTGTCTTGTCTTGGGCTTCATCTGTGCACAAAATGCAGGGAACTACTGTAGATCATGCTGTTATTTATCTAGGCTCTAAATTATTTGCTGCTGGTCAAGCTTATGTGGCTTTAAGCAGAGTTAAGTCTTTAGCAGGACTTCGAATCGAAGAACTTGACTGCTCCAAGTTGACTTCGAAGAAACCTTGTAATGTTGATGCATTAAAAGAAATGGATAGAATGAGAAATGTTACAAATAACTAACTTGTGATTACATAACTAATTTAAACATTAGTTTACCCTACTACAAACAAAAAAAAATAAATATTTAAATATAAATAAAATACATAAACTTTAAGTGCTCAAAGCAGCACATTATTATGTGTACGTACTACGGACTACATAACGGAAAAACGCTGCTACGCGCTACTAACTACGTCGTAGTAAATCTCGAATTAAACATACTAAAAAGTTAAAAATAAAATTAACGAAAAAAAACCTTTTTTAAAAACAAGCTTTTATTATTTGGAAAATGAACTAAAAAGTTAAAAATAAATTAACTCTAATTAGAAGTATAACACTTTATAAGTTCATTGTAACCTTTAACGATAATTAAGCTTCTTTGTCTACGACAAAATAATTCCATATCGTACGTAATCATATATTTTTAACACCAAAACTTTACACCTTAATTATTAAATCTTCCCGTTTTTATTACAGTCTCAATTTTATAAATAATAAAAGCGTGTTACATTTTGATGGTATAATTAAGCTATCACAATGTAACACGCTTTTTTATTTATAAAATTGAGACTGTAATAAAAACGGGAAGATTTAATAATTAAGGTGTAATGTTTTGGTGTTAAAAATATACGATTACGTACGATATGGAATTATTTTGTCGTAGACAAAGAAGCTTAATTATCGTTAAAGGTTACAATGAACTTATAAAGTGTTATACTTCTAATTAGAGTTAATTTATTTTTAACTTTTTAGTTCATTTTCCAAATAATAAAAGCTTGTTTTTAAAAAAGGTTTTTTTTCGTTAATTTTATTTTGATATAATGGACAGATAGGTACTGCGTAAAACGTTGAATGAAACCGTCTTCTTATTCTGTAACAAAAGATTGGTTAAATGATTTCCAACTTCCGAGTCTCAATAAACGTTTATTGTTACCCGCAGCCGGGCAATGACCATTTTCCGCCTTAGCCCTCCTGCGACCCTGGTAAGCCTCCCAGCAAAGCCACTTTTCAATGCCCATTCCTAAATTAATCCTATATACTTATTTGAAATCCAATTTCTATTGATATAAATGTTCATTGTTCATTCACCAGTCGTCCTACTGATGTGATAAGAAGGAGGTAACATAGTAAGTATCTTATTAGTTATTTTATTACATACTAGCGGTCCGTCCGTGGCTACGCTCGCATTAAGCAAGATTTGCCCGTGGAAATAAAACTTTTTCCTGTAAAAAATATGCTATGTGTTAATCCAGGCTACTAACTATCTCCATTCCAAATTTCATCCAAATCCGTTGAGTACTTTAAGCGTGAAGGCGGAACAAACGATGATGTGATTGTGCATACCTACCTTATATTCTTAGATTATATACGGTCTAGATTGATAGTGACGGCGTAGAAACGTCGAAAAAAATATCGTCCAACTGTTGGACGATAAGTCGTTTCCCGCCTCTCAGTGTCATTCACAGAGTACCTTGTAATAGTGTCATTTGTGACATCATGGGATACGCTCGCATTAGGTGATAAATTATTGTGAACTTTTGTGATCGAAAACGCCGTGTTGCATTATTAAATTGTGCAGAAATTATAAAGGATAATAAAAAATTACCTACACATTCCCGTTTCATGCGTAATTAACCCAGATCCTAATAATATTTAATAAAAATAATTTTGAATTTTATGTACAATAAATACGACTCCATCTTGGCGTTTTTCTTGGTGTTGCCACTTTTCCATTAAAAAATTCCACAGTTAGCGCGAATATAATATAATAGTCGACGCGGAGTGTTTATCACACGGACCAAGTAGGAAGAGGACTAAGCTCTATGAACTAGGCCGCGTGATAATTTAGTCGGCCATGACGTCACGGAGGGGGCGGGGCTTAGCGGCCATTACGCTATTTACTTGCGACTAAAACACTTGTCGTCGTGCAGTCAAAAATTATTGAAATTTGAGTAAATAATGCTAAAAATATGAAGTGTTGTGTACCTATGTGTCGAAATTGTTCTGAGAGGCAAAGAGAAACAGCTGAAAAGTTATCATTTCACGTGTAAGTAACTTATTTCAGTATTTTCATCCCAACTTTTCTGTAATAATTGATACGAGGAGTAAATTACGCTTTGTGCTACTAGATGGCTAGTAAAGATTGGTTAATAAGTAAGTGTAATTGCGACTATGTGAGCTTTAATGTTTATATTTCATTAGATTCTATCATGAAATTTAGAAAACTTATTAATTTATAAACTAGATTTTCTGTTAAACTATTATATTCGTCGAAAAAATCCCCGCGGTCAGATGACGCGAGATCGCCATCTAGCGTGCAGAAAATGTACTAGTAAGGAAAATATGTGGTAGTGTTATAAATTCTCCCGATTTGTCGGGAGGATTTTATGCACGGACCAAGTAAATATCCTAAAATGTCGATATGCTAAGATAAAAGAGGTTCTCAAAATAATCGCAATTATTGGTGTTACGTATTACTGATTTTGATTCTACACTAGCTTTCCGCCCACGGCTACGCTTGCGTTATGTAAGATTTTCCCATGGAAATAAGACTTTTCCATATCCTATGTGTTAATCCAGGGTACCAACTATCTCCATTCCAAATTTCATTCAAATCCGTTCAGTGGTTAAGGCATGAAAGCGGAACAAACATCTAAACATCTAAATATATTATAAATTTTATAATATTAGTGTGACGCACGCTTTTATTAAGTAAACATGTTAATTATGTAATAACCCGTGCAGTCATACCTATTTGGAATTGTTTACTTTCATCTTCTTAGTTTTTCATCTTAATTATTACATATCTTTTGTTTTTGTGTTTAAATATGACAATATTATTATTTCAAAGTGAAATATCCATTTTCATTGAGGTATTAATTTATAATTATAATCTGTGCAAAATCTCCCAACCTTCCCTAAACAGGCAACACTTGCGACAACGGGCCGCATTTAGAGAATAAATTTCTGAGAATATTCGAGAAACGAAAAGACAGCAGTTAAATAAAATTGTTCTATTTATGGGTGATTAAATGAATTAGGTACAGGTTTTAAAAGTAGCTTATTAACGTCTATATACATCCATACATCCAACCAAACAACCATACATCCAAACATACATGCATATTATTAGTAAATAGTAAATTTGTAATATGTACTTACATCAAAATGATCTTCACATAAATGCCTAAGCAGAGGGTGGAGTTTTATCAACTCTGTTTACGACGGAATACCATTTTTTACGAAGTTTTGGAAGAAAGAAAGAAAGAATTGTCCTTATTTCTTTATTATTTCTTGTACCTATTAAAATTATTTCTTGTTTTAAAAATGTGTTTGTAATCTGACCCACGCGCAAATTTTTCCAAGTTCATCACTGTACACGATATAGGTACTTTGATCTAAGACTTTGAGCGAGAGGACATACTTATTTTTAAAAATAAAATCTCAGTACGGCCCTGTATATGTATGTTTTTAACACGTTTCGCCCTCTAGTAGTGAATAGTGTAACTATCCGCAATATGAACGTGACTGTTAATTCTGGTTTTCGCCACTAGGTGGCAAGAGATAAAAAGGCGGAGTCACCCTCCCCGCGTCTCAGACTTCGACCCCGCGCGATGTCACACTCAATCTGTATGAAATTGTTTATAGCGCCTAGTCCTCTTCCTACTTGGTCCGTGGTTTATCAGCTTTTTATTTAATCCTAACAATATTTTATTATTAACTGGACCATAGGCACTCTCAATCTCTCATATCGATTTGAAAGCAATCAGCTCAGCTACTAAAAAAATCAAAAAGTCGGTCATTATTTACAATTCTAAATAATGGTTTCGCCTTTGTACACCTACAGGGACCACCGGATATTTATTTTGAAAGCAGTCGGTCAACGATAATTACCAAATAATATCAAGCCGTTGATCGTCCGTCCTTAAAGCCCCGTTATATTAGTATGGAATATGTAGGTACTTACTTAAAATAAATATGCTCGCTTGACTAATCATATACGTGCACTTGAACTCAAAATATAAACAGTTACTATATTTTTTACTTTTATGAATAGATTAACATAACAGTTTTACCCGAATTATTGGGAAGTGTGTCAATAGTTGATATCCCTAATAATCCCTATGTAGCTAGTTAAACAAAAGACGGTTGCTGTCATTCATGTAAAAGTTGGCCTGTTTTTATTGAAGGGATAATAAGGCGACACTCCCTCTAGACAGCTAGTACTCTACTCTTAGCTTATATTATTATAATTAGCTTGTCATACTCGTATAGCTAATTTGGCGTTACAAGTCGTATAAAATGATATTTCAGCACCGTTTATGAAACAACGAGCACCCAGACGACCCACTGAAGAACTGTCAATATTGATTGTCGAAACACGTCGCTTCGGTCTAAGCGCAGGACAATAAGGGGGCGCATTACTATTCTAATCATTATGAACACAAAGGAATCGATTTGAAATCTATATATTGATATCTTTTAAGCCTTAGTTTTAAGCATTTAGTCTTCAAAACGACCGCTCCTTAGCCCGTTGGCGTTCCGTCCGAGTCTCAAACAAAAACGATCAATTCGCAATTCGAAATTATTGAGCGAAAACATCAAAACGAACCAACAGCCAGTAATTCTACAAAGGAGGCCGGCCCACTCCTTACAGTAGGTACCTACCTCTACTATACCTCGGACCTTTACCTACCAGTTGCCCGCTGGCGGCTACGCCCACGTTGTTGGTGGACTTTCCCATAAATTTTCCGTTTCTTGAACTACGCTAAACATGAACCATGAATGCGGAAGGAGGTATGTCGCATATCGTTCTGATATTGCGATATTATCGTGGCCTAGAAATTCAGTCATCCTATCGAATCAAAACTCGTGAAAATGTTCATTAACAGCCCATATACGTCCCCACCGAGGGGCTCGAGCCTACCCTGATTTAGAGCGATTAGGCCACGCTGGCCCAGTGCGGGTTGGTTGACTTCACACACAACCGTTGATTTTCTTCGCAGGAGTGTGCAGGTTTCATCACGATGTTTTCCTTCACCATAAGAGCGTCGAATATACGTACATAATAATTATTATGAATTCGAAAACACATTGGTACGTGGTGGGAATCGAAACCGCGTCTTCCGGACGGGAGGCAGCGGCCCTAACCACTAGACCACTGACGTTCTTAAAATATTGTCTACAGTTTAATTTAGTAGATTTGAAATTGATTAACGATGACTGAATTTTAGGGCCACGATAGTATCGCGATACATACTATCGATAGATTATCACTGTCGCACCAACACTATCTTGACGCGAGGTAAAACTGCTGCAGTGCGGATGTACCCTAAAAATAATTTACTGAGTTAGGCTGTATGAGCTTACCCTTTGCCTACTTGAGATAATAAAAAAAAAACTGGCAGCTTGCTTTGACATTTGATTATCGTGTTGCCAGATATACAAATATTCCGCAAATGAATTTATTTGAAGTTAACTATCGGAGATTTTCTAACAGCTCTTTAAAAAATAAAAATAATAGTTCTAATTAAGACAATAGATGGCACCAGGTGTACTTCGTGGATTTTTTAAATATGGCCTTCTTCTATTTATGGATTTCTTCGGTTCCACGAATCGACAACGCCATCTATCGAAGTTTTATGAACTTTTTTTAATTGGCTGTTGGTGAATCCCCCATTTAGTTTTACGTATACGACTTTTTCATATTTTCATTATCGTAAACTAAGGTTACTTTGTCCCAAAAAAGTATGTATTTTTATTATTTTTTCTATACCTCGATCTTTTGAGAATATTTGCATGATTTATGGTCTTGGATCATTTAACAGTTATTCAATTAACTACTTAAATATGAAAAAGTTAACTAAATATTATTGTAAAGTATATTAAATATTTACTGAATTGTGGGCCAAAGTTATACTTTGGAGGAGGTTACTTTGGCCCACAAGTTTTATTGTACTTTTATGGTCAAATTTTTACATTGGGTAAATAATAAGCTTGTAAATAATAATAGTTTATCAACAAATAACTATTATTATAAGAAAATATGTTTATTTAAAGAGATAAATAACCATTTATACACAATTTATGTCAAAAACTGTGCAAATCTATATTTTTTTTTTTCATAAAATACCCGTATAATTTTGTTTCAGTTTTACTTTGCCTGTAGTAATTTAATTTGATTCCTAGGCTTTACCTATGAAATTAACTTTTAAAAACTATGTTTATTTAATATTAATTGTAATATTAAAGTCTTACATAAAAAACAAGAATCATCAATTGCATGAATTCCAATGTTTTTCATTTTACTTAGCAATCTACTAAAAACAAAAAAACCTGTAATCTAACCAAATTAAAGAATCGATTAGTAATTATGAAAATGACAAACTTTGTATTATTTTGCTGGAAATCTTTGGGATAACTGTTTTGACTGTATTTTTTGTAAACTTTCTAATATTTTTTTATATTTCAGCGTTTTAACCGATTATTTATTAAAATTTCAGCAACTGGAAATCGCTGCAATCGGAATGTAAGTATTTAAGTAAAAACAAAAAATATTTTCAGTCAACATTTGAGATAGAGATGCTTTAGCCGATGGGCCAAAGATACTCACATTAAAATTTGTGAGCCAAAGTTGCCTGCAGTTTTATTTTATTTTTAATAATGATTACATAACCACCAACAGTAAAACTGCATCGCGTAACAGCATCCCAATAATGTACCTGACACTCTCAAACACAAATAAACAAGCATATGTACTCATCTAAAATTTTTATTACAGACAAAAGTTTGCAGCATGAAATATCGTGCAGTTGACATACATGAACTTTCTGATCAACTGACAGTTTAACGAACAGTGCCATTGCCGTAGAGGGAGAATAGGGGAGAATAGGCCATTGCTAACCAAACTGTTTTACCTGCACACCTATACTACCATCGGTTGTTTAAATTGTGAACTACTTCGATATCTGTCGCCCAAAAACGATGGCGAGAAGTTAAAACTTTTTACTACTTTGGGCCAAAGATACCCCTTAGGGTTAACCCTAGCCTCAGTTACCTTAGTTTACGGTATATTTTTTAACACAGATTAAGGTTAACTTTGTATGGACTGTTATAGCAATCGCATCGTAAAAATGCCATCCTGATAGCAAGCAGGAAATATGAAAACCAAATGGGTGCAAAAGAGACATAAGAAAAATTATACGTGTATGACAGGTGTCAGGACGGCATTCTTACGATGCGATAGGTATAGAGTCGTTTTTTTACAGACAGACGCTATGTTTTTAGGGTTCCGTAGTCCGACAAGGAACCCTTATAATATCGTTCAGTCCGTCCGTCCCAGTCTGTCACAGCACAATATCTTCTACGTTTATGAACCGATTTACTTGTAACTTGGTTCGACGATACTTTGGATATAGATCTCAATTTTAAAAATACAAAAAATTAAAACTACCCCTTTTTAAGGGTACCTCCCCATACATGTAAAGTGGGGGTAAATTATTTTTTTTGAGCACACCCCCTTCTGTGGGGTATCGCTGAAATTGTCTTTAAAAATGAAGTTGGGTTTTTGTACAACATTTTTTTATCAGCTTTACCATATGTGAGATATAGCACGCCAAAGTCGTTAACACGGTGTCCTCCCCCCCCTGTTATTTCTAAAGTCTTAGACCTATAAACTTTAAATCACTCACGTAAATAAACTGGCGTGGAAACTCTTAATTAAAATTGTTTTGGGTATCTTGTGATGAATACTTTTGAAATTATAAATAAAATAAAAATATATACTTTTTTTCCAAAAGAACAGTAACTATAGCCAGTAATTATTATTAGTGAATCATGCAATCCGGTTGCTCCAGTTGTTAGTGCTTTTGAAATTATAAATAAAATAAAAATATATACTTTTTTTCCAAAAGAACAGTAACTATAGCCAGTAATTATTATTAGTGAATCATGCAATCCGGTTGCTCCAGTTGTTAGTGCATATTCATTGCGATCTCCAATGT
This sequence comes from Carpatolechia fugitivella, assembly GCA_951230895.1. Classification (NCBI taxonomy): domain Eukaryota; kingdom Metazoa; phylum Arthropoda; class Insecta; order Lepidoptera; family Gelechiidae; genus Carpatolechia; species Carpatolechia fugitivella. The sequence goes on from OX579647.1 coordinate 19,224,277, forward strand.
TAAGCACCCATCGCCATAGCCAGGCTATGGATGGGTGACCGGTAGTGGTAAAAAAAACACGACCGTTTTCTGTGCTTTGAAAGGCACGTAAACCTAATCTAGGTTTGGTCCTGGTTTCTGCTCTGGGTTGCGGAGTTCAGATGGCAGTCGCTCTGTGTGAATACCAGTATTCTCGTCAAATCCCCTAGATTAAGTAGCCGAGATGGAGATGATGATGATGCAAGAAATGCGATACAGCGTGGTGTCAAAAATGACTACGGAGCCCTACTTTATGCGTGGTCCGCACTTGGCCGTTTTTTTTTCAATTTTCAACAAATGCACTTTAGCAATAAACTAACAATTATTTGCTAAGCGGGCTTGGTACATTTTACAAAGTTAAAATGGCATGGCATAAATTATACCATCAACCATTATGATCGGCGGCGGCGTAAGTAATTTTCTTCGCCAACTTGTTACCGAGCTACTCGGCAAGTGACTGGCCCAACGCGTGCAAACTAACAACATAATGACAATGACAACTATCATAATGACACTGATATGAAGGGCTCATGTTATTTGGAGTCATTTGTTTTTGTCTTTTATTATGATGTACGAAAATTAAAAAAGGTGTAAAAATATACAGCAGTATTTAGCTTTGTACATTTTAGATCTGGCAATATTTTTTGTTAAAAACCAAATATAAAAAAAAAAACAAAATTCACGCGAGCGAGCACGCGACGCGCGGGTATGCGCGTTCTTCGTTGATTTTATGTTAAAAGTATATTAATTAAGCGTTATCGTGAAATCTGTTGTGTATTGTGAATTCACAAAACATGTTGGTTTTGTTCGAGACCCCGGCGGGGTACGCTATCTTCAAGGTAAATACTACACGTGTTCGCTATAACCTCTGCCAAATTTATATCAAAGAAAATTATGATAATACTGTGTAAATACAAAAAATACACAATCAATAAGCTAAATTATACCATCAGAGTCAATCTGGTGGAGTGTCATAGTAAGTTTCATCAATTTCAGTTAAAATAATTTTGGTTGTTTATTCAAGGATTCACATTGAAAATGCCATGTGGAGTGTGTAAATATAACTGACACACTGAAAATTTGTTAAAAATGTTTCGAACAACTATCTGTGTTGCAATGTTTAAGATTTTGTAGGGAGGTATTGGGTAAACAATGGTCCCTATGACCAGTGCAACCCGAGGATCTATCTGTAGTCACTAAATCGGTGTATTTTCTATGGTTTGTTTTATTTTAGCTGCTGGACGAGTCCAAACTGACTCAGATTGATGACCTCTATACGGAGTTCAATACTCCAGAAGGAGCTTCTTCTGTGTGAGTGTCTTTATTTGTTTTTTTGTTATTTATTTTGTATTTATTTAGTTTATAGGCCCTTTCATATAAAAATAATGTTGGATGAAGTGGGGGAGACGTGTAACTTTGGTCAGAGGGTCGCCTTCAGGTTATACATTATTATTTATTACTATAAAGAAAATAGACTATTTTACACTGTTTAAAATGTTGTGACTGTACCCATTATAGAGCGAACACATCTCCTTCGTGTAACATTATTTTAAAGAAACCATATATTATCAAGAAAGAAAACTAGGAGTGCAAAATAAGGGGACATAAATTATCACACTAATATTATAAATGTGAATATGTGCGATTGTAGAAAAACATATACAAGTAGCTCTTAATTGGTGCCTAATTTGTGCATTCATAGATTTGGATGTTTGTTCCTCTTTCATGCCTAAACTACTGGATGGATTTGGATGAAATTTGGATTAGAAATAGTTTGTATCCATTACCCTGGCAGGAAAGTGCGTCCTAGGCTGAATTTAGTACAACTAGTTATTAGTGCGCATTATGCTGTAAATGTGCGCCAAATAAAAAATAGTGCATTCCATCATTTTGGAATAAAAAAGGAAAAATTATTTCTGCTGGAGAAATGCTCTTCCAGCAGGAAAATTCTAAACGAATGATTGGAGAGAGAAATAAAGTATATGGCCATCTGATCCCAAACTAAACAGAGCTTGTACTATGGGTACCAGACAGCTGATATCAACATCAACAACATCATATACATTACACAAATAGATAATAAATAGATAAACAACAACCAGAGACAAGGCAAACACAAGTGTTCATCACACAAATGTTTGCCCTGGGCGGGATTCGAACCTGCAACCCTGTGCATCGGAGGCAGATACACTACCACCTGGGCTACAGAGCCATCAAGCCGATAGCTTATATAAAAAATATAATAAATATTATATATATATATTATATATATAACAATATAACAAAAAACAAATAAAACAAATATAACAATTTGCAATATTCAAAATTTGTATCAGCTATAGAGCTGCATTACATTAGCCCCACACTATAGAGTGTGGGGCTAATGTTAATTTTTGAGATACCAGAGTACAGATGTGTTATATTTTACAAAGTAAATGTGCAGTCTTAGTTGTTCTGCTATTAATTTGTCTAAAAACAACTATAAAATGTAGTGTCGCAATATTATTAGCAATGCATGAATGTATATCGGCCACTTTAATATCTATTTTGTTTGCTAGATTTTTTATAGAATAGAAATATTAAATATATCAAATACTTATGTATTTTTGTGTGTTATTGGCAACAGCACTGCTTCAATGTAAAGTAATTTAAGGGAAAGGCCCTAAGATGCCTGTCTTTCCTCTTCACTTTTAATGTTTTAAAAAGTAAACACTATTAAACAACATACATACATAAATATCACGCTCATATTCCCGAAGAGGTAAGCAGAGCTTTAGTGGGCTCCCTAGGAGTGAGCACATACAAAAACCACATTTGGCAATATTTTTGGATTTGGTTTATAAGGGAAGGTGCATACACTGATCTGCAAGTTTCTTAGATATCTAGTGACAGGTTGCCAGCCTGTTGCCTATCAGATATTAAACCCAAATCCCTAGTCGCCTTGTACGACACCCACAGGAAGACATGGGTTGGTAAAATTCTAATGCCGGGATGGTTCCCGGTTCATGGTGGCTCTTTCCTTAGTCGCCTTTTACGACACCCATAAGAAGACAGGTTGGTCCTATTTGAATGCCGGGAACCACATGGCAGCTATTAAACAATTTATTCTTAAACTAATCAAAATTACTAAGCACAAAAATTATATTTTGTACTTATTTATAGTACAAGCTCTGCTTAGTTTGTTTGGGATCAGATGGCCGTGTTTGAAGATGTCCCCATGTATGTAGACATACTTTTGTTTTTATTTATTTATTATAGCCTTTATTCAGATAAATAACTAATATATTTATAATTCACTCACAATATACAAATAAAATTAAACTGATTTGCTTCAGTTTGTTTCATCTGTTTAAAGGCCTCCCCTAGCCTTTTCCATTCCCATTCATAGTTTTTCCTTTTCCATTTTTTTTTCTTTCTTTTCTTCTCCTTCTCTTTTTTTTTTCAATCTTGTGCTGTTCCTGTCCATTAAACTAAAGTTACATACAGAAGCTAAATCCAATTAAATCTGTCGACTGATCTTTAAAATTTCACCATTTTGAGTTCTTATTTTTTTCAGTGTAAAACTCAAGAACTTCATGAAGTTTGAAGACACAACTGAAGCTTTGGCTGCTACCACAGCCGCTATTGAAGGCAAACTATCCAAACCGTTGAAGAAAGCCCTCAAGAAGTATGTCTGCAAGGAAGTTCAGGACCAGCTGCTGGTCGGAGATGCAAAGCTTGGTAGTGCCATCAGAGAGAAGTTTGACTTGCAGTGTGTGTCCAATAGCAATGTGCAGGAGCTGCTCCGATGTATCCGCTCACAGATGGACAGCTTGCTCGCAGGGCTTCCGAAGAAAGAGATGACCGCAATGGCTCTCGGACTTGCCCACTCACTTTCCCGATACAAGCTGAAATTCTCCCCAGACAAAATAGACACAATGATTGTTCAGGCACAATGTCTTCTAGATGATTTAGACAAGGAGTTGAATAATTATATCATGAGATGCCGGGAATGGTATGGTTGGCATTTCCCTGAACTTGGAAAAATTATTTCTGATAACACATTGTTTGTCAAAGTCGTGAAACTGATTGGCACGCGCGATAACGCCTCGTCTACTGACCTGTCAGACATATTACCGGAGGATTTAGAACAAAAAGTGAAAGAAGCAGCTGAAATATCTATGGGGACAGAAATCTCTGATGATGACATAATGAACATTCAAAACTTGTGCGACGAGATTATATCGATTACAGACTACAGGACGCATTTGACGGATTACTTGAAGGCTCGAATGATGGCCATGGCGCCTAACTTGACGGTTTTAATCGGAGAACACATCGGCGCGAGGCTGATCGCTCACGCTGGCTCCTTGATGAACTTGGCGAAACAACCCGCTTCGACGCTGCAGATCTTCGGAGCTGAAAAAGCTTTGTTTCGTGCCTTAAAAACAAAGAAAGATACTCCTAAGTATGGTCTAATCTACCATGCTCAGTTAGTAGGTCAATGTAGTACAAAGAATAAGGGAAAGATGTCCCGGATGTTGGCAGCTAAGGCTTCTTTGGCTACCAGGGTGGACGCATTCGGAGAAGATGTGTCCTTTGAACTCGGTGCTGAACACAAGGTGAAATTGGAGAACAAGCTTCGGTTAATGGAGGAAGGCAACTTGAGGAGGATAAGTGGGACGGGCAAAGCCAAGGCGAAGTTCGAGAAATATCAGAGTAAATCGTAAGTAGTGTAATCCACTTTTTTTTTACTTTTTTTTGTCCTCTGCTACATGGCAAGCTGTATAGGATACAATAAGCCAATCTGCGTCTGGTTTCACTCTGAATGTGGAATTATGCTCCACATGTCGACTGGGTGTCATCTCTAGAAGATAAAAATATATAAATAAATAATAATGAAAGTCCATTGACTTCCTCCTCATACTTTGTCGAATCTTTACCCGACTGCTTTAGAAGGATGGTTATGTTTTTCGAGTGTATGTATGTATGTTTGTATATTTCTGTGGCATGCTCTACAGCCTAAACGGCTTGATGAATTTTAGCTAAAGAGGTGTCGTTAGATTCGTCTTACTCGTGAGAGTGGCACTAGGTACATCAAAATAAAAAATAAAATACAGTTAAAAAAAACTAAAAAACACGCTTTTAAAGCACATCAAACTAAGTGAAAAATGATTCTTAATATAATCTGAAAACAATAATGAACGAAAAATACCAGTATTATTGTGAAAAAAAAAAAGCGTGGGTTGCTCGATACTCGATCGAGCTCTTCTCCACAGATTCCGCCATTGTGTTAGTGAACTCACCCAAAAAAAATGTAATGACGGATCTAAGTGATGTAATAACATCCTATGGAAATAAATTATTTTGACTTTGACTTTGACTTTGATATAGGTACGAAAAATATGGCACAAAGCATCCCACGCTTTTTTCACAATAATACTAGTATTTTTCGTTCATTATTGTTTTCAGCTTATATTAAGAATTATTTTTCACTTTTTAGTTTGATGTACTGTGAAAGCGTGTATTTTTTTTTCAAATTATCGTATTGTCACTGGTTCTTGATAAGTGTACAAAGTTTCAATTAAATCTGTCCGTTTATAGTGGGTCAAAATCGAGTCCAAACGAAGGAGTCGGTTACATACAAGCATACAAACAAACAGGTGAAGCTAATAAAAGCGTGTTAAAAAAAACTGAGATGGCCGATTTTCGGCGCCAAAACATAGACTATCTCTCTAAATCTCTCTCTCTATCTTTGAAAATTTTATCTCTCCAAACCTATCGAGTGGGGTATCAAAATAAAGGGCTTTATAAATGGTCTACAACTTATATGTTTAAATGTAATTTGGAATGAGAAATGCTAAAAAACATCAAAAATTTCAATGTTTTAAATTTAATTACCACTATAATGTGTGGAAGAGATACAACAATATCGGTCATTCATTACAAAAACTAAAAATATTAAAATATAAAAATTATTAAAAACCAAAAAACCCGACTGTGTGATAATTTTAAACTTTTTTCTAAATTAGTTGGCCGATTCGAATGCTAACCGACTGCCTCCGCAGCGTTAAGATACAGCGCCTGGCTCTCGTTACAAAGTTCCGAGTTTGAATCCCGGTGTCAAAGTCAAAGTCAAAATTTTTTATTCGAATTAAGAAGTTTACAAATCATTTTTCGACGTCAAAGCTATCATGGATGGTGAAGACAGTCAAAAAGAAACGAGACTGTCCCCAATAGTGGATAGCTAATATGACGTGAGGACTTTACAAGATGAAATACCTGGGTCCCGTTTCACGAAGCAACAATTTACTAGTAACAAGTTACAATTTGATATTCATTGCGTAGCCAATTCGCCAAAACTGGAAGCTCTTATCGTTTTACCTCATTGTCTACGCAATGTATACATCGAATTGTACTTGTAATTTGTAACTTGTACCTTCGTGAAACGGCCCCCTGATTATCCTTCTCCAACGCGTTTTTCGCCCTGGCAACGCTCTGGGCCGAGGTACTTACCCGTCTGAGGGCGCCCCCAGATACGTTGTCAAAGATTTCTTAGCAGTACGAGCCTTCCGCTCCCCCGCAAGTCCGCGCCCGCTTTATTACCACTAGCGATTAGTCCGAAAAAAACGATGGATTCTGTGCTTAGGTCAAGCAGTCGTCACATGAGCCATGACAGAAGCCTTTGGTAGTCTTGAAAGATACCATATTGATGTCGGTCGTTGACGTCAAAACCCACGCGATAGGGCGTTTCCACGTCATACGGTAAATGGAAAATCTATAAAACAAATGCAAATAGAATAAAAAAAACAATATAGGTAGATTGAAGGCAGCTATAGACTATATATAATAGTAACATGAATCGTTGTCGACAGGGAAGTGTTCCAATACCCGGTCGCTGGAGACAGTACGCTGGGCAAACAGCCGGTCAAGCGCGAGCACCCGCCCGACCAACCCGACCTTCCCGACCAACCCGGCCACAGCGCGGCCAAGAAGATCAAGCTGGAACGAGACGACGTGAGTACACGATCATTCAGTTCTCGTTTTAGCTCATATACGTCCCCACCGAGGGGCTCGAGCCTACCCTGAATTAGCGCGATTAGGCCTTGCTGCGACCACGCTGGCCCAGTGCGGATCGAACGACTTCACACACAACCTTTGAATTTCTTCGCATGAGTGTGCAAGATTCATCACGATGTTTTCCTTCACTGTAAGAGCGTCGAATAAACGTGCATATGATTTCGAAATTCGAAAACACATTGGTACACATTGGTGAAGACAGCGGCCCTAGCCACTAGTATCTTGTTCCACAACTTAAAAAAAAAAAAAACTTGTTTGCAAACTAATCAGCTGATTGAGTCAATTTGTATGAAAGTTGAAAAAAAATTGCTCTCTAACTTTTCAACTTACTCACTTTGTGTTTTGAAATATTTTTTTCATAAACACGTCACTAACATCAGAACTAATGATGATTCTCACACATCCCTATAAAATCCCTATCCCTTTTAATCCCTATTTCAATTTTTCGAGTATGGATTCCTAGAAAATGTTGAAAATGTGCTTGGAAAGCTTTGCATACAAACTTCTAATTCTTACTTTACTCCTTTGATTACAATAGGGGATCGGACTACTTTTTTTATTTTATAAATCAAAACTTCTTAGTTTCTGCTATCGAACACTAAAATAATTTTTGCTCTATCTTTAAAATTGACCGAGTTATAAAGGCTTGAAATTTAAGATTAGACAAAGAGGCACATACCCACTTGGGACGTCATTTGTTAGTAACGCCATATAAACTCCATACAAAAAATCGTTTTTGAAAGAGACAGACATATTGAAACTTTAAAAAATCATTGTAAATTCGTTTTTCAACCGATTCAGTTTTTTTCTTCGCGAATCGTCTGCTACTATTGACGGACTGTTCCTAAATTTACCATATTTTATAATAATAATAATAAGTAGTATAGGTAATATAGATATTTTAAAAATAATTCATAAAAATGGTAAATTTAGGAACAGTCCGATCCCCTATTGAGTAGGTTTTAAAAAAAACTGAAACACATGTAACATAATTTATCTTATCAGAGTTTTTCTTGTTCCTTAATTAAAATCTGACAAACTTTGCAGACAGACTATTAATCTTTACTTCCCTTTTATGTGCTGGGATTTATATAAAAAAATTATTAGTCTCACGTCAAATATTTTCTTAATATGATTGTAAAACGTGCTTATTATTTCTATAACATCCAACCAAACATGTAAACATCCAAACATCTACATCCACGTACATCTATCAATGTAAAATCGTCAACTCGTAAAAAAATACCATTCATAATTTTTTCCGGTGTCCGGTTTTGTCTCTCTATAAATTGCAAACTGTCCCTGATTGGTCAGTTTTGGCTGTAGCCAGCCAAGTATAATATAAAAAAAAAACTACATATGGGTACAGAACGAGCAGAGAGATAGGATCACATGAAGTTAAGAGAGTAACCAGTTTTTTTACTTACCATAAAATTTGTCATAACAGATAACGCCTAAAAAAGAAAAGAAAATCAAGACCGAAATCAAAGAAGAGCCTCAAGTCGAGTCAAGCGAAGCTTCCTCGGAGAAGAAGAAGAAGAAGAAGAAGAAGTCATTAGACGCTTCACAGGTGGGTGGGGGGGGGGGCGGACTTGATTGGAAAATATAAACCACTCAAACGCATGCATAGCATATACCGTGAAATTTAATTTAACTGGTTGATTTTCGTTGAATGCAGTATTCAGTCCATTAAACTGAACAACTTTCCCCAAGGTAAGGTAGGCTAAATCGATCAACTGCCCACGCGGTTTTGTATGAACTGGTAAATTTTTTTAATCGTTTTACAGCCCATGTTCCTTGGGGAAAGTTGTTCAGTTTAATGGACTGAACACACCCTTTAACGAAAATCAAGCAGTTATATTAACCTTCGAATAAAAATTACATTTTGTTTGTTTGACAATGCTTACGTTAAAGTTAAACGTCGGCTACAGTAGCGCCACCAATTGAATTAAATCGTTTAATTAATGTCAGTGACTTCGATCGACATTATTGTGTTTAACGACAATAGAAGGGTTACAAATATATTTTAGTTGTTGTTTTATAGTCCTAAATATTATAATCAATAAGTTATTTAGGTCGTAACTGTTACGGCATATATAACTTATTGATTATATTTAGGATTATAAAACAGTTACTACAATATATTTGTAACCCTTCTACTGTCGTTAAACACAATATAATAATTTCGATCGAAGTCACTGACATTAATTAAACGATTTAATTCAATTGGTGGCGGACGTTTAACCTTAAATGGCCGATTTTGGCGTCTTAGATTCGGTTAAGAACAATCCTTTTCAGGGCATATGTCCAACTGCTCCGTCCAACTAGTTGGACTGTGGGTAGGTAGTTGGACCACAGAGTTTCAAAGCCGTGCTTCAATTTAAATTAATTAATAACAGTATCTGTGGCCGAGTGGTCGAGATTTCGACGCCCATTACTGAGGTTCCAGGTTCGATTCCCGGTGGGGACACTGTCAAGTAAAAATATCTTGTGAGACTTTCCCCAGTTTGGTAAGGACATTGCAGGCTGAATCACCTGATTGTCTGAAAAGAAAGATGACTCCGTGTTTCGGAAGGCACGTTAATCCGTTGGTCTCGGCTACTATATATTTGCCCCACGAGCCAAGTCAGTAGCCTTTGGCGGCTCTTAAACACTGATGCCAGGGTTTGTGTACAAAGCTTGTTATTGTTATTTGTTTGTTGTTGTTGTTAGTTATTGTTATTATTAAATAATAAAAATACAATTGCAAATAAAAAAAAACTTGCACGCAATTTTGACATTTCTAAGATTTTTTTGGCTTAGTTTTCGTCTCTCTTATAGACTTGAAATTTTCTTATTTTGACACTTAGATTCATATTAAACGAAAATGACAGCTGTACTTAAAATTTGAATTAGAGCATGAATGTGTGAATGCTTGCTCTGGGCCCCGCGACCCTGAGAGCGAAGGCAGGCTGCGGACCCGATCGATGACGACAATGTTGTTGCCACAGGTCGAGGTGAAGGAGGAGCCAGATGAAGTGGACAGCCAGCAGCAGACGCCCAAGAGTGACAAGAAGAAAAAGAAGAAGCGACAGTCTCAAACAGAAGATGAATAAACTACCTCGGCCTGTCTTCTAATATCGTGTGATAACTTGATGACTCTATCGAATAGTCAATAAATATACAGAAAAAAATATTTGTTCCAAATGTTCCAATACAACTTAATAAAAATAAAATAGCCTTTTATTCAATTAATTTCTCATAATTATAGTATGTATATACGGGGTTGTTTTTTATTCAGTGCACAAACTTTATTTATGTCGTTCAGACCATGAAGCTAAACAACTTTCCCGAAAAAAATAGGTCCGGAATTGTAAAAAAAAATTCCATCCCATTCAAACTACCGCAGCCAACTCAGCAATTATAGGCGGTACAAAATTTTCTTTAATTTCCGGACCCATGTTTCTTGGGGAAAGTTGTTCAGTTACATGGTCTGAACAACATTAAAGTTTGTGCACTGAATAAAAAATAACCTCGTATTTTAATAGCATTTAAAAATAAATAAATTCAGCATTCCTCCATTCCAGATTTATTTTTATAGAATTGCCTTCGCCTTGCCTATAGGGGAGGCGTCCTTTAGGGAGAGGCCTATGTTGAAAGGCAATTCAATGCATAAGATGTGATATAAATATTCGATCTCAAATTGTAGTACTTCAATTCAATTCTTTATAAAAAATGTTAAAAATTACAGAAAAACCAAGGCTTTTAACATTTTATGAAATCTAATCCTTTACATATGTAATAAATGTAAATAATAAATAAGCAAATAACTTAAATATTAAATAAATTAAATTAAAAAGGAAGTGTAAAGTTTATTAGCCGATCCAAAAAGATTTAAAATGTAAAAATAAATAATTAATCAATATAAGTGTACGAGTCAAGTGAGACCCGCACATTTGAGTTGTGTGTAGTTCCAGCAGGTTGTAAGGCTGCTAGTTGTTGTGGGGCGCCGCGAAGAGAAAGATCACACAAACGTAGTAAAAGTTGTATAATGTAAAGTTAATATACAAAACTATTATAATTTGGCGATTCTTTCCTTGAGGTGTCGCTAGTTCGCGAGATGGTAATGCACTCAAAAGTTATTGTAATGATTTTAGTATTTAAAGAACACTGCAGCGCGTGGCCGAAAGTAGGCTGCCGCGTCTGCATAAAAATATGTACGGTGTCGAGACCGTACATGCTGGGAACCCCAAAAGAAAAGAAAAGTAAAAAGCTAATAGTTACAACAAGAGAAAGAAAGAAACGCCATTACAAAGCAAGGAATGTAACGTGAGATGAGACGCGTAAGTAGGTACGTAAGTCGCCGTGCCGCTGCGCCGTGAGTTGTGGACGGTGCGCGGTGGTCGGCCGTGACGCGCCCGTAGTGGACTTCCTGCTCGTCGCTGTTCAGGCGATGTCTGCAGCTAGGAGGGTTTGTTATTGTAGTTGAAGTGGATCAGCTAAATGCTGCCATTTGCAGCCTCAAGTACACGCCACACGCTATAAAGTATTGTATACAGAGGTAAGTAAATTTATTTATAAATATGTGTGTGGCAAAATAAATGGTTTATGGTTTAAATATATAGGTGTTACTTAATCGAATTTGATGGCTCAACAATAGGTATTATTTTTGACTATTTAATAATTTGCTTTTTTTGCTTCAAGGGTTTTTAAATTTTTTCAAAGTGGTAATATAGCGGGTAATATAGCGCGCGTGGACTTGAACATAGCGGGTACATCTTGAAAGAAAAAAACATATACAAATATACAGCTAGAGAATCTATATACAACTAGAGAATCTATAAACTACGCTCGAACCGACAACGTATGTGTCACAAAAAACGGGCGGCCTTATTATGTTCATAATTTTATCACGTAACCACCATACCATGATCCAAGTTGAAGTTCAAAATAATAATTATCCACTGGTACTTAGTTTGATCGAACAACGACGTTATCCAACTTGTCCCATCAGACTGTTCAGTTTTGTCCTTTCGGCTTCAGTACCCTAAAAATCGCATAAATAATTCAAAACAAACATCAGAGTACCAACAGCTCCCCTCTTAAAGAGCTTACCTCATTCACCTATTTCAAAATATTTTTACCTCAGTTGATGAATTATTAAAACCGGTTGTTTGCTTTGCAAATTTTGAGATTGGATAAATCGTGGAAGATAAATTGAAACGGGAAATTATAAGAAAGGAGGGAATCGAGGCTAAGTTGACTTCCTGGTAGATTAAGATAAAGTAAATTGCAATTTTTGGCGTACGGTTTTACCCTACTTTGATATTAATGGCTCACGCAAACAGAAAACGGCTAAGGCATTTTGCGTTTACGCGTTAGATAGAAGCTGTTGTTAGGTTGTGCGGGCAAAATTAATACTACAAATTCTAAAAGTATCGGGTGAATAGATCAATATTAATGTTTTTTTTTATCTGCAATCTGTCAAATTAGAATTACGATGAATGTCGAATACAATCAAATAGGAAGACCACATATCCAGGAAAATGGAATATTAACACACAATATAGCAGGTACTTATTTAAACGGCTTATCGATTCATAGCTATTTTTTCACTTGATCGCTTTCCGTTTGCACGAAACACTAAAGTAACTTAAAAATATTTATAAAAAATATCTTTAAAGATGAAGGAGTTTAACTTTGGTTTATTTTAGTTTTCCATAATATAAAGGAAACTCTGATGACGTAACCCATCCCTTGTGCACAATTCGTAAACAATTTATAGAAGCTTCGACATATAATAAAATAAAATGTCTCCAGTTTCAAAATCGTAGCCCATACCCTTAGCTAGAGTAATAATTATTAATAATAATTAATTATGAAAATTAATTGCTCAGGCTATTCAAGAGGACATAAAAGCTTTTTTCTATAGACATGTCCTAATTAGTCTTACATGTTTTCATTCACTCTGTGCCACATCACGGCAGATGAAGCGAGGAATCTATTCACGTATGACTAAAGATCTTGTTAAGACAAAACCAACAAGCCCAAACACGACTAGGTTGTGTTGTGTATTTAAGGAGTTCCTGTGGCCACCTTCCGGCTCCATCATGAGACCCTGGATATCACGTATGGCTAAAGATCTTGTTAAGACAAATCTAACGAGCCCAAACACGACTAGGTTGTGTTCTGTATTAGAGGAGTTCCTATGGCCACCTTCCGTCTCCATCATCAGACCAGCTCCAAGGTACCATAATATTGCATTGTCATCCGATTTATACATGAATGCAAAATTTCAGCTCAATCGGAAACTGGGAAGTGGATCAAATTTAACTTGCAAGATTTGATTACAGACAGACAGACAGACAGACAGACAACGGGACAGGTGAAACTAAATAAAAGCTTGTAAAAATGTAAATGACAATGTAAATAAAATAAAATACAACTCTTATAAACCCTCAGCATGACATAAACAAAATTTGCTGAGCACCAATATAGAGTCAGCAAAAATGTCGACATGCGGTGACATAGACAAGAGCGTGTTAAGTTGGCTGAGCGCAAGCACGAGCGGGGAGTGGCAGTGGTGGTTAGTGCGCAGAGAGGGCACCGCAAGTAGCTGATGGCTGCGCGCCCGCAGGTAGTTGTCAGGGACAAACAAGCGACACACACGAGAAACCAGTTCAGGACATGCAAGATCTCCACGAAGCAGCCTACATACAGTAATAAGTGAAACATGAGTACGTCTGGTTTGTAGCGAGTTAATTCCTAAGATACCCAGAAGAAATAAAGATGGATATAAATAAGGGTAGTAACCATATATCTTTTTGTAGATAAATCTGAGGAATGCCTTTTGTACTTTTTCCAACAGCAAGCAATAAGTAGTTTCGTGGGGACTCCACTTTATTGCACACAAGAGATATACCGAAAAAAAAAGCAGTTAATTAGTAGCATGCATTGAGGTATTTTCTTTCTTTCTTTCAGTTCAAATGATAGTGTGCAGATAGGCGTCCTTATTGCTAAGGTAGCTATTTCTTCCAGGCAACCTTCGGGTACAGGAAAAATTCAACGAATATTACGGGATAGTGCTTTATATAATTTACATATAAAAATAGAAATATAAATAGACTATACATCAAATTTTAATAGTTATAATTACATAGTAATAATATGTATAATAATAATATGTACATAGATCAATACATTTTAAATAACACTTTCATATAAATACATCCTATAAATACGAACATAAAGTAATACATAAATACCATACCTATATAATAACAATAGAGGGCTGATTGATAAGTTTCCGAAACGACAAAGAAAAACTTTAAAAATCTATTTAAAATAAATTTATTTCTCAACGTAGTTTCCTTCTACCTCGATGCATTTAGTCCAGCGCTTCTCCAATGCCGTTACACCAGTTTGATAAAATGTTTTCTCCAACCCCTCAAAATACTCGTCCACGGCAACAATGACTTCTTCATTTGATGAAAATCTCTGGCCACCTAACCATTTCTTCAGGTTTGGGAATAAGTGGAAGTCACACGGGGCCAGATCCGGGGAATAGGGTGGATACGGTAGCAATTCGAACCGCAATTCATGGAGTTTGGCGACTGCAACCATTGACGTGTGTGCAGGTGCGTTGTCATGGTGGAACAAAACTTTTTTCTTGGCCAAATGTGGTCGTTTTTTCTGGATTTCTTCACTTAATTTTTGCAGCAAGCTTGCGTAGTACTCTCCATTTATTGTTTTTCCTTTTTGCAGATAATCCACTAAAATAATCCCTCGAGCATCCCAAAAAACAGTCGCCATCACTTTGCCGGCCGACAAAACCGTTTTTGCTTTCTTCGGCGCAGGTCTTCCGCTCTCAGTCCACTGCTTAGATTGTTCTTTTGTCTCGGGAGTATAATGATGTATCCAGGTTTCATCGACTGTTACATAACGCCGCGAAAACTCGTTAGGATCTCGGTTAAACAGCGCCAAACATTCCGATGAATCGTCCACTCGACGTTGCTTTTGGTCAACAGTGAGTCGCGCGCAAATCTTTTTCATTCCCAAATGTTGGTGCAAAATATTAAAAACGCGTTCAGATGAAATGCTCACCATCTCTGCTATCTCTCGCAACTTCAAGCGCCGATCATTCAATACAATTTTGTGAATTTTTTTGATCATGTCCGGATTTGTGACTTCATTTGGACAGCCAGACCTGTGGGCGTCTTCGCAGCTCTGTCTTCCACGTTTAAAATCAGTTACCCAGGTGTAAATTGTACTCAATGCAGGAGCAGAATTACCTAAAACACTGTCTAGCTTGGTTTTAATCTGGGTTGCTGTTTTCTGTTTTAAAACGTAAAACTTTATCACCGCACGAATTTCGTTTCTTTCCATTGTTAAGAAAATTTACGACAGAGAAAGTTCTACGTCCTATCAAACAAATTCCACCAGTTCGATTAAATTCAAATTTGGCGTTCTATTTTCAAAAAGATGCCAAAATATAATGTAATATTTTTTTTTTGCGTATCATTTTTTTAAGTTCGTCGTTTCGGCCAGTTATCAATCAGCCCAGGTACATAATATATAAATATAATAAACCTATAAAATAATAAAAGGAAAAACTGATAACCAAAGTTCACAAAAGAAAGGGACACAGGTTAAGAGAGGGAGAGGAGATGGGCTTTCAGATTCTTTTGAATTAATGAAGTGATCAAGTGATGAAGTATTAAAACAATTCTGTCGTAAATGTATAAATACTAGCAGTCCATCCGCGGCTACGCTCGCGTTGTGCAAGATTTTCCGGTGGGAATTATACTTTTTATAGTGGAAAGTATCCTTTGTGTTAATCCAGGGTATAAACTATCTCGATTCCTTTCATTGTTGCGTTCAGTACTTTAGGCGTGAAAGTGGAACAAACATCCAAATATTTAAACAACTAAATATCCAAACATACTTTTACATTTCTAATATTAGTGCGCTAGATAACAAACACGGCTATACTGGTATCATCAAGTAGAGCTCTTAGTAAAGTTGTAAAAGTAGTAGTAGTAGTAAGTAATTTTCTTACTTATTTACTCCAGTATTCGAACTTCGCCAAGTTTACAGAGAAGAGCTAAACTTTCCAATCGGCTATTCGCTGTTAAGCTGAGAACATTCTGGAAGTATGAAGAGTATCTAGAAAGTTGAAACTACCCACTTTTTAGTTGAATATCTTTGTAGAATATTAATTCTGTTGCATGACGTTGGCTGCCGGCCAAGCACGACTTGAAGGGGCTTTGAATCGAACAGTTGAAATTTCTTAATAACCTTACCTAATACAGAATGGTCCATTTAGATGGGTCAGTATGGGTAACTGCCAGACTTAAGACATAGAGAGATCTGTTTTTTGAAACACACGAGTTGGTACACGAGCCGAGGACTCGCCCGTCTGCCGTCGCGCTGTTCGGACGTCCCTGCTCTGCGCTGCTGCCGCCGTGAGTCACCGTGCTCGCGTGCGTCATCGTGCCGAGCGTCGCCTGCTGCGCGCCGCAATCCACCACGTGCAGCCGCACGTCGTGTTTCTTCGTTCGCTTCGAAGGATCGGCTTCACCGTTCCCTCTCAAGCGTTGCCCTCCGAGTGCCTTTTTCAAGGCGCAAGGTCGGTATCTTGTGTTTCACTTCTTGTGTTGAAAGACCACACGAGTAATTTCCTCAGTGGCCGCCGGTGGATACGTCGATACCTATCACCAGGTACGCGTGAGAACGAAGCCGGTGGGTGAGTTGCCCCGACACTCCCATCTTTGCCTCCTGGCAAAGAAAAGTCGGAAGGGTCCGAACTCGACGGCTGGGGACTCTGTCCCTCCCCGGCGAGTTTGCTTCCTCCCTTAATTGGCTCTGGTGGTGCCTGTCTGGGTTAGCATAAGCGCCCTCTCCACCTTAGCCCTGTTAGGAACCTCCGGACAATAAGACTGCCGGAGGATTTCACAGCTTAGGGTACACGCAGTAGGCTTCACCCTCCTGCCTATTCCCGGCAGGAGGACCACACAGTTAGTTCCCCCCGGGCTGTACCCGCCCGGAGGGTCGTTCTCCCTCCCCGTAGGACCTGATCGCCCCGGAGTTTCTTCGCGTGTTTCTTCTCCGGGGAACAGGACTTGCAGCGAAACACGCTAGGTAGATAGCGAATCTTGCTAACCCCCCTATCCGCAATGGCAGCGGAACCTTTGTTCGCGGAGTTTATCTCCGTGATACTCGGAACTCCGGAGATTTTGAAGTTTTTAGTCAACGCTTCACCGCGTCTCGGTGAACTGTTAGTTTCGGCCAAAGAGGCCCAAGATAGGGACTCCGCGTCCGCGTCCGCGTCCTCCCCTCCCGGCCCTTCAGGCAAGTCCGCCGGCCCTTCAGGCCAATCCACCTCGATTGTATTCGAGGAATCACCTCTTTCGCCGATGTCCGACGGGGACATCGCCGAATCTGCATCTTTCGTCGCCGCCGAGGCCTCCGATATGGAGACCGAGGACGGCTTCACCCAGGTGGTGCGTGGAAAACGCAACCGCTCTCCGGCTAAAGCCACCTCCCCGCCGCCTAAGGCTCAAAAGGTCCTGGGTAACTCTACCCAGGATCGCACAGTCCGCGCTCCCCAAACCAAGGGCGCACAGCCCTCCTCCCAGACACCCACTTCGGGCCGCAAACCGCCGCCCATTATCATTCGTGATAAAACCCGCTGGAGCCAAGTCTCCACTTCATGCTCGGCAAAAAAGATTGCCTTTACTTCCGCTTTAAATACCCCGTTAGGGATTAGGGTTCTCGTCCCTACGTCGGACGACTTCAGATCGCTGACCAAACTTTTGGATCAGCAAAGTGTGTTCTACCACACTTTCCCAACGGAGCCCGAGCCAAAGATTAGGGCTGTCTTTAGGAATGTTCCTAAAGAACTTACAGTCGATGAGGTCGCTGAAGACCTCAAAAGGCAAGGGTTTCCAGTCATTAAGGTGCATAGGATCAGGTCCGACAAAAATGATGTCGATTATGACCTGGTCCATGTGACCGTTTCTAAGTCCGAGGCCAGCAGGGAGATTTTCAAAGTCTCCACCATCTGCGGCCTCACCGGCATCTCGGGCGCTAGGCCCAAGAAAACCGGCATTCCCGGGCAGTGTCACAACTGCCAATTATTCGGCCATTCGGCACGCAGCTGCCACGCAAAGCCGCGCTGCGTGAAGTGCCTGGGCGACCACGGCACTTCAGGCTGCGAGCGACCAACTAAGGTCCACTCCAAGGCCGAGCGGGCAGCTGCTGGTCAGCCAGGTTGCGTTAATTGCAACGCCATCGGGCACACCGCTAACTTTAGCGGATGCCCTCGCCGTCCACACCCCATCATGAAGCAGGCCAAGCGCGAGGCTGCAGCAGCCAAGCGCGAGGTTGCTTCCTCCCCTTCAAAGGCCCTTAAGGCCTCTTCCCAACCCAAACCGCGCCCAGCCCCTAAGGCTAGCGCCGTCCCGGCTCCCTCTGAGCCTACCCCTACAACTACTTCGTCGGTAGACAATCTTCTACCGGCCTGGTCGAAGCCACTCAGCTGGGTGGGTCAGACCAAACGCAGCGACCCAGTCGCCGCGCCCAAGCCCTCATCTTCCGCCACTCCCGTGGCTCCCACTGCAAACCGCAGCTCCCCCTCGCAGGGGAACAGTGACGTTGCAGAGGCGGTGAAGCTGGTCTCCAGCTTCACCTCCCTCTTCAGCTTCACTGATATTCTGCGTTATGCAGACCATATCCGGAGCAATGTAGGAAACCCCGATGCCCTCCTCCAGGGTACTCTCCAATTCGCCCCATTAGTTCAAGCAATGGGCAGTTTCTCCCTACCCCCCCATTATGGATAGTACACCCTTTGTAGGTCGTACTAAACCCCGTCACCTTAAGTTAGGTTTCTTCAATGCCCAGAGCATGAACGGCCTTCGTGATGAAATAGGTAGCTTTCTTCGCGATCACGATCTTGATGTCTTCCTCATCCAGGAGACATGGCTCAAACCCCGATCGCGGAGCCCTCGCCTCGCTGGCTATCACGTCGTCCGAAATGACCGCACCTCCGGAGGTGCGGGCGGTACCTTAATTTACTTTAGGCGCTCGTTGCATTGCGTTCCCTTACCAACCCCTCCTCTCACCGATATGGAGGCCTCTGTCTGCCGTTTAGGCATGACCGGCCACCAATCGATTACCATCGCTTCGGTTTATCTTTCCGCAAACCCCGCGAAGCAGATACTCCAGGCCGACCTGGAGGCTCTGCTCTCGTTAGGTGATTCCGTCATAATCGCCGGGGACCTTAACGCCAAAAATCAAGCATGGAATTGCCTCTATACTACGTCTAGAGGCTCCGTGCTCGAGGCCTTTTCGGAGGCTCTGAATTTTGACGTTATCGCTCCCCTCGAACCAACCCATTATCCCGACAATCTGAATCATCGACCTGATATTCTAGATATAGCACTCTTCAAGTGTGTCAATCTCCGCGTACGCTCTATTCGCGTCTTTCACGAGCTACGCTCGGACCACCGTCCCGTTACTATGCTCCTCGACTCGCGCTCTTCTCCACCGGGAGAACCAGACTCTACCGCGCCGCCGATAACCGTAGTAGACTGGAAGAGAGTGGAGGAAACTCTGCAATCGACCAGTTCCTCCCACTTAGACCAAGTCCCTCAGACTCTGGTAACTCCCGCAGATATCGATTCTGCAGTCAGCTCCCTTACAGGTCACGTACAGTCTGTCATTGCAGGCTGCTCCAGACAGATCCCGGCGGCGGTTGACCGTCGTTGGGTTCTACCTGATGATATACGTGATCTGATAACGGAGAAAAACGCCTCTATGCGTCGTTACGCATCAGCCCCTACCGATTCCAATCGCGTTTTCATGCGTTCTCTGCAACGTCAAGTTAGGGATCGCGTGACCGAATGGAGAGAGCGTCGCTGGGATAACTTCCTCGACGGTCTTAAACCATCCCATCTAGCCTTCTGGAAGCTTCAACGCTCCCTCAAATCTGAAACGGTTTCAGTAATGTGCCCGCTCAATAGACCCAATCAAACCCCTGCCTTTGACGACGACGAAAAGTCCGAGTGCCTGGCAGATAGTTTACAGGCTCAGTGCTCTCCAAGCACTTTGCCCTGCGACCCCGCCCACCTGCTAGAAGTCGAGTCCGAACTCGCGCGCCGACAGGCTCTCCCTCCTTCTGATCCTCCTCTCGCCCCGGTCACGGAGCAGGAGGTCCGCGATCTTATTAAAGCTCTCCCGCCTCGAAAGGCTCCCGGCTCGGATGGCATCACCAACCGAGTCATTAAGATCCTTCCGGATCATCTCATTTTTCTGTTAGTTAACATTTTCAATGCCGCTATGGCTATCGGTTACTTTCCACAATCGTGGAAGGAAGCGATTGTCATCGGTATACCCAAGCCCGGTAAACCGCCTACCGAGGCCTCTTCCTTCCGTCCAATAAGCCTACTTGTCAACTTTGGCAAGTTGTTTGAGCGAGTCATCCTCGCCAGGCTTAGGGATTTTGCTGACGCAAACAGCCTCCTTTCACCCGAGCAGTTTGGCTTTCGGGCCAAACACTCTTGTACCCATCAGGTCCATCGGATTGTAGAGCATGTCTACACCGAGTTCAATAGGAATACCCACAAACCGACAGGGTCAGTCTTCCTCGATGTGGCGAAAGCCTTCGACAAGGTCTGGCACAGCGGACTCGTATACAAGCTGTACAAGCTCGGTGTGCCGGACAGGCTCGTACGTCTTGTACGAAACTTTTTGTCGAATCGTCGCTTTCGCTACAGAGTGGAAGGTGTCCTCTCGTCCTCTCGCCCCATTAACGCCGGTGTCCCTCAGGGCTCCGTGCTCTCGCCCCTCCTTTTCGCGCTCTACACGAGCGACTTACCGAAGACCCCTTATTCGCAGATCGCTCTATTTGCAGACGACACTGCAATCTATACCTCAGAACGAGACCCCTCTACCCTTGTCTCTAGACTCCAAGCGGCTCTAGACGCCATCAGCGACTGGTTCCGCAAATGGAGAATAGAAGTCAATCCCGATAAAAGCACAGCAGTGCTCTTTCATCGTCGCGCTCGTGTTCAGGGGTACCCAAGCGTCTCTCTGTTCGGCCGCCAGATTCCGTGGTCCGACCGCGTCAAGTACTTAGGCGTCACTCTCGACTCTAGGCTATGTTTCCGCTACCACTTGCGAAACGTTCGCAACCGCGCCGCGTTCATTATAGGCCGGCTCCACTCCCTCCTTTGCAAACGGTCGAAGCTCTCCCTACGTAGTAAGGTCCGTCTTTATACCGCTTGCGTCCGTCCCGTAATGACATACGCGTGTCCGGTGTTTGCTCATGCGGCTCGTTCCAATTTGAGTCCCCTTCAGGTGATTCAAAATCGTTTCATGCGCAAGGCCACGGGCTGTCCGTGGTACGTGCGCAATAGGAATCTCCACATTGACCTCGAGGTCCCCTCCATTAAGGAGTACGTGCGTCAAGCGTCTAAACGATATTTCGATTCGGCCGTTACTCACCCGAACTTTCTGGTGAGAAAAGCGTCAATTTACTTTCCGCATCCCACTACGCGATTCAAGCGTCGTCCTAGACACGCTCTCACAGATCCGGACGATGAGATCACCGTCGCGATTAAAGCTGCCATTGCGTGTAGGCCACACACCAATACAGAATGCCCTTCAGGTAGAAACCGCCCCCGCCGGCGGGGACGCGGAACTAATAGTAGAATTAATTCAGTAAGACCCGGTAGGGGTCATTCTTCTCCGACGCGCTTCTCGCCCTGGCAACGTTCTGGGCCGCGGTCCGAGCCCGTCTGAGGGCGCCCCCAGATACGTTGTCATAAAATTCCTAAGGGGTACGAGCCTTCTGCTCCCCCGCAAGTCCGCGCCCACTATATTACCACTCTGGTATAAATAGTGATTAGGTCCGTCAAAAAAAAAAAAAAAAAAAAAAAAAAAAAAAAAAAAAAAAAAAAAAAAAAAAAATGGTACACGAGCCAAGTTAGAGGCATTTGGTGTCGACTTTAAACACTGACATCAGACTGGCTCGTGTAACGACCAACGGCTTAAGATGTTTTCCGAAGCACGGAATCATCTTTTTCGGACATTTAGGTGATTCAGCCTGCAATGTTCTAACCAAACTGGGGAAAGTCTCACATAGAGATTTTGGCTTGACAGTGTCTCCACCACAGGAATCGAACCTGGAACCTCCGTAATGGGCGTCGAAATCTCGACCACTCGGCCACGGAGGCTGTTGTGTACGTGTTACTGTACGAGGTACGGAGGATTGATAAGTTACGATTGTTTCAAAGAAAACAGTTCATATTATTTAGGAGTAAAAAGTAATAAAATAAATAGGTAATAAGTAAACATGGCGTAACCTTCCCAGTCGGTATCTCGCGATATTAAACTTTTACCGCCATTTATCATCGTTTATTTTTATTATGAGCGCGAGATAACTTCACCCACGTCTGAAACGGGAGGATTTCTTGATATTAAATATTTATCTGGCAAAAAAAACAGGCGTTACGGCAAAGAAAAAACTACTAAATCCCTAAACGTTACTGTTCTAAACAAGTATTCTGAGTTTAATCACGTTAAGTTTTCAAATTTAATAGTACATTACGATACAAGGATCGTAGGTGGCATATTACAAACGAGGTGACTTTTGTAAGCCCGAGCCGCATTTTATTGTGTACGAGTCCAGCAAGAGTTATTGCGGCCGAGGCTTGTATAGTGCTTTTCTCTGAAATATGCGAGGAAGTTACAAAATACTAAAAATATTGTGGTATCTTGAATTTAGATGTCTATTTGCATGGCACTAAACTTATAAGTTCTAATCTTTATCACCTTCTACTTTGATTTCTTGAACCATTCATTGTTATAATATTTCCCCAATTCAATGATTAGTTAACTCCATCATGAAAAATAAGTAACAAAATAAATACATAGTACGATAAAAATAAAAACGGCGAACATTACAAACAAACCGCCATATTGTACACTTTTTTTTTTCTTTTTTGTGCCAGTGTCATACAGAGCATACAGCCAACTCAAATTACTACGAGTCGTGTACGATTCATATAAAATTTGAATTTAGAACATTAAAACTTATGAAGAGTATGCTATAAAAAACAAAATTGAAAATTTTAAAAACCCACGCCGGATGTTAAAACATATTCAAATAAAAACAAAATTGAAAATTTTAAAAATCCCACGCCGTATGTTAAAATATATTAGAATAAAAAGGATTAAATAACATTTTTGGAAATCCCCCGACCAGAGTCAAATAAGATAAGAAATATAAAATAAAGAAATCTACAAAAAGAGTGATTTCTCACGAAATCCGCCACACAAACAACGAATTATGACCTTTCTTAGTCCTTACGTTTACGTACCTACTTACCTTTTGCTTTCTCGTAGATATAGATAGCAATAATATTTATTAATTTAGGTACTATTACATACTCATCTATCTAATAATATGATATAAATCCAATAAAACACGTCGAGGTCTGCCATTCCCTGCTCTGACATTAATAAATTTTATATAAATACCGTGAGTTTTACTTATTCAGAATCTACATTATATTTAGTTTTTGAGTAATATAAATAAGTAGTTATAATATTTAAACTGAAATTTCGAACAAAGAGAGCGATGATGGCAGCCCCCGACGTTTTTTATTGGATTTGTATCATATTATTAGATAGATGAGTATGTAATAGTACCTAAATTAATAAATATTATTGCTGTGTCTATATCTACGAGAAAGCAAAAGGTAAGTAGGTACGTAAACGTAAGGACTAAGAAAGGTCATAATTCGTTGTTTGTGTGGCGGATTTCGTGAGAAATCACTCTTTTTATAGATTTCTTTATTTTATATTTCTTATCTTATTTGACTCTGGTCGGGGGATTTCCAAAAATGTTATTTAATCCTTTTTATTCTAATACATACGGCGTGGGATTTTTAAAATTTTCAATTTTGTTTTTATTTTAAACGTTTTGGAAAGTACGTTACTTTTGTTTGTTATCACTTAGCACTCTAAAACATATCATTAAAAATGACGACATTTTGTTTTCTTTGTGTTTCGATATTGTATATTATGCTAGTAATTGAACATACATAATTTATTAGTATGCCTTTTTAAAACTAACTGGCGGTAATCAAAATGATGGATGTTGTTTGGATTTGGCAGAAATTTGGTATGTGCGATATTGAGACTACTTGAACCTCATTAAATGTTCAGTCTGAACATTGATTTATGATGATGTAGTTGAGTAGTAAAGTTGATGTTGATGAAGTTAAGTTAAGTTGGTTGAGGTGCAGGAAAACGGGTCACTTATAATCACACAGTTTATTAAGTTAAAAGTTCACAAGTTATATGTAATTATGGCGACTTCTTTCCTTCAGTTATAAATGCACACTAAAAACAAAACATTACATAGCTAATAAATTCGTATTAACGCGGTAACTAGGTTGCCGCATAAGCGCGAATAAAAATGTGCGGTCTTAAACCGTACACTACTAGTTACTTAGTGTCCAAGCGTTTCGTTGCCATTAAATATCAAATGGCATAAAAGCAGTTACAAAACAAAATAACAACATAAGCTGGGAGTACCTCCGCGCGGTAAAGGCGGTAACAGTACAAACTGGCTAAAACTCCCATTAACTATCCAACCAAAGATGCCTTCGGGCTTATGTTTTTATTTTGTCTTACGCACAAGCGAGTATTTGGAAGTAGCCTACCCGGTCACGCAGGGGAGCAGCCAACCAACTTGTTCAGTACTTTTTGAGAACTCCTGTAGTGCCAACTTATCTGGCTGCTGCAGCGCTCGTGGTCTACCTTCATAAAACGTATCTAAGAACCCGCTCCAAGATGAAGCCTTTTGAATGCAAAAAACCGCATCGAAATCGATTCAGTACTCTTTGAGAACTCCTGTAGTACCAACTTATCTGGCTGCTGCAGGGCTCCCTGGTGTCTACCTCCATAAAACGTATCTAAGAACCTGCTCCAAAATAAAGCCTTTTGAATGCAAAAAACCGCATCGAAATCGATTCAGTACTTTTTGAGAACTCCTGTAGTACCTACTTATCTGGCTGCTGCAGGGCGCCCTGGTGCAGCCAACCAACTTGTTCAGTACTTTTTGAGAACTCCTGTAGTGCCAACTTATCTGGCTGCTGCAGCGCTCGTGGTCTACCTTCATAAAACGTATCTAAGAACCCGCTCCAAGATGAAGCCTTTTGAATGCAAAAAACCGCATCGAAATCGATTCAGTACTTTTTGAGAACTCCTGTAGTACCAACTTATCTGGCTGCTGCAGGGCTCCCTGGTGGTCTACCTCCATAAAACGTATCTAAGAACCTGCTTCAAAATGAAGCCTTTTGAATGCAAAAAACCGCATCGAAATCGATTCAGTACTTTTTGAGAACTCCTGTAGTACCAACTTATCTGGCTGCTGCAGGGCTCCCTGGTAGTCTACCGCCCCAAAGCATGTCTAACAACCAGCTCCAATATGAAGCCTTTTGAATGCAAAAAACTGCATCGAAATCGATTCGGTAGTTTTTGATAACTCCTGTGTTGCCAACTTATCTGGCTGCTGCAGCGCTCCCTGATGGTCTACCTACATAAAACATATTTAAGATCCTAAGTTGAAGTGATTCCTTTTCAATGCAAAAAACCGGAACTAAATCGGTCCAGTGGTTTTCGAGATAGAAAGTAACAAACAAACAAACAAACAAACAAACAACCTCTTACCCCAAACGCATATACCGCCTCCGTTCCGTTCCGTCCGTCGTGGGTAAAAAGACTCAAAAACATTGAAATTTCTGAACGAAAGTTACTTTGCCGGCCTAGGCCGTTTGAGGGCACATTGCCGGCCGCTGTTTTGTATGGGGCAATGTTTCGTCCAAAAATGAGTCACTTCGCGTACTGTTTGTTTACAATAATGATCACATTTTTGAGCGTGTCGGAGAAAAGTTTTTTTCTCAAATTGTCTAATCACTTGACACTCTTAAAACCAAAGATTTCTGACGCGCGTCGAGTGAAGCGATCGTCTTTTATTTCCTCTGAGCTTAAAACATACACGTCCGTACGCCCATTTATTTTACTTTTGACATAAGCACGCCTATTAAGTTCCATAATTATTGGCAGTAACCGTAAACAAAATAATGCAATACTTTATGAACGTAATTTTTTTTACAATAGCTGGACGTCGTGAAACCGGTTATGGAAGGGAACAATCTCACACCTAAGGATGCTGAAGACCGGGCAATGTGGAGAAGATTAAGTAGGAAAGCGGACCCCAGCACTAGGCCGGGAAAACGCTAGGACGAAGAACTGGCACAAAGATTACTAGTGCCATAAGGAAAAAAAAAAAGAAAAAAAGAAAAAGAAGAATAGTGAAGTGACGACGCTTTCTTGAGCAGAGTTCAGACATCTCGCTTTGCTCTCTAAAAATTGATTAAATTATGGTAGATTATAAAAGTAAATTTTTTTCATAGTATAAATTTTTCGTTTAGTTTTCTTCCAAATTTTAATATTCACTTTCGCCCTCTGCGACTACGTGAGATTTGTATCTCGCTAGAGTGCAATTTACGGCGTGCATGTTAAGGCGGGTCTATGCGGAAATATCGCCCATAGTCGCTACTTTACCTATCAAATACTAGCACTTCTACTGATGCTATAAATGTAAAAAAATGTGCTAACAAAATATATCCTAAATTAAATTTTAAATCGAGTATAATAGTTGTTTGTTAGGTAAGAGAGGAATGTTAATTTTTCCTCAGAGAACTGATTTTGAATCCAGAGCATGCGAAGGAGTCTATAATAGAAGTACGAGCGAAGCGAATGTTTCTAAAAATAGACTCCTGAAGCTCGCGAGGGATTCTAAGGTTCGAGGTAAAAATAAGATTCCTCCCAAACCCAGCACATTATTTTTCACCTGTTCCGGCAAGGAAATCATCAACTATTTAGTTATCTACGTAAATATTGGTACTTAAAAATGAAAGTTCTCTTATTGTCGATAAAATTCTGAAAACCTATCCCTTCGTTCCGAGCCGCGCTGAAATCGATTTTAGCGCACTCAAAGGCAGGCGTAACCCATACAATCTTTTGGTTTTCTGATCGCTGACGGCACAGTTTGATTCAGAACACACGCAATAAAAAAAATATGGCACATGTCAATTATTTTACGCGCGGATATACGTAAACTTTTTTCCTGTGTAAGATAATGTTCGAAATTCAAACTAATTTTCCTCTCTAGACATGAGAATGGTTTGCATGTCATGAAATGAATAAGCAATTTTCGGACCTGTTTTCGGACATTAAAAGCCATTTTTCCGAGGTGGAGAGGTGAAAATAACATACATTTACCATAGTGCTAGGTAAATTTATAAATAATAAAAAAAAAAATCTTTTATTAACAATGAGTAATTAACAAATCGATTACAATTTCTTCGTAATGAAAGTCGATTGATATAAAAAATCGAATGAGTAACGCACTACAACGTCACTAATTGACTAGAAATCGACCTGTCAAAAGTAAACTAAATGGGCGGACGGGGTTATAATAATGGTGAACGTAATATGTCTTTTAACAAAGGTAAAAACTGGCTTAAAGGTCTAGTAACCGGGCCATAAATTACAAAAAAAAAAAGGTAAAAACAAATTGAAATTGATCTTTTGCGGCCTTTTTACACAGTAAGTTAAAACATACTTAACGTGCTAATAAACAACGCAAAACCTCTCGAGTAGCTGTGATATTCTAGACATTTTTCAAATCTAATACAATAAAGTAAATATTTTCATACAAACTCTGTTTTTTTTTTGAGAATTTTGAAGAGTTTACGGACTTGAGAGGTTTTCGTTACTTACAAACCTACATAATAAAGGGAGGTCCCAAACCTCAATAGATCAATAAAGCTGTCTGTTTAAAGAAATAAACATATATACTTAGTCAGGTCATAAGTATTGTCACACAGTAAAAACTTTTCTTTTAGAATGCTGGCCACAAAAAAGTTTATTGAATTCGAATTTCGAATTGTTCATGACAATAAAAATGTATACTTTTTAGAATTTTACTCATTTTTAAATATGGAGTGGACGCTTAAAGAAGACCGTGTTGCAGTTATTGCGTTGCATCGTTGCGGTTACGCGCCAATTAAAATTTTTGACATACTGAAAAATTTGAATATAACCAAAAGATTCGTTTATCGTACCATTAAACGATACAATGAAGACTCTAGTATAGATGACAGGTCAAGAAGTGGTCGCCCTCGGTCTGTTAGGACTCCAGCAGTGATAAAAGCTGTGAAGGCGCGAATTCAAAGAAATCCCAAACGTAAGCAGAAACTGTTGGCCCTTCAGATGGGATTAAGCAGAACCACGGTGAAAAGGGTGTTAAATGAAGACTTAGGGCTTCGGGCATATCGAAGAAAAACAGGACATCATTTGAATGCTCGTCTAATGGACCTGAGACTGAAGAGATGCCGCGCTTTGTTGAAGCGGTACGCGGGAAAAAAATATCGGGAAATTCTTTTTTCGGATGAAAAAATTTTTACCGTAGAAGAAAGCTACAACAAACAAAATGATAAGGTGTACGCACACAGTAGTGAAGAAGCGAGCAACCGTATTCCGCGTGTCCAACGAGGTCATTTTCCATCCTCGCTCATGGTATGGTTGGGAGTGTCTTATTGGGGCTTAACAGAGGTACATTTTTGTGAGAAAGGTGTAAAAACGAATGCAGTTGTGTATCAAAATACACTCCTGACGAACCTTGTGGAACCTGTTTCTCATACCATGTTCAATAACAGGCACTGGGTATTCCAACAAGATTCGGCGCCAGCTCATAGAGCGAAGAGCACACAAGACTGGCTGGCGGCGCGTGAAATCGACTTCATCCGGCACGAAGACTAGCCCTCCTCCAGTCCAGATTTGAATCCGCTAGATTACAAGATATGGCAACACTTGGAGGAAAAGGCGTGCTCAAAGCCTCATCCCAATTTGGAGTCACTCAAGACATCCTTGATTAAGGCAGCCGCCGATATTGACATGGACCTCGTTCGTGCTGCGATAGACGACTGGCCGCGCAGATTGAAGGCCTGTATTCAAAATCACGGAGGTCATTTTGAATAAACTTTAGTGTCATAAGAATCTATGTTTTGTTAAGTTCATTTTGGTATATAAATGGTTACATAATGAATAAACTTGTTTCAATTATTTTATATTAAACATGTGACAGAATTTATGACCTGACAGGTATATATATATATATTTTATAATATCTTTTATAAAACTATCATTGTCATCATCATCATGATGACGAATAAAACTATTATATTTCTAATCCCCAAGAATTTGAAAGCGAAGCGAGTTGATCGACGTATAAAGTAATTTGTGGAGTCGTAATATCTCTGGTAGAATACGGTTACGCCTTTGAAAAAGTTATCCGTGCCAACTTTCTATCTACTATTCCATCTCTGGAGACAAACTTTTCTCTTATTTATTACGCTATGAGCTTTATTTATTTTCTGCCCAATAAATTATGCACAAACAAAGGAAGTGGGGCAATTCTCAATTTAGCAGGCAAAGGAATGTATGAGCGATGAAAATAATAAAGCACAATTTTTTATATATTATTTAAGCAGGCAAACGAGCGGACGAGCCACAGTGGTTTGCTGTCAAGGCATCATCATATTGTGTGATTGTAAGGTTGAATTTCTGCATTTAAATCCCAGTCTTGATACTGGTGGTCAAACAAATACTTAACCAGTTTGTTTATAGTATTGTACCTACCTAGTCTTAAATTGTCTGATTATTCAAAAAAGTGGCAATATGACTCGCAAGGCACATTAAAGCTTTGATTCTGGCTATTATTTACGGAATATAATCGTTACGTGAACCATGTATTTGTGTTATTTACGGAATATAATCGTTACGTGAGCCATGTATTTGTGTTATTTACGGAATATAACCGTTACGTGAGCCATGTGTTTGTGTTGTATTGTGCTTTGTATTTTGTATGTATCCATAATTTCTTCACGAGAGTTTACGACGTGGTCGGTCGTCGACCTTACGGACAAGAAGACAAAAAGTTAGACTGACAGCTGCAGGTTATAGGCAAGGATAAGTAGGATTTTATTAAGTGTCTTTTGAGTTTTGAAAAAGATGCTAGACATTTAGTTTCAGCTGTTAGGAAGTTGAGTTGATCAACCGGAAAGCTGAATATCATTTGGCTGCTAATCTTTAATTGGATACTAGACAATTCCTGCAGTAGAGACAAGTAGAGACTTCTCATCGCCTTCAGCAAAGAGTTTGACGGTGCCTAGCCCAGACGGTGCCTAGCTAGCTATCCAGAGAAATAAAAAAATACCCAAACACTTAACTTATTGTAAGAAACTTACCTCTGCCTACTCTTTATTTATTGAACAACAAAGAACTTTAAATGAAACAAGGTCTCTCCTGAAAAAAAAGACTTATTACTATTATATTGTATTTTTTAGAATTTAAATAGGAATATTTATTTTTATTATAAAGTTTACATTCTGACTAAGGCAAAATGGACTCCCCGTGTGTGACGTTCAGCTTTTTTTTGCTGTCTTTACGATTGTTTGTGAGCTCGATCATCGAACTCACACAATGGCCTCGATTCGGGATGTCATGCTCTAATTCTAATTTTAAAATCCAGCTTTCCTTTTCGTTTTTATGACCACTGAAAGAGAGGTGATGTACGAATGATATTGTATAGAAAAGAGATTGTATTGAACGAATGTGTATAGTTCGTATTGTGGCTTATAATGAATTTTCGGAAAATAAAAAAGAGAAAAGGCAACTAAGAAACTCTATAATCGAATAATGTCCTAGTGGGACTTTCCCTAGTTTAGTTAAGACATTGCTGGTTGAATCACCTGGTTGTCCGAAAGAAAAAGAATTCCGTGCTTCGAAATTCCGCTCGGCTACTCTCTACGCAAGTAGTTGTTTTATGAGCTAGGACAGCGGGCTTTGGTGGCGGTTCTACATAGTGATACCAGCCTTTGTGAGATCGGTTGTTGACCTTATAGCGAAAACGATGAAGAAGGATTGTAAGCTGACTTTAACAAACATGTAGGTATCTCCATATCTCAGTCGTATTTGGTACAAAAAACTAAGTATCAAATCCTTTATGAGCGCTGACGTCAACCGAACGCTCACTCCGTAAATGGTGTATGGGAGCATTCTCTATATTGAGACCGTAAGGATATACAAGAAATAACACATAGCACTAAACAAAATATGAGTCAATTGGCGGCCTTATTGCTAAGGTAGCAATCTCTTCCAGGCAGCCTAGATTTTACGTTAAAACCCCTTTGTAACTCGTTATCCTCATTTATAACATAAATTAGTGTTGGGAGTTTTCGGGGTTGCGAGGTTGTTGCCCAAACCCTCGGTAATTTTGTATACCTTTTTTTATTTTTTTAGTAGTTGAAAACGTTCTTAACACGATACCTTCTTCCACGATGACGTCACCAAATATCGTCTCATACTTCATCCCTCCCATAAAATTATAATGAGGTCGCCTCACATCGGCCGAATTTATGCGTTACCGTTTTATTAACAGTTTTATGAGGCGCGTCGTCGTGACGGGAACCGGTAATTCAGCGTAACGGGACAGACAATGTAAACAGACATGATTTAATTTCCCCTTTAACCTTTTAGCATTAGTCCTTTTTATCTCATCTTTACCTAACGGAATGTTACTGTAAGATTTATAGGGAAAATAAGAAGATGCCTTGAACACTGGCTTTAAAAAAGAGTGTTATAAAATAGAGTAATAGTGTTGTGTTTGTTCAGTTTGTGTTTTGTATTCAAAGCGTCTACTTTATTTTCTCTATAATCTTACAGTCACTTTCCGTCAGGTAAATTTGGTGAGATAAAAAAGGACTAATGTTACCATATAAAAAAAGACTAATAGATAAAAAAATATCAATGACTAATTTCGTCGATCTTTGACAATGTGTTGGTGACATAACTGAGACCTAGATAAACGAAGAGACGCATTATTTAAACACTGTCTAAAACCATATCCCGCTTCTATTCAAAAACACAAAACTTAGACAACTTCCGAAACAAAGTCTTTAATATAACTGAATTAGAATGCTGGTACACTGAGTATAAAACTTCTGTAAGTACTTGGAGCACACACAATACCGCGTGGTACCCTAAACTCCAACTCAATTCTTTGTCTTTTGTGCGGAAGGGTTGAGAGGGTGAAGTGCGGGGCGGGTGCGGGGGGAGGGAGGTATGAGGATAACACGCTCCTGTTCTCTTTGTCTCTATTTGAATGGCAGTAATTATTTCGTATAAAGTTTTGTATGTCAATTTGCTTTGCACGTGTTACGGTTGCCGACAAAGACGATGAAATGAAAGTTAAATAATTTAAATTAAGACAATAATTTTGTGTTTTAGAACGCAGTATGCCAGTAGGAATTGTTGGTCGGATAGGTACGGTATTCATGTGATTATAATACAAACAAAATTATAACAAAAGATGCTGGAAAGGACGTCACTGTCCGTTAAAAATTAAACGTATAAAGTACCGCCGCAATATTCATAATTAACTTGAAAAAAAAAATAGACATACATCCATGTAAAGGTTTTTTTACTACTTAACCCGCTTTGCGTTATTCTTTAGTTTACTTTCATCTGGCCAACAAATAGCTGTTCTTTCCACCACCGAAGTAACCGTCTTAAGTACATGTTGGATCACCTTCTGTCAATCTTATTTTAAATAATTTTCATTCAATAATTTATTATTACTGCAAGTCATTCAAACTTAAAATTAGGAGCTTTCCATCTAGGATATTACTGAGTTATTAATTCTCTACTGGGTTAATATTTTAGAGTTACCTACTCTCAGACGATTTCATCCACTTTGCTGATAATAGAAAAGTCAATCAACTTGAAAAGTTTTGAAACTAAAATGCTTTCGATTTCGGCAAATAAAAATATTTTTTCACAGGATTTTTCATAAAATAATAAAAGCACATTTTTATGATTCACTAGCTTCTAGCCCTTGACTATGATCCCACCCAAGTTAATATTTTAAGTCTATGTTCATGAGAGTATAAAAAAAACTAATATGAAATAATTTCTAACAATATTTTTAATCTACTTATGGGTTTTAGCCCCAGTTTCAGTCATCCCTACTAGTCTATCTCTACCCTACTGATAGGGACCGTTCATAATTTTATTGTCATAATCATGTAATTAGTCAGAGAATATTTGGTAGTGCCGCATGGCTTTGCTCTGCTGTGGTTCAGTTACAAAATTTTTACCTTTTTGAATAAAATACAGTATTGTGAGATGTCATCAATATTTGCCACTTAATTTTGGAAACAGCAAGACAGAATCATCGTCATCATTATTATCAGTCTGTGGCAGTATAATGGGATCAAAATGAACATAGGACTGGGCAGCCACAAAGTGACGTCATTCTGTTAAACTATTTTTTTAAGCCCGTACGAGTTTCTTATTAAATTAGTGGTAAGCCCACCGATTTGTTTTTTTAACGTCACTTCAGAAAGCTCTTTGTTGTAATCGCAGCTAGTTTTGATTATGATCATTAATCCAGATCTTGATATTACTATATCAGACTCGAAGCATCGTCGTGTCGGTCCAATTCTGCCAACATAGCCGACGTTTCAAGATGACGTCATTCATACTTCATGCCATCATCCGCCTCGCCCTATGACAGTTCTGTAAGTCGAACATGAGTCAGGAACATCGCTCGAACAGCGGAACGTATGATTAAAGATTGAGTTTGAGGTTAGAATAGAACGTTTGGTTTTGAGGTTAGATAAGTCTAGTTTTATTATTGGACCAGATGGATTTGTCTTCATCAGTTTGGTGTCTTATTTAATAAGTTATTAAGCAGCAGACCAAGCAAAAATAAATTTATCTAAATCACCAGTAAAAAACAAGAAAACTGTATTTTCAATGTATTTTCTTCTTTTTTCGTCTGACAATGAAATATCGGCAAAAAATAATATGAAAAAAAAAAAGATATTTAAATCATTTTTTCGTTTTTATTTCGAGTTCCTGTTGTTTCTTTTAAATTAAATTGGATCAAACATCAAATTCAAATGCAAATGGAAGACTGCTTACCAAAAAGCTGAATAAGAACAACGAGTTCGTGTTACTTCCTTCCAAACAACACAAAGAAAGTGTAACTCAAAGTTATCGCCAGACAAAAGATCTGAAGTACTTTTCAAAGTACAAAAACAAAGGAACGGATTTTAAATTTGGAATGGAGTGGCGCACCGGAAGTGGTCCAGTAGAGACTGTGTGTGGAAAAATGGCGGCAAAAATAGCGTCCAGACTGGCCGTTGTCGTACAGAAATACAAAAGCCACATATTATTTAAGCCACATACTAAGGTGTAAAGTTTGTGAAGTTAGGGCTCGTAGAGTTAGGGCATGAACAGTTAGAAGCTTGGCTCTACATGAGATCTGTTGGTTTGTGGTTTTGACAGTGCGAGCCATAATGGTCTCGTCTCATCATTCGCTTGCCTTTATCCCATCATTTGGGGTCGGCGCAGTATCTTTTAGTATATTTTCTTCCTCCATTCATCCATCCATCTTCTATCAGCCGTCATTTCAACACTCACATCCTTCCTGAACATAATATCATCTTTTACACAATCCACCCATCTTTTCTTTGGTCGTCCTCTCCCAACATATCCATCCACATTCAAATTCAATACCTTTTTCCCTACGTAACATTAATTTCTCCGCATTACGTGCCCATACCAGGTAAGACGATTTCCTCTCATTTGATCTATCACTGGCGCAACTTTCAAACTTCCTCTTATATATTCATTCCTAATCTTGTCCATTCTTGTTACTCCACACATCCATCTCAGCATTCTCATTTCACTAGCATGAAGTCGTCTTTCATCTATCCCTTTGATGGCCCAACACTCCGATCCATACATGACGACGGGTCGTATAATTGTCTTATAAATTTTGCCTTTTAACTTAAGAGGCATTCGGGGGTCGCATGTTTTTCCCGTGACCTGCCGCCATTTTTACATCCCGGTCTATCTTGCCATCTCTCTGAATCAGTGAACCGAGGTACTTAAAGTCGGAACAGACCGGTAATCCAACCCCATCAAGGGACAAGGCTACAGAGCTGGAGTGACCGCAAAATCACAGAACAAGTACTCTGTTTTGGTTCTGCTGATTTTTAACCCCACATTCTCCAGTTTCTGTTGCCATTTCACCAGTCTATTCTGGACCTCGGCTCCATCTTCTTCGACGAGAACAATGTCATCGAGAATAATGGTCTCGTCTATGGCATCATTTTACATCAAAATGTTCTTGGTTTCACTTCTCTTTGTAAATTGCTTAAGACAATTCTTTTTTTATATTGCAGAATTCTTCTCGCTTAATTATAATCTAAAGGGTGGTGGGTGACTAAAAATCATGAAATATTTAATTTATTATTTATAACAAGAAGGCCCTATATTAATTTTCAGACTCATACAAACTTCTATCCTTCTATCGCCTAGTTTTAGGGGGGGGGGGGGGTTTTAGATTTTATTAATAAAATCTAAAGTATGAGAAAGCAATTGAAACTCCATGTGTTTAATAAATCTGCTATTAACATTGTCCCGAGAATTATTTTTATCTGGTGTAATACAAACATAAGTTATCAGGATTCAAAAAAATGACGAAGCGCTTCGCTTGGCTTGTCTTGGATTCAATCCCTATCCACTCGGATCGTAGCTCAGCGGCAAGCATTCTGGGAAGCTTTGTTCCGGGAACGGTTCGGGGAGAAATTTTAGATATTTTAAGGTTTGACTTTGTTTGTTTGTATGTATTTGTATTCGTTTTCTTGTATTGTTAATAAATATTCCGTTCGTAGAAATGAATTACTTTGTTTAAACCATCTCTAAAATTATTAAATAAAAATATTTACTTTTTAAACTAACTAATCAGACTGCCTACATTCCGTTTTTTTTAAAGCCAAATAATATTTTTATTTTAGAAGCTTTAGAAAAGTTGTTCATTTTGATATAGTAAGTTACCCTAGGTTTTGTGATAAGTGCCATGTTGAATAATGCCTGAATGTAATTTAAGCCTGTCTCACTCCGTTGTAATCAGGAGGCTCCAATTTAAATTACCCGAACATTTAAAAAGGAATAGCTAGATTGCTGGTATAACGTTACGTCAACCAAAAAATATAATTTACCTCATAAACATGAAAATTAAATTTCAAATTTAGAAACTAATTTTCAATTTTTCAATTTGTCTTTCATTTCAACCCACAAGAAGAAAATGTATTTACGTTTTCTAAATAAGACCTATTCCAGTCTTAGTTTTTTTTTCTTGTAGGATCGTCTAATTAACACTTTAACAGCTGATCACGTTCTCAGTACGTGACTGACTTTCCTAGTGTTTATTTTAAAACGACGTCCGTGGTCCGTGTTTCGCGTGTATTGGTATAGTAGTGTGATGCTTTAGCTACGCACATATGTATGATTTACCGAGAAGAGGCGCTTGGTGTGAGCGCAACAAGCGATCGAGTGGCGCGCTCCGCCAGTGCTCCCACGCCGCTATCGCGAGAGCACGTCCACGAGGCAAACAAGATCATGTTCGACTTTTTTTTTTTTCATAAAACCCCTTTTTACCCACGACGGACGGAACGGAACGGAGGCGGTATATGCGTTTGGGGTAAGAGGTTGTTTGTTTGTTTGTTTGTTTGTTTGTTACCTTCTATCTCGAAAACCACTGGACCGATTTAGTTCCGGTTTTTTGCATTGAAAAGGTATCACTTCAACTTAGGATCTTAGATATGTTTTATGTAGGTAGACCATCAGGGAGCGCTGCAGCAGCCAGATAAGTTGGCAACACAGGAGTTATCAAAAACTACCGAATCGATTTCGATGCAGTTTTTTGCATTCAAAAGGCTTCATATTGGAGCTGGTTGTTAGACATGCTTTGGGGCGGTAGACCACCAGGGAGCCCTGCAGCAGCCACATAAGTTGGTACTACAGGAGTTTTCAAAAAGTACTGAATCGATTTCGATGCGGTTTTTTGCATTCAAAAGGCTTCATTTTGGAGCAGGTTCTTAGATACGTTTTATGGAGGTAGACCACCAGGGAGCCCTGCAGCAGCCAGATAAGTTGGCACTACAGGAGTTCTCAAAAAGTACTGAATCGATTTCGATACGGTTTTTTGCATCCAAAAGGCTTCATTTTGGAGCTGGTTGTTGGATATGTTTTGAGGCGGTAGACCACCAGGGAGCCCTGCAGTAGCCAGATAAGTTGGCATTACAGGAGTTTTCAAAACTACTGAACCGGTATCTTTACAGATCAGGTTCTTGGACATGTTTTATGGCGCATGGCGGTAGACTATAAAGAAATACTGCAACAGCGAGGATAGGTGGCCGCTTGGACACTAAGTAACTAGTAGTCTCAATATCGCACATACCAAATTTCTGCCAAATCCAAACAACATCCATCATTTTGATTACCGCCAGTTAGTTTTAAAAAGGCATACTAATAAATTATGTATGTTTAATTACTAGCATAATATACAATATCGAAACACAAAGAAAACAAAATGTCGTCATTTTTAATGATATGTTTTAGTGTGCTAAGTGATAACAAACAAAAGTAAATACTTTCCAAAAAGTTTAAAATAAAAACAAAATTGAAAATTTTAAAAAACCCACGCCGGATGTTAAAACATATTCAAATAAAAAACAAAATTGAAAATTTTAAAAAACCCACGCCGTATGTTAAAATATATTAGAATAAAAAGGATTAAATAAAATTTTTGGAAATCCCCCGACCAGAGTCAAATAAGATAAGAAATATAAAATAAAGAAATCTACAAAAAGAGTGATTTCTCACGAAATCCGCCACACAAACAACGAATTATGACCTTTCTTAGTCCAATTACGTTTACGTACCTACTTACCTTATGCTTTCTCGTAGAGATAGACACAGCAATAATATTTATTAATTTAGGTACTATTACATACTCATCTATCTAATAATATGATACAAATCCAATAAAACACGTCGGGGGCTGCCATCATCGCTCTCTTTGTTCGAAATTTCAGTTTAAATATTATAACTACTTATTTATATTACTCAAAAACTAAATATAATGTAGATTCTGAATAAGTAAAACTCACGTTGAAGTCTGTTCTGCTGTGAGCTACTCATGTTTTTTTTTTACTTTATTTGGGAAACAAACAGCTTATATTAAGTAATACATAATTATCATAAAACATATATAAAATTCATGAGCTTAAACAGTTTCCACTAATGACTAAATAAATACATGTCACACAACAGCAACCATGCACTACTGACTACTACATCAAAGTAACGTAAACTAAAGTCGAAAAATTATTTTGTTAAAAAAGTCGAAATTATTTCTTGTTAAAGAGTTGTTATAATTCCGGTTTGATTAATATCAAAACGCAACCATTACAGAAGTTCATTAATAAGACCTACCTGAGCTTATCTACTCTTAATATTTTGAACTTGTGCTAAAATGTTTACTATCACTGCTTATATTTTCCAATGTTATATAATTTGTCTGATGGGCGCGCGTGTCATAGAGGTTTTGCTAACGCGAGCGCCATAAGTAGTCAGAGAAAGACATTTTTGTTGCGTTTCTTATCCAATAAGTTGCGTCTATTAGTCACTCGCATACATCACAGAAACTCCAAACAAAATAGTAGTCCTGTGTTTTATGAGTCTATGTTGCTGCTAGGTAAAGTATCAATGTGCGGCTGTAAACCCACTCGGCTGACGAAATGTTTATAGGGTCTTATATTCGCCCGACTGCATCAATAACCTTCGCCAAATGTAGGTAGGTATATTTTGTATTATAAAAATGTGGTGTAATGTTTCAATACCTTAGAAAACCTTCGTAAAACTCTGATTTTTAATTAGATGCACTAAAGTGAAAGCTGCAAAGGTAGTTTTTTTTAATGTTGCAAGCTTAAGATCAAAGGGATGTGACATGACCCATTGGACTGACTCATTGAGCTAATTCGTTGTATCGTTGCAACAAGACACTGGATTTAAATATACTTATGGTTGTAATACAAATATAGGTAGATAAATTAAAAACGTAATGTGTTTTATAACTTTTCACATGTTAAGTAACAAATATTTATGAGTTATATTAAAAAAGTTATAAGAAAAATATTATTGCGACATATATAACTCCTGTGTGAATTAGCCGAATAGTACAATTACCCGCAGAATGTATAGAATAATTGTTAATAGAAATTAAAATCTATAGCTTTGTCTATCGAAAAATTTAATCTTGTTTAAAAACTTGGAGTGTGACAGTCAACCAATCGTTTATGAACTAATTCATAGAATATTTTTAATAGAAACAAAAAATGATTCATAAAATTTTTGAACGAAGGGTAGATAGATCATGCTCTCCAACCGGCGCGTGCGTCATTCGTCTCTCCACTTCGCTCGCGATTGGTCGTACCCATATTCCTTGCGCTTTCAACGCCGACTTTCGTTGTTACTTGTTGTTAGGTTATTAAAAATATATTTATCATACTGTTACAAGTCACTTACTCTTGGTCTTTGGATCACTCAGGCTACATCACTATTTTTTATGTTGCGTTAAATGGCAACACTCCAAACGTCAGTTTAGTCCATCTAATTAAAAATCAGGGTATAATAGACTGACTAACGTTTTGGATTTTATGAAGTTCTAAATATTGTTATAAAATTAAACCTAAAGCTGTCACTTCCATGTGCTTTGGTTCTTGGAATGTCCGAACCATGAGGACAGGTCTCCCGGACAGCTCGGAGACTTTAGAGTACGC
Source organism: Carpatolechia fugitivella (assembly GCA_951230895.1). Taxonomy (NCBI): domain Eukaryota; kingdom Metazoa; phylum Arthropoda; class Insecta; order Lepidoptera; family Gelechiidae; genus Carpatolechia; species Carpatolechia fugitivella. The sequence goes on from OX579647.1 coordinate 19,264,170, forward strand.
TGAAATATTGTTAGCTTCAATAAAAAAATACGTTTGTGGGCTTACGTTCTATCTTAGCCTTACCTGGTGAGAGTGACGATAAGCTCTAAAATGGGACATCTTACCCAAAATATCATGACTATTCGTTCTTCCCTTGAAAATGTCAAAGTAGTTCGAGAAAATATAATGCCATCAAAAACATAACTTGTAAAAAAAACAAGTCTCGCACGCAACTTAGTCTACCGTAAAAAGTTGTGAGATCCATGTAATACCAAGTCGGTTAATTTATTCAGTCCCTACTTAAGAGTCCTTTTGTCTTAAGTTATTACGTAATTAGCTCACTTAACAACATCTTATAGTGACCAGATCAATATTAAAAATCTCTTATATTTTAAATAAATACATAGATTGACTTGGCAATCGCACTAAACAATCAAATTTAATATAATAATATATTACTTGTGAGATACATTGTGTTTATTTATCGCATGAAAACACAATGTATCTCACAAGATGTTGTTAAGTGAGCTAATTACGTAATAACTTAAGACAGAAGGACTCTTAAGTAGGGACTGAATAAATTAACCAACTTGGTATTACGAGGGCTGATTGATAAGTTTCCGAAACGACAAAGAAAAACTTTAAAAATCTATTTAAAATAAATTTATTTCTCAACGTAGTTTCCTTCTACCTCGATGCATTTAGTCCAGCGCTTCTCCAATGCCGTTACACCAGTTTGATAAAATGTTTTCTCCAACCCCTCAAAATACTCGTCCACGGCAACAATGACTTCTTCATTTGATGAAAATCTCTGGCCACCTAACCATTTCTTCAGGTTTGGGAATAAGTGGAAGTCACACGGGGCCAGATCCGGGGAATAGGGTGGATGCGGTAGCAATTCGAACCGCAATTCATGGAGTTTGGCGACTGCAACCATTGACGTGTGTGCAGGTGCGTTGTCATGGTGGAACAAAACTTTTTCTTGGCCAAATGTGGTCGTTTTTTCTGGATTTCTTCACTTAATTTTTGCAGCAAGCTTGCGTAGTACTCTCCATTTATTGTTTTTCCTTTTTGCAGATAATCCACTAAAATAATCCCTCGAGCATCCCAAAAAACAGTCGCCATCACTTTGCCGGCCGACAAAACCGTTTTTGCTTTCTTCGGCGCAGGTCTTCCGCTCTCAGTCCACTGCTTAGATTGTTCTTTTGTCTCGGGAGTATAATGATGTATCCAGGTTTCATCGACTGTTACATAACGCCGCGAAAACTCGTTAGGATCTCGGTTAAACAGCGCCAAACACTCCGATGAATCGTCCACTCGACGTTGCTTTTGGTCAACAGTGAGCAAACGCGGCACCCATCGCGCGCAAAGCTTTTTCATTCCCAAATGTTGGTGCAAAATATTAAAACCGCGTTCAGATGAAATGCTCACCATCTCTGCTATCTCTCGCAACTTCAAGCGCCGATCATTCAATACAATTTTGTGAATTTTTTTGATCATGTCCGGATTCGTGACTTCATTTGGACGGCCAGACCTGTGGGCGTCTTTGCAGCTCTGTCTTCCACGTTTAAAATCAGTTACCCAGGTGTGAATTGTACTCAATGCAGGAGCAGAATTACCTAAAACACTGTCTAGCTTGGTTTTAATCTGGGTTGCTGTTTTCTGTTTTAAAACGTAAAACTTTATCACCGCACGAATTTCGTTTCTTTCCATTGTTAAGAAAATTTACGACAGAGAAAGTTCTACGTCCTATCAAACAAATTCCACCAGTTCGATTAAATTCAAAGTTGGCGTTCTATTTTCAAAAAGATGCCACAATATAATGTTTTTTTTTTTTTTTTGCGTATCATTTTTTTAAGTTCGTCGTTTCGGCCAGTTATCAATCAGCCCAGGTACATGGATCTCACAACTTTTTACGGTAGACTAAGTTGCGTGCGAGACTTGGTTTTTTTACAAGTTATGTTTTTGATGGCATCTCATTTCTTTTTGTAGATCGCATGAAAATACAATGTAAAAATGCACACCTACGCTCCACCTACTCTACACCTACCCTACACCTACCTTACACCTACCCTACACCTACCCTTCACCTACCCTACACCTACCCTACACCTACCTACACCTACCCTACACCTACCCTACACCTACCCTACACCTACCCTACACCTACCCTACACCTACCCTACACCTACCCTACACCTACCTACACCTACCCTACACCTACCCTACACCTACCCTACACCTACCCTACACCTACCCTACACCTACCCTACACCTGCCCTACACTTATCCAACACCTATCCAACATCTACCCTACACCTACCCTACACCTACCCTACACCTACCCTACACCTACCCTACATCTACCCTACACCTACCCTACACCTACCCTACACCTACCCTACACCTACCCTACACCTACCCTACACCTACCCTACACCTACCCTACACCTACCCTACACCTACCCTACACCTACCCTACACCTAGCCTACACCCACCCTTCACCCACCCTACACCTACCCTACACCCACCCTTCACCTACCCTACACCTACCCTACACCTACCCTACACCTACCCTACACCTACCCTACACCTACCCTACACCTACCCTACACCTACCCTACACCTACCCTACACCTACCCTACACCTACCCTACACCTACCCTACACCTACCCTACACCTACCCTACACCTACCCTACACCTACCCTACACGTAGCCTACACCTGCCCTACACCTGCCCTACACCTATCCAACACCTACCCTACACCTACCCTACACCTACCCTACACCTACCCTACACCTACCCTACACCTACCCTACACCTATTATTCTATTAATACAGGTACACTGATTCGATAACTGCAAACGTAACTTTGTAATTCTATGTTTGCCCCCAGATTTATATGGGATTACAAAGTTATCTAGCTACATCATCATGTATCTAAAAAAGTAGGCTGAAATTGCAAAATATTCTAGTTTTCCCTTGATTTATACACTAAACACTAATTCCATTCTAAATTTGAAGCTTCTATGTCTGCTAGAAGTGCCTTAGAGTTTTGATGATCGGTGATCGCGGATGATCGCTTTTTTGCTCGACTTGGCGGGGGCACTGCCGTGCCCCCAGATTTCAAACTTTCGCGGTCATTATCATAACATTTATGAGACATTATATGGGCTTACCGCGATATTATTTTTGTTGAGGAGACCCGATATAATATCGCGGTAAGCCCGTAAATGTCTCATAAATGTTAGTTCGGGAAAGTTCAAAAAAGTAAGGTAGATATATTTATTTGTAAAAAGAACCAAACAAACAGCATGCATATCGTATCATGCCGGAAAACGTACGGTACACAAATTATATTGCGCGTAATTTATTTCTTCCAAAACAAGGTAGACCTTGTTTATATTTTGGGACTGGTACGTAATAGGTGCCAGTCCCAAAATATTATATATTATTTGAGCATTGTGTTTCTGCATGTTGTTTAATATTTTTCTGTAGATAGTTTATATTAAGTTGAAAGCATCACATAAATGTTCATAGTCGAAAACACGTTATAAAGGTTGAACAACTACCTACAACTACAACTTGCAGAATTCAGTTAACCACCGAAATTCCACCTGCAGTGCAACTATGGCGAAACTGCATGAATCTGAAAAGCCACAAGTCTGGCTGAGGCTTCGTTAGGAAATTCATTTCGTCATTAATTTGGTTCCAATATTAGCTAAGTTTGCCGGAGTAATGTAAGACCAAAGGAGACGTTTCAGATCGGGCCATCACCTTGTACACTTTTTAGAAAATCGTAGAAAAATCTTATCAACATTAAAAAATAATCATTTTGCAATTTTCGCAGTATTTAACTTGTGCGAAAGATTTTTTTGTTATTTATCGGGCAACAAACCATCCTTTATACGTCATAGAGTTCGTTTCGAAACGTTCATTTTTTAGGTAAAATGTTATTTAATATTATAAAATATTTATTTTAAATAATTGAAACAATACTTTTACTTATAAGGAAAGAACAACGTACCTACTCATCTACCTCTACTTATAATAAAACTATTTTTTCTAAGTAAGAAATCTATTACATTTTTAAGAGAAAATAATGTGCGAGTGTTAGCTACGATTTCTGAACGTACTTACTTTGACGCACAGTATTTGTCAAAGGCCGCGTTCCGATATGCGCTTAAATCATTTTCGAACCAAACTGACAGCGCCGTCAGCGATCGATTGTATGGGTTTCGCCTGCTGACAGTAATTCGGTACGCGCTTTGAGTGCGCTAAAATCGATTTCAGCGCGTCTTGGAACGCAGGGAAAATGGCTGGTCATCTGTCATATTAGGTTATGTGTTCCCTTTATCACGTACATTTTATGTTTTTGCACAAAAAATTCAGGCCGAGAAAAGCTAAAATAATAATTAAAACATTATTATTGAATAATAGGGTATCTAAATAGCAAGTGTACGAAGTCACGGCCCCGGTTCTATAGCTTCGTGAAACGTCTCCTTTACACAAAGAGAACGTGCGACTTCGGACACACAGCCCTAAATCACGCAGTCATGCCTTTAAAGTAAGAATGGTGGAGTGGTGGTGAATTCTTAAGAACGAATTAAATAATAATAAGTTTAATTAAAAATCCTTTTTAAACAAGCTTTTAAAGCCGTGGAGTGGAGTATCCTTGTTAAGACAAATCCAACGAGCCCAAACACGACTAGGTGGTGTGTATTTAAGGAGTTCCTATGGACACCTTCCGGCTCCATCATGAGACCCTGGACATCACGTATGACTAAAGATATTGTTAAGACAAATCCAACGAGCCTAAACACGACTAGGCTGTGGTGTGTATTTAAGGAGTTCCTATGGCCACCTTCCGGCTTCATCATGAGACTTTGGACATCACGTATGACTAAAGGTCTTGTTTATAAAAATCTAACGTGCCCAAACACGACTAGGTTGTGTTGTGTATTAAAGAAGTTCCTATGGCCACCTTCCGTCTCCATCATCAGACCAGTTTCATGGTACCATAATATTGCATTGTCATCGCGGTTACATAAGTGTACAAAATTTCAGCAAATTCTAATGGCAGCAAGTGCTTCAAATTTGAGTTGCAAGATTTCGCCCGAACATACTCACACCCACATACAGTGCAAGCTAATAAAAAGCTTGTAAAATATAAGCAAATAACGGGAATCCCCAAACACTTCACGTTTGGTGGTTGGTGAATCTAATTTCCGCAAATATACTTTGTGTGATGTCTCTCACCTCCCTTTCACTAACAAAGACCCAAACTCAAATACACATTTCATAACAAATCACATTTTACTCGAATACACAAACACTTAAGTAACTCGGATCGCTGCGCGATCTACAGATGAAACAGAAGGTAGCTGAAAATCAGTGTTTGCCCTACAAGTTAGCAAAATCTACACTGAGCTACAACCTGAATTCTGCAGTACACATCTGCACGTTTGTTTTTTCATTATGTACTGTTTTTGTTTTAAGATTGATTGTGTGTAGATGTGTATTTTAGAAATAAAAATGATTTATCTATCTTATCTGTCTAATATTGAACTAGTTAACCTAAAGTAAGGGCGCAGTTTATCGGGTTTGTACCGGGATTAAAAATAACCCGTATAGGATTGCATTTCTGTGTCACAATACAATCGGAGCATTAGGCAAGAAGTGTTAACCAATTCCTTTCACATTTCGCAGTATCCTGGTGGTGCTGGCGTGTTCAGAAATGCACCAGTTTTAGATTTTATTTCTTATCGATGTAGAGCAAAAGATTCAAAGTATTCATATTGAAATGAAAGGAAACATCTTTTAAGTATTCTCTCCAGCTATTTTCACCTCCCTTGGCAATATTTAACCATAAATAGAACGGTCAGGTGCGGCGTGAGAAGGGTCGCCCCTTGGGACCCGAATCGCTCAGTTAATATCGTATTTACTACAACAATTCGGCGTGCATTGCGTAATGAGTGCATTTATTGCTGGCTTTTTGATTGGTTTGTTTCGAGGTATCCTACTAATTACGCAATGTACGTCAGAATACAAAATTGTTGCTTTGTGAAGCCGGCTTCGTCGCCTGTGAAGTAACGCTAGGCCCTAATGGGTCTCTCCAACCAAACCCTTTGATATAGTACGGAGGACGTATGTTTCAATCGGTAACTGATCGCTTAAACAAGAGGGCAATTTGAGACGATATTTTTTTAATCACCTACTTACCTACTATCCATTTTGATTTTGAATAATATTGTAACAAAAGTTAGTGTAAGAAGAGTCATCTAACGTAAGACAAACATTTAAAGAGTAACCATAGCAAGGTGAATAAAAAGCTGATTATTGTCATTTCTCTTTTGATAAACAGTAACAGTAGCCCGAAACAGGGGCTAAGATTAATACATGCATGCATTTCAATTGAGAAAGTAGCTTTGCATTAAAAGGTGCACACGATACAAAGCATTATGGTGCAAGACAATGGTACAAATAGCGTCTTTTTTTCTGAAGCACCTAAAAACTACTCCTGGCCGACTACATTTATATTTTCATCTTCAATTTTTTTTTTTATCTTGCACATGGCGTAATTTTAAATTTTCATACCGTTCGTTATGATTTTACAAGAGCTCTCCACAGGTCGGTCATAGAACATAAAATATTTCATGACAGACATGAAAAAGTTAATGGCTTTTCCATTTTAATTCTGACAAATATTTTCTGCATAAAAACTTTTTTTATTAATGCTTAAGAATTTAAATTCTCAAACGCAGTTAAAAACTATGTCGTCTCTTAACATAATTCAAACGTAAAATTCAATGGAAATTTAAATTTCTCTAGCTGAGTAAGTGCATAATGAGCATTTTACATTTCCCGACGCTTCCCGACGCTTCCCGAGTGAAAACCGAAGACAATATGATTTTTAGACAGCATTTTTCAAGAACTTTCTTCGTAAACTCTTGCAAACTTTTACAGGGCAGAGGTCGAACCTAATAAGCGACAATATTGTGGTGATGAGCAGTAATGGAGCAAGTTTCAGAGTTGTTATAATGGAGTCGGGAACTAGGGAGTTAGCTGTTCGTGTGGATTGTAAAGTTGGCAGCCGCCGGATCTTGGAGCCGGCCACGCGTGGAGAAGTGGCTTACTGGGAGGAAGACCAGTTCAATCCGCCTTTAAAATATTTCGAAGTTTGTTTTACTTACTCGGGTGAAATTGGGTATTTTATCGATAAAACACAGTGAGCCCCACGGTGGTGGGGACGTATATATGAGCTGTTGATGAAGTATACGTATTACAACAATGTAAAAATTGGTGTTTAACCAGCATTGGGTAGATGATTTCTGAGAATATATGTATATATATATATATTTAATTTGATTTAATCATAGCTTAATTGACGTGAAACTTTTATTAAAAAACAAAACATACAGTTGAATTGAGAACCTCCTCCTTTTTTGAAGTCGGTTAAAAAAAGTAAGAGAAGTATTTTTGTGCTACAGATAAAAATAAGTACTGGTGAATGAGATCAGAAAGTGGTGGTTCAAGTGCAACTTGAAACCTCATTTCGGTGCTAATACAGAGATTATCCAGGAGCTAACACCGAGCAACAGATAGCCAGTATCGAGAATCGGACAAGGGTTGACCCCACGTCCGGGGCAGTAAGCTTGGCGAGACACAGGAACATATCGCCACAGTCTAGCTATAATAAAGAAATTTGTTTGTTTGTCAAACAATAGAGTTAAGAGTCAAGTCAGTAACAGACGACTTAGACCCCAATACGCCAACATGTTGCATCAGCCATCATGCCGAAAGAAAGTTTATGAGAAAAAAGTTTACAATGTGTGCATCCAGATCTAAAACAAGTTACCAGAAGAAATAAAGCTAGCGGACAATATTTTTTTTAAGAAAAAGCTGACGTCTTGGTTATTTGATAATGTCTTCTACAGTATTAAGGAATTTTTGGATTATGAAATATGATTTTAATTACTATTTGACTATGATATCTTTCTTCTGACGATAACTTATTGACTTTAATTTTTAAATTGTAGTAATAATAAATTAATCTCTGTGACTTATTTTTTATTTGTCAATTTTTATTTATATTTGCATATTTTAATATAACTTTGTGACATAACTAAGATATGACGTAATAATTTTTATTTGATTTGCATGAGTTGAATACATTACTGAATAATTGTATAATAAGATCTGTTTTCACTGTATTCTGGCAAATAAAGACTTCTGATTCCGAAAAGATAAAGATAAAAATGTCTTTATTCGAAGTAAGATTTAACTAAATAATTATTCGACGTCAAAGCAAGATGGCCTCCCGTTCATTACCAGTGTTTACTGTGGAGAAGAACGGCCGGAAGAAACTCCACAGGATTCGCATCTTATGTACTTGTGTATAAGTAGCAGCATGTTAGCATGCTGATTATAAACCAGTATTCAATGCTTATATTTTCGTCTTACGCCAACGGACAAGACGCGCCACTTCTGAAGACTATGATATCTTTCTTCTGACGATAACTTATTGACTTTAATTTTTAAATTGTAGTAATAATAAATTAATCTCTGTGACTTATTTTTTATTTGTCAATTTTTATTTATATTTGCATATTTTAATATAACTTTGTGACATAACTTAGATATAACGTAATAATTTTTATTCGATTTGCATGAGTTGAATACATTACTGAATAATTGTATAATAAGATCTGTTTTCACTGCATTCTGGCAAATAAAGACTTCTGATTCTGAAAAGATAAAGATAAAAATGTCTTTATTCGAAGTAAGATTTAACTAAATAATTATTCGACGTCAAAGCAAGATGGCCTCCCGTTCATTACCAGTGTTTACTGTGGAGAAGAACGGCCGGAAGAAACTCCACAGGATTCGCATCTTCTGTACTTGTGTATAAGTAGCAGCATGTTAGCATGCTGATTATAAACCAGTATTCAATGCTTATATTTTCGTCTTACGCCAACGGACAAGACGCGCCACTTCTGAAGAGGAATCATAACTCTGACAAAACTCAGGAAGTTATTATCAGTCATATGCGTTGTAAAGTCAGTGATAGACCTCATACTGAACCGATAAAGGTTCATTTTAAATATTAATGTAATAATTGTGACTTCCTCTTAATAGATGTTAAGGCGAGGCCCTATTTGAAAAATCGTTCTAGGGCCCCTTTTTTACTCGCGTATCTCACGTCTCGAAATATTATATGTACCAAATCAAGAAAATTACAACCAACAGAAGAGTTTATCATTTAGTGACGTACGTAACCAAGTAGATTTTACATATTATAATCAAGGAATAAAGCAAAAATAAATAATTTAAATCACTGAAAATCACCCCACATTCAAAATTTGCAAATCTGTTTTCTCAATATTTTCAGCGACAACAACATATTTTTTTGTATTTTTTGGGTGGCTATATTAATACCTAAACGGCGAAACCAGCTAGTTTTTTAATTCGTTCTATATTTTTCACAAAGAAAAGAGTTCAAGGAAAACGAGTTTTTTGCACGATTCCTGCGCAGTGTCGGACGTAACATCCGTGAAGCATCGCACGCTAACATGAACGTTATTTCAGTAACAAATTGAACCAATGAAACAAAGTGAAAAAGTTAGTTTTCTTATCTAAAGATGAAAACATCGACTCGCGCGCAATAAATAGCGCATCTGATTGGCAAACAGCCAGAGCTCTTCTCGGGATATCGACAGGGGAGCGATCCCACCATTCCTTTCTACACAACGATCCCATATTGAAAATTTATTGAAGAAAAACAAGATTTCTGCATCGTCTGCGGTTTTGTCTCTTGTAATTTAGTTACCTACAACGTTTGCTTAGGTATAGTCACGTACGTACAGTGCTTTTATTTCGAATACAGAAACTTAAAAATACGTGTAACAGAGCAAACATAGTAAAAAAATTATTTTTTCTTCTAATACAGCTATAACAGCTCAGCTATAGCTATTAAGGTTAAATTTTAATTTTAAGATTCAATGACAATTATTATTAATTAATTACTTTTTATTAAATTAACTAGGTACCTTATATGATAATCCCGAATCGGGAAGTCATGCTCTAATCCTAATTTCAAATTCCAGCTATACTTTTTGTTATAATAAAAAAGAGGAGATGAAACTTTGAATGCATTATGTTGAGAAAAAAAAATGTCTTTAGGTCCATTTTCAAAATGTGCAATCATGCCTCTATAACTGCGTGCATAACTTGCCGATTTAGCTCCATTGTTTTAATAATTTGGGAGCAGATGAGCGGACGTCATGTTGAGAGATTTTCTAAGTCCAACAGTGGCTCAATACGCGCTGTAGATAAGACATTGAAATTGCCATGTAATAAGAGCGTCGTTCATCACAACCTTTCAGAACCATTTTATATTATCTTTTATGAAATGAAAACTTAAATTTATAAAAGGTTTTTTTTATGACGTGTTGTAACCAAGTCATCCATCATGGAGTCCGCGCGTCGTCGGGTGACCAGAATTATCTTTCTGAATGACAGCACCGGTGTTTTGCTTTTAGGACATTGCAGAGACTTTGGTATGGGATCCCAGGAGTTTTTTACCTGTCATTTTCAAAGTACGTGATGTGTATGGGGTAAGAGCGTCGGTGGTCTAGTGGCTAGGGCCGCGGCCTCCCATCCGGGAAACGCGGGTTCGATCCCCTCCACGTACCAATGTGTTTTCGAATTTTGAATTCATTATGTACGTTTACTTGACGCTCTTACGGTGATGGAAAACATCACGATAAAACATGCACACTCCTGCGAAGAAATTCAAAGGTTGTGTGTGAAGTCGAAGCAACCCGCACTGGGCCAGCGTGGTCGACTAAGGCCTAATCGCCCTATTTCAGGGTAGGCTCGAGTCCCTCGGTGAGGACGTATATGAGCTGTTGATGATGAGTATCGAACCGGTGGTTGTGGATAAATAATATATTCTTTAATTATACCTATTTAAACACAATTACAGTGGTAAGTGTCTCCCATTAGGCTCATCACCTGTATCGGGACGGGAGGCACCGCCCTGCTTGATATAGGTACTTAACATACTTAATATTGAGCACAATGTAGGTGTACACTAAGTATAAATTAAACAAAGATAATATATAAGACTTTCCACGACATAAAAAATGTTGAGTTTAGAACATTACACACAAATTAATGTAGAAACAATTTTGAGTAAAAATGCCAGTAAAAATGCCAAGCTAACAGAGAGTCTTAAGACAACCAGGGCTTTTTTCTAGCCTGAGCTGTCCCACTGCTGGGCAAAGGCCTCCCCTTTTTTCTTCCACCGTTCTCGATCTTGTGCCAGTGACTCCGAATGATCCTCGAAAGCGTCAAGATCGTCTCACCAACGTTTTCGAGGTCTGCCTTTCCCACGTGTCGGCTATCATTTTGCACCCACTCGGTAGCGATCCTAGCCCACCGGTCAGGGTGCATCCTGCAGACGTGACCCGCCCAATCCCATTTTAACTTGGCAGCCTTTCACCCGCGTCTTTTATGCGGGTTTTGGAGCGTAGGGTGGTGTTCCGGATACGGTGAATCCTTTTTGCACCTAGAATGCTACGCTCCGTTGCCCGTTGGCAGACCGCGAGCCTGAACTTTTGTGCATCAGTCAGAGTAACAGATCTTAATTGATAGACATTATTATGTATGTAACGGGTTTTTATTAACTCGCTTTCTTGTCTGTCTGTTTGTTTGTTTGTTTGTGGGTTTGTTCGGTCCGAATCTTGAAACTCATTTTGGAAGCACGTGCTGTTATTCGATTGTGCTGAAATGTGGTACACTTATGTAACCTCGGTGACAATCCAATATTATGACACCATGGAGCTGGTCTGATCATGGAGCCGGAAGGTGGCCATGGGAACTTCTAAAATACACAAGACAACCTCATCGTGCTTGGACTCATTGGATTTGTCTTGACAAGATCTTTAGTCATACGTGATGTCCAGGGTCTCATGATGGAGCCGGAAGGTGGCCATAGGAACTTCTAAAATGCACAACACAACATCGTCGTGCTTGGACTCATTGGATTTGTCTTGACAAGATCTTTAGTTATACGTGATGTCCAGGGTCTCATGATGAAGCCGGAAGTTGGCCATAGGAACTCCTCAAAAACACAACATAACCTCGACGTGTTTGGGGTCGTTGGATTTGTTTTGACAAGATCTTTAATTAGGTATACGTGATGTCCAGGGTATCATGATGGAGCCGGAAGGTGGCCATAGGAACTCCTCAAAAACACAACATAACCTCGTCGTATTTGGGCTCGTTGGATTTGTCAAGACAAGATCTTTAGTCATACGTGATGTTCAGGATCTCATGATGAAGCCGGAAGGTGGCCACGGGAATTCCTCAAATAAAATGTTTTCTCCAACCCCTCAAAATACTCGTCCACGGCAACAATGACTTCTTCATTTGATGAAAATCTCTGGCCACCTAACCATTTCTTCAGGTTTGGGAATAAGTGGAAGTCACACGGGGCCAGATCCGGGGAATAGGGTGGATGCGGTAGCAATTCGAACCGCAATTCATGGAGTTTGGCGACTGCAACCATTGACGTGTGTGCAGGTGCGTTGTCATGGTGGAACAAAACTTTTTTCTTGGCCAAATGTGGTCGTTTTTTCTGGATTTCTTCACTTAATTTTTGCAGCAAGCTTGCGTAGTACTCTCCATTTATTGTTTTTCCTTTTTGCAGATAATCCACTAAAATAATCCCTCGAGCATCCCAAAAAACAGTCGCCATCACTTTGCCGGCCGACAAAACCGTTTTTGCTTTCTTCGGCGCAGGTCTTCCGCTCTCAGTCCACTGCTTAGATTGTTCTTTTGTCTCGAGAGTATAATGATGTATCCAGGTTTCATCGACTGTTACATAACGCCGCGAAAACTCGTTAGGATCTCGGTTAAACAGCGCCAAACACTCCGATGAATCGTCCACTCGACGTTGCTTTTGGTCAACAGTGAGCAAACGCGGCACCCATCGCGCGCAAAGCTTTTTCATTCCCAAATGTTGGTGCAAAATATAAACGCGTTCAGATGAAATGCTCACCATCTCTGCTATCTCTCGCAACTTCAAGCGCCGATCATTCAATACAATTTTGTGTTTTTTTTTGATCATGTCCGGATTCGTGACTTCATTTGGACGGCCAGACCTGTGGGCGTCTTCGCAGCTCTGTCTTCCACGTTTAAAATCAGTTACCCAGGTGTGAATTGTACTCAATGCAGGAGCAGAATTACCTAAAACACTGTCTAGCTTGGTTTTAATCTGGGTTGCTGTTTTCTGTTTTAAAACGTAAAACTTTATCACCGCACGAATTTCGTTTCTTTCCATTGTTAAGAAAATTTACGACAGAGAAAGTTCTACGTCCTATCAAACAAATTCCACCAGTTCGATAAAATTCAAATTTGGCGTTCTATTTTCAAAAAGATGCCAAAATATAATGTAATATTTTTTTTTTGCGTATCATTTTTTTAAGTTCGTCGTTTCGGCCAGTTAAAGTCAAAGTCAAAGTCAAAATTTTTTATTCGAATTAAGATTTTTACAAATCATTTTTCGACGTCAAAGCTATCATGGATGGCACGTTCACTACCAGTGTACGCCCTCTGTGGAGAAGAACGGTTATCAATCAGCCCAGGTATATATATATATATATATAAAGAATATATAATATAAAAAGATCTGTTCAATTTTGACACGGGATTTCATGTAAGTCCTTTATCATCATCACTTACTTACTACCAAGTATAAGGAAACATCCTTGCCCAAAATGTGATATTTTGATGTCATGAGTATTCAATTATAAATATTGAGTAAGTTCACCAATATTATCTGCATTATTTAATTTAATTTATTTTAATTTTATTAATTAATTTAATTGTATGCTACAAAAATAAATATTTTATACAAATATATTTTTTTAGATTCCATATCTGGCCAGCTTACTATACAAAATACATGAATGAATGAGCATGAATGAAACAGGTCATATAACCTTCTACAGTCAAGAAGTTATTCTACTTGGCGATAGATGGCGTTGCTATCACCGAACTTTCTCGAAGGAATAAGTTACGAGCATTAAAAATTGCATTAAAAAATTACATACGAGTGGAATTATGTCTTTTTTTCGTTAGAAATTGTTGTATTACTCGTACTGTTGCACGATACAACACAGCATATAATTTTTGCGTCACTAATTTCAATTAAAATATTTGTAATCAAACCAAGTCATATTCGTATCGTATCCATAAAATCCAAAGTAACACTGACAGAAGCGACGCCTGGTGGTTAATAGCTAGTAGTAAGAGTACTTAGTCTGCTATGAGACGGGACTAAGTTGCTTGTGGCACCTCCTCTTTGTATTTGTCTCCGTGGTTAGTACTCATAGCACCTACCACTGCCACAAATTAAATAATATGCCATTGCAAGCCCAGTACGAGGTATCAAGGGAACAATTTGAATTTGGTATATTTATTAATTATGCATGTTTTGTCTCGGTTTTTTTCATAATTTCTCACGTGCTCTCGTTGAACACAGTGTTACATCCGAAACGTCGTTTTATAAGTGGACCTTATAAAAAAAAGATATTTCAGTTTCAAAGAATACTTGTGCTAAAATAAAAATGTGGCTAGATTTAGAGATGTCAGGTGGAGTAAGTCCCTAACAGAATGGTGGCCAAGGCAGGGGAAAAGATGACCCGGTTGACCTGCAACCAGGTGGGTCGATGATATAGAGCGGGTTGCTGGAAAGACTTGGCTGAGATGTGCACAAGATCGCAAAGGTTGGCACGAAAAAGAGGAGGCCTTTGCCCTGCAGTGGGTGATAGGAAGCTGATAATGATGATGATGAAAATAAAAATATCGAATGTAATCAATAACGATTGATGATGATCGATTATTATAATCACCAGTGAACCTGCTTAAAATACCCCTTTCAATCGGTTTAAACTTACTAATTTTGTGTCTCACCTACTTATTACCAGTAAAATCCATTGCACGCCTCGCAATTTCTCGCAGTAGAGTGTACAGCTTCCCTTATATACAGTCATAAACTAATTAAAATACACGGGACAGTTTAATACATAGGTTAATTAATGGACTTGCTTATAATTGCTTGTAAAAAAAGTGTTCGCAGTAAATGTCTCAAAATGTTAAAATTATAAAACGATTTTGCAGGTCCAATGGCATTCTCTTTTATTGAAGAAGACAAAAAAAATATCTGAATGGATGAAGAAGTTATTTGACACTTTTTTCGTTTAAATTTTTAATCATAAATGAAGGTGTTAATAACTCCATTATGAACTTTAAAATCATGTAGCTTTGCGAGGTAAACTCCCATTGTAAGTATGTCTGATTTCTATTATGATAAAAATTACCCTGCGTAAACTTAATTTAACTTTACTTATTCTAGATGCATTTATGTTATTTATTTATTTAACCTTTCCATTTTGTGACCTGAGATCTAAAAAAAACCAGACTAAAATCACCTGACGTCACATGCGTTATTGCAATCGAGTAACAGACACTGTTACTTCCTACATCTTATTAAAACTTCCTCACTTTGCTGGGAGCTTGTTTCTCTTCCCTGTGGTGGGTCAGCCGCAGCCAGCTACTTATTAGTTTATGTACTCTCATGTGAAGGTACAAAGTTTGCAACTTGTGGTTTTGATAGTTTGTCTAAGTAACAGGATTCATGGATACAACACGTTCTTGTTTAGCTACCGACAAACTTGCCTGTGTTTGTACACGTCTTTGAACAATAGGCGCTTTTCATCTCATCAACAGGTGAATACGTCTCCACCGAGGGGCTCAAGCCTATCCTGAGTTAGGGTGGTAGGGTGGTTAGGGTTCTTCACAGGTGTGGGCAGGTTTCATCATGACGTTTTCCCACACCATAAGAGCGTCAAATAAACGTACATTATATGAATTCGGAATTCGAAATCATGAGCGTTCGTCCGAACGGGGGAAACGACTATTTATAAAAAAACGTAATTTTTAAAGGGGCGTTTCGCCCGAAGGTGTTTTTTTTATCATTTAAACACAAAGTAACATCAGCAACAAAATCTTATAATATAAAGGAAAAAATATCCAAGCGGCATTTTTAGCCATATTGAGTTATATATTATGTTATGGACCAGGTGATTAATGCGAGCATTATGAATAATGTCTAGCTCTATCGGGCTTAGTGATTAATTACTATCTAAACTTAATTATTTATCACATTGCACGGTCATGCATGCCAAGAGCTTATCACCTAATGTACTAAAAAAAAAACTAAGTCTCCGGGAGGGGGAGGGGGTTTGGGGGGGTCCCCTTTACTCTCCCTCTCTGAAATGTATGTATGTACTTTCAATCATGTTACAATATCTGTCCGCGTTAACTGCAAGTGCATGTCCCCCTACCGTCCTCAAAAAAATAGGGGCCGATTATGCCCTTGGCGGACATTGCTGCCCACACTACCACCTTAGGGCTGTGAAGTGGACGCATATGCTTATAGAGGATTTTTATCACACCAATAGCGACAGTTTTGTTCATTGACATGGCCATTGCTTCATCGCTAAACAAGATATTGTTGAAGTTGGTAAAGCGCGCAAACATCTCCTGAACAAAATTTAGTCGCTGTTCATAATCTGTGGGTTTTAATTCTTGCGCTAATTGAATCTTGCAAGCACGTGAATGCAAATCCTTCTTTAAAATCAGGTGCAATGTTGATTTTGCAATGTTTACGGATTGACTTCGCTTTCGCAGTGATAGTGAGGGATCTTGCCTTACCGACTCGTGAACTTCTTGAGTAACTGCAGGTAGCCTTATTTCTCTCGGACGTCCGCAATCAAAGTTTTTTAAAGTTGACCCTGTAGCCTCAAATGTCTTAATCCATTTTCTAATGATATTCGCACTGGGAGATAAAGAAATGTCCCGTATATTGAATTGCGCGCGATATAAGCGGCGAGCTGTTATTATCGAATTATTGTTTTGATAATAAACTCGTACACAAAATGCACGCTGAGCTCCGGTATACGAATCCATTGCAACTAAATTTCCAATAAATTCCACGTATGACATTATATATTTTTTTGTTATCTACCCTCATTAAGACAATTTATTGATATTTAAAATTGCAAATACCCTTTTTACTTAGTTTCTCCAGTAACGTACTGCGAATTATACAAATACATATAACTGTGGTGCGCGTGAAAATATACTGATAAGTCATTTTACAGGGTAGCCATGCAATTACCGAATAAAAAAAAAACAATATAGAAACTAAAAAAGCATGTTATTGTTTTGACCCCTTGGTGGGGACGGGACTTGGGACGTATATGAGCTGTTGATGATGATGATGATTGTTTTTTTAACGGGAATATACATAATTTCCTTAAAGATGTTTCCCGTAGGTATGCATTTATTTTATCATGCCATCTATAGCATAGATTTTATCGTTTAGTAGCCCATTGATTAATGTTAATTGTAACGACAATTCTATGCAAATGGCTGGTGTGAAACTATACTATTCCAATGCAAATCCTTGAATATATCAGTTAAACGTAATTCCGATTTAATGACCTCCATGGACTGACAACGCCATATTATAACCCTTCAAACATACACAATTACTAGTATTTTTTACCCGACTACTTTAGAAGGAGGGTTATGTTTTTCGAGTATATGTACCTATATGTATGTATGTATATTTCTTTGGCACGCTCTACAGCCTAAATGACTTGATGGATTGGTTTGACATCGTAAGATTATAAACTAACGAGAAATAATACGTAAAATTGTAAATGGTTGGTTTCAGTTCACAATTTTCCGTAAGTTTATAATATAGCGATAAGATTATAAACTAACGGCGTTCACAATCTATTTACAGAATGATAATTAAAATAAATAAATGCTTATCAGATTCCTTGATAGGGTTACCCTGTTAGATTTGCAAACGTTATAATTATAGCATAATAAGAGTACGAGATATCGTTGATCAAAATCGTAAGGGTTCCAGTCCCTGGCATAAGATTCGTCTTGTGAGAGTGACACTGGGTACTTCAAAATTATAAAAAACTAAGATGGCCGATTTTTGGCGCCAAAACGTATTATTATTACAGACTTCCAAAATGTTGTGTCTCCAAAACGTATCGAGTGGAGTATCAAAATAAAGCGGTTTATGAATGGTCTCCAAAAATATATACAACTTACGTGGGGACGTATATGAGCTGTTGATGATGATGATGATAAATGTTTAAATGTAATTTGAAATGAGAACTGCTAAGAAACAACAAAAACTTCAACGTTTTAAATTGAATTACCTACTTACTTATATAATGTATGGAAGAGACGCAACAATATCGGTCATTCATTACAAAAAATAAAAAGATTAAAATTAAAAAAGAATCAAGAAACTCGACTGCGTAAAAAATTTAAAACCTTAAAACTTAATAAATGATATGAAAAGATGCAAACAAGTTTTGTTTTTGTTTTATTTTGAATGATCGTGGTTGATAGTGTTCACAATTAGCAGTCGGAAGCATCAAAATATTCACAATTCATAATAATTATAAAGTAAAAAATATTTTTTAACAACACGTTTTAACGCACTAAAAAGTATAAAATAATTTGTATTGAGATTTTTATTGGTGTAGTACTCTTGTAGGACTTAAAACGAAAAATGTGGGGTGCATGGAGTAGATTTTGAAGCATAACCGTGTTTTGTTCGCGACCTCACGTTATATCCAGGCCTAAGCAATACTCACCGTCATAAGCAATACTCACCGTTCAAAGGTATTTCTAGCTTCACAATTTCTGGCTTCGTGAGCATTTTAGTTTATTGTCAAAATAAATTATCGAACGAGAAAAAATTAACGAAACGCACACCTAGGAGGAGGAAAGAAGAAGTGCAACGTCAACCAGCGTTTTTGCCTTATGTGAAAGGTGTAACAGATAAAGTAGGTAGATTGCTAGGCAAATACTCAATAAAGACTGTTTTCACTCCTTTCAACAAAATAGGAAAGTTGTTACGTTCACCCAAAGACCACCTTCCTCTTCAAACTCCTGGAGTCTACAAAGTGGATTGCAGTTGTGGTAGCTCATATATCGGTCAGACCAAAAGAACCATAGTCGACCGCATGAAGGAGCACATCCGAGCTGTAAAAAACAACGACGCACAAAAGTCGGCCATCGCGGAACACCTAAATCAAAATGATGTCAACCACTGGATTGAGCTACACAACCCTCAAGTACTGTCGACAGAACGCCACTATATACCACGTTTAGTGCGAGAAGCGATCGAAATCACGAAATACAAAAATTTTAATCGTGAAGATGGTTTCAAACTGTCCGGTGCATGGAACCCAGTGTTAAACGTATATCACCATAAAAATGGTCCAACTTCAAAGTCGCGTATAGATACAGTGAGTATTGTGTGTCGTGAAAAACAAGTGAGTGACCATAGTAGTGGTTCGAACAATCAACGTGAGGGTAGTCGCCGCGTCCGAAGGAGGGTAGACAGATATGTCTGTCCTTAGATGCAGTCCACTCACCACCAGTCTACTCGTGACCATGGAGCGTGTAACCGTTCCGAAATATCGAGGTAACAATATTAAATATTACCGTGGTAACAAACCCGCGAATTGTGAGAATGTTAGTGTAGTGAACAACCACGAAAATCTTAAAACATATATTATCGAACGAGCTTTTTTTTTTGGGTTTGCTCTTGACCCCGATCTAGCCCGAGAGCAGGGATGGGATCTACGATGTAGCGAGCTTACCCAGAAGGAGCCTATTCACTCTGGCTTTAAAGAGAGTCGGATTAAATGTGCTCGGAAATACAGACGCCGGCAGGAGATTCCACTCCTTTGCGGTACGCATTATAATAAATGTTGAGAAGCGTTTGGTGCGCAAGCGAGGAATAGTCACTAAGAAAGCATGGTAACCTGCCGTGCGTCTGGACGTTCGATGAAAGAAGGGGGAAGGCGGAATGAGTTCATGCAACTCTTGAGCCCACTCCCCGTACATCCTGTAAAATACTGATAAGCAGGCAACCTTGCGACGATGAGCCAAGCAGTGAAGCTTAGCTTCCACCAGTTTTATGTCGCCGATGATTCTTTTGGCTCTGCGTTCCACCGAGTTCAGTGCAGCAAGTTGGTATTTGGCCAAACCATCCCAAAGTGACAGCAATACTCCATGCATGATCGGACTTGGGCTTTGTAAAGAGTTAAAAGCTGTCCAGGCGTGAAGTAACGCCGCACCTTATTCAGGATGCTAAGCTTCCTAGCTGCTTGGACTCGATGGTAACGCCGAAGTTGAGGTCGTTTGTCAACTCCATGCCAAGGAGCTCGAGCTTATCAGTGAGAGGAACAGATGTACCCCGAAAAGTAGGAATCATGGTAAAAGAACTCCCAAGGAAACCCTTTCATTTGATACCCATATCATGGGGGTGGATTTCAAACAGCCAGTCCGCCATCTTGGGGAGGCCGCCATATTGGATTTGTAATGACGTTTCTTAGCTAGTCATGTATTGTCATCAGAACTCAGAGCGTGTGCAAAATTTCATGCCAATCGAAGACCGGGAAGTGGGTCAAATTAAGATTCCAAGATTTTCTTACATACATACAAGTGAAGCTAATATAAAAGCGTGTTAAAAATGCAATAAGTATAACTACCAGAGGATGCGCCACTTCTCCCTCGTTTCTATACTCCTGAATCCCGTCGAACCCTTTGCATTATTCAGGAACTTAGAAATGTAAACCCGCCGAGCACTCATCTGCGGGTTTATGAGTATGATATTATCATGTAAAACCTCCACGAGAGCGACCATGGTCCAGCCCTGGACATTTTATTGGAAAGTATGTATAATTCTCTATGAAAAGATATTCTCAACGTTTTCGTATTGTGGATGCCTAACATACACTACTCTCCGTAATAACTTCCGTATTAATCTGAGTACTAGCGGCCCGCCCCGGCTTCGCACGGATAGGACTTTTTACCGATTTCATAATGGGGGAGGCTCTCAGTTCGTATTTCAGTTTTTTTTTCTACTCAAAGGGAGTAAGGATTAGAAACTTGTATAAGAGGTTTGTCACTTTTCGAGTAGTGATTTAAAAAAATACTGTAACTCGTATTCAATCAGTTAGATTTCAAGTTCCTAACTTCAAAATTGATTTTGCATACAAACTTCTCACTCATAATTCAACAATCAACATACACATAGATTAACATTTTATAAAATTTCCTCCAACCTCAAAACAATAATAGATTTCTTTTTATTAGCATAATTATGGAGCAAAGGCTCTCGCGAACATTCAGCCTCTACGAATCGATTCCTCGATAAATCGGGATAATTTTATTGTTATTATTAAAACAGGCTGGTTATGATAATATTAGAATATTATGATTTGAAAATTTTCTTTCTCTCCATTTCACTGGAAGTTTTATTAGGATTATTATTATTATTTTTTATTTAATATTTTTGATACAATTTGTTGAATTAAATAAATATTTATAATTTTCTCTTTGTAAGAATCGAATCAATTTATTTCTCCGCGCCCACTATATTACCACTCTGGTATAAATAGTGATTAGGTCCGTCAAAAAAAAAAAAAAAAGAATCAATTTATTTTTTAGTATTGAAATTATGTTTGTTGCATGTTTATTATATTTGGGTAGGCATATATAGATGTATTTGTGTTGTCTATTGGTATGTATGTATGTATGTATATATGTATTAATTAAGTACCTATGTTAAATTCTAGTACACGTTCTTGTCATCCCACTTTAATTAAGTGTCTCACACAACACATTGGTTGGCTGGAAGAGATCTCTCTTTAGAGATAAGCTCGCCTTTGCTATTAATAATATCATTTCTGTATAGTGTACTATTGCAATAAAAAATATATATTATTATCTTAGCTGGATGACAATAATTATGGAGACCATAGAAATTAAAAATAAATTGTAATGAAAATTTCACTAGTGCGGCAAAACGCATTTACCGCACAGTTTACTGCCTTCGTAAGTTCAGTTTTCGAACAAGTTAGTGGTGTATTGAAAATTTAAATTATTTTGCTCGATTAGTATATTATTTGGTTGATCACGGGTTCAAATTGATAAATAAATCATAAGTTGAACTTTATTGAAGGACACTACTAGCCAATACTCTAGTAATACTAATCTATCATAAAAAATCTATGTAGTTTTCCGATCCAAGCTGTAGGTATTCCAGTGTGTTAATTTTTATAGTCTCGAGTACCTTGAATCTACAAAATATATACACGGGTGCAGGGAAAAAATATGTCTAGTCACAACAGTAACTTTACGAGATATCGCGTTTTAAAAGTTTGGAACGATGTAATATGTTATTTTCGTGTATAGGATTTTTTGAAAGTGAAATATAAACTACTTACTACTTACTCCGTTGGCTCAGCGATCCAAAGTGGACCTTGGCCTCCGAGACGAGAACACGCCATCCATCTCGATCTTGTGCAGTGGACTGCCAATCTTCGCCCTGCAACTCACGAAGATCGGCAATCACCACGTCACGCCATCTGTATCTCGGGCGCCCGACCGAGCGTCGGCCCGTCGTCGGAGGCGTCGCAACGCCTTCGTACGCTCTCTTGACAGCTCGATCCTCCCATTATTTCTTGAAATATAAAAGATATATTATTATTTACATTTATAAAAACGGAAAACAATAGTTCATTGAGAACACTACATTTTGAGGTATAAATCCCATTTTTGATAAAAAAACGGACTGAACATGTTTTTTCCCTGAACCCTTCTTGATACTGGCACCATAGACGAAATTTTTTTAACATACTGGAACTGGCGAAATACGTCTATGTGACGCCATTAATTATGAAAAAAAAAAACATCACGAATGATTTGTCAGTTTTTCAAACATAGTATTATTCATATTTGTCTTTGAAGTTTGGTGAAATATCTATTATTGCATATCGCTTTCATATTATTTAAGTTGATGAGAATGTTAAAGGTGTATTAGGAGGCTTTTTTGAAGACAGTGAGTGAGTGGCACTGTCCATGTAAGTACAAACTGAAAAAAACTTGTTAATTATTTCACGACTTGGATTTCTTTGTAGGCTCGGAACAAAATTACCATACTTACCACACATTCGAAAACCAAAAGAGTAAATACCATAAATTACGATTAACAGACCCAGGTCCAGGAGACTATTAGTTGTTAGCTCGGAACACAAGCTCAGTGATCTTGACTCCAAACTAAAGGTTCATCTCTCGTAGTTTTTTTACTTCCCAAACACATTTGAAGTGACACTTTTGGTATGGTGACTAAAAAGCACATTTTAACACGTTTTTATTAACTCGCTTTCTTGTCTGTCTGTTTGTTTGTGGGTTTGTTCGGTCCGAATCTTGCAACTCATTTTTGGAGCACTTGCTGTCATTCGATTGTGCTGTTTGATACACTTATGTAACCCAGGGTGACAATGCAATATTATGATACCATGGAGCTGGCCTGATGATGGAGCCGGAAGGTGGCTATAAGAACTCCTAAAATACACAACACAAACTTGTCGTGTTTGGGCTCATTGGGTTTGTCTTGACAAGATCTTTAGATATACGTGATGTTCAGGGTCTCATGATGGAACCGGAAGTTGGCCATAGGAACTCCTAAAAAACACAACATAACCTCGACGTGTTTGGGTTCGTTGGATTTGTTTTGACAAGATCTTTTATAATACGTGATATCCAGGGTCTCATGATGGAGCCGAAAAGTGGCAATAGAAAAATACACAACACAACCTCGTCGTGTTTGGACTCGTTGAATTTGTCTTGACAAGATCTTTAGTCATACATAGGTAATGTCCAGGGTCTCATGATGGAGCCGGAAGGTGGCCACAGGAATTCCTCAAATAGACAACATAATCTCGTCGTGTTTAGGCTCGTTAGATTTGTCTTGACAATATTTTTAGTCATATCATATGTAATGTCCAGGGTCTCATGATGGAGCCGAAAGGTAATCTCAAAGTAACAACATAATCTCGTCTTGCTTGGGATTTTTAGTCTTAGCAATTTATTCCTACGTGATGTTCAGGATATATTGCAAAATTTAAATTTGCTGGACTAAAAAGCACAAAATAATTATCAAGTAAAAAATATTTTTTAACAACACGTTTTAACGCACTAAAAAGTATAAAATAATTTTTATTGATATTTTTATTGGTGTAGTACTCTTGTAGTACTTAAAACGAAAAACGTGGGGTGCATAGAGTAGATTTTAAAGCATAACCGTGTTTCTCAAAAAACTATAGATTAGAATTTAGCCCCTTTATGCATCTTACCGACACAGATATTATTTATTCTTTTTTCATTCGATAAGATTTACTTTCAAGCTGGTCCCATATTAATTTTGTCAAGATGTGATGGTGGAACATGAGGTAATAATAAAAATTGGAAATTCCTCAACTGAATTTAACATTCGCTTCGTTATTCGTCTATTCTTTTAGTCATATCTCAGTCAGTTTTTTACCGATTTTAATGATTCTTTTTTCATTCGTTAAATTGTGTTTTAGGAATAAATCCTTATAAATTTTGTCAAAATCTGATGATGGAATAAGAGATAAAAGCGGAAACTCCTCGACCAGTGATAACAACATGCATCGCGCGCGATACCGTTTGTGGTGGAATGTTTCTAGGCAACGAAATAAATTTGTTTTGTTAGTTTGCTGAAAATCTACGTTTCCCTTGTTCCATTTATTCGATTTTATCACATTTTTGGCGACCGTGACAGGACAAGAACCTGCAATATTCGGATATTGTATTGGAAATCACAAATAATTTAGCTTCTATGGCCGAGTGGTCGAGTGTTTTAATCTTTTTACGGAGGTTTCGGGTTCGAATCCCGGTGAAGACACTCTTAAACGAAAATGTCCTTGTGAGACTTTAGTTGGGACATTGCTGCCTGAATCACCTGATTGTCTGAAAAGAAAGATTATTCCGTGCTTCGGAAGGCACGTTAAGCCGGTGTGTCTCGGCTCTAATATCTACAGAAGGCGTCGTTACTCGAGCTAAGTCAGTGGGTTTTGACAAGGGCCCAGTACTATATTGATTGTGTGACCAGGGTGTGTGAGGTTGGTTGTCGACCTTATAATCCACAATATGAAGAAAAAGAAGCCAGCCTACGTTTACTATCTGTAATCAACTAACGATAGACTTTCAAGATACCATCTCAAACCTGAAACTCCTTACGAATAGCCCAAGTATCGGGGTAAATCAACATCTATCTATACATCTACCTTATCACATACAAACACACGTACTCTCGCACACCAAACCGCGTTGACGTCACACTTTCACTAACCTGTCTGGTCTCCTCATTAACTAGTATTAGGCATAACCATAATGTATATTCACTTAGACTAAATCCTGATTGTAGTAATATATAACGTTGGAAGAGCGTGGCATTCCCATCACAAGTGTCTATGACTACTTACCGGGAAGCCTCGACACTGTACTTGTAAGGATTTATGTAAATAAAGCATTTTTTTTCTTTTTTTTTAAACTGTAAGCTTATTAAGAGGGAAGAATAGTACGTGCTCGTCCATACAAAAAGAGAAAACGTTTTTCCACTTCTATATATATTTTCCAATCTCCATGATTTTTTAGTATGTTATTGACACAATGAATGACTAGGTTTATAGTTTTTTCATTTTTCAAAATTCGCAATAGATTCAAACTTATACCTCAAGTATCGTAATTTTTTTGATTAAAACTGTGTCAAAGTGATTTGTTGAAATTTAGTAATTGGAAACCGTTTTCTCCCGAAGTGGGAATTTCATCAAGAAAAGTATCTATTGTCGGCGAGCTGCAATGCTCTCGCTCTCTCTCTCCTGGGGGCATGAGCGCACGAGCGATAGCGAATGTTTTCCTAAATACCTATTTCGTTAGGATCGCGATCGCTAAGTCGTCGTCGTCGTTAAGTTAGTACATATTTCTATGACTATCAATAAAATTCTTTGATAGTCTATGATATAAATGTTTTGTTGTGTTGCGCGGGATGCAATGCCGCACCCGACCAAACGCAGGGATAACGACAGGAGTGACTACCAAGAAAGTCCGGGTAGGTTTCATTCGATAAATAATAAATACTCGTAGTTTCGTCATCTTCAATTTTTGGCTGGCACCGACTCCAAAAGGAAGTACAAAATTCTAAATATTTACTTAATACACTACTTATCTACTTAATTGAGGATATTGGCAATATTTTTTTTTCATGTTCCATCTGAAATGTTATTTTATTTGTTACATTTTAGTGGAAATAACCATATAAGGCAATTTGAAGTCGGTTTCTATTTTTTTGTTAAAATTATTTCATACTTTTAGTGCGTTAAAACGTGTTGTTAAAAAATATTTTTTACTTGATAATTTAACTCATGTTCCTTTGATAAATGAAAGGCTCGCGCGGCGCTCGCCTAGATACCGCTGGCATAGTTGTAAAATGCGGCAACAAATACTACGCCGAATTCGGCGTACCCGAGCTCGCGCCGACGCGTCTCGTCTCGTATTTCCTCCGAGCTTGCAACCTTCCAAATTGTCATTGTCATTGTTGAGTTGCCGCAATCCGCATTCACGGAGCTGCTTAACTAATTAAGCAAAGCAATATTTACATTAGATGCTGAAGCCTGTAATAGCAAACGCTGTGCTACAGGCGTCAGTGTCTTCCCATACTATGTCTAAATCTAAACAGTTAAGTATATAAAGAAACATAATCTATATAAGTATCTATTTAACTATATTATATGTGTCGCGTGTGTATGTATGTATGTATGTATGTATGTGTGTGTGTGTGTGTGTGTGTGTGTGTGTGTGTGTGTGTGTGTGTGTGTGTGTGTGTGTGTGTGTGTGTGTGTGTGTGTGTGTGTGTGTGTGTGTGTGTGTGTGTGTATCTGTGTGTATCTGTGTGTGTGTGCGTTATTAAGTTATTTTACCCTGATAAAAAGCTCCTCCGTTGCATCATAGTCTAGTTGTTTAAGTTTATCCAAGAGATATTTCTGAAACCGGTGATTATTGTATTTTTTAACTGCACTAACGTCATTACATAACCTATTGTAAACCAAAGGAGCAACGTAATTGTAGCTATTTTTAGCAAAAGCTGTACTATATATCGGCACAGGAAGTTTTACTACTCGCTTTTTGCACTCGGGAAGAGTGGGTACAACTTGTATGTGATATCGACGAAGACTTGCGTAGATAAATATTATTATCTAAGCCATGTTCCTTGGAAAAATTTAATCAGTTTAAAAGTGCCGTCGCTGTATTTCTGGTTGGAACCTGTTTTCTTACAACCTGTATAATGTGTATCTAATAAAAAATATTTCATTTCTGAAATATAAAAATTAGTCGCCAATGTATGAAAAAACAGCATACTTTCTTATTGCAGGTAATTTCATGATGAAGAAATGGAATGATGATAAACCGAGGAAATGTATAGCAAAAAGATTGAGAGATAATATAAACATGGAAGATTTGAATCTGCCTCCTGAGGTAAAATTATTTTTGGAGACAAACATCCAGAAGGCAGGCAAAAAAGTATCAACACCTGTAAATACTGAACCCGAACCAGTTCAAGAGGCAGAAGATTCAACTGCTAAACTTATCGAGACTGAAAAATCTTTGGAAGGCGAAAACGTAACAATATTAAACATTTCAAAGCCTTTCCATAAATTGGGATCGTTTACTTTTGATGAAAATTCAACAGTTTCTTTGGAATCTGACAAATTAAATAGTTTAAATTATGCTGAAGCCTCTTTGGAAGCGGAAGTTACGCAAAATAAAAGTAAGTATATTTTTCTTCTATTTCTACCCAAAAAAAGGTACAGCATAGAGAAGAATAATGTTAGTTGGTTTCCATCTAAATAATATGTAATTTAGAATATTTTTTTAATCTAAAAGTGTAATTATGGAAAGAAATTATATTTTTGTCATTTGAGAAAAGTTAAAAATAATATATTTCCCCATGGTCTTAGAATCTTTCACCAATACATATTTAAGTAAATGCTTACAGAATTAGCTAAAACAGACATAGCAGCTACACCACATGACACCTCTGATATAATGAAACCTAAGAATATTGTTGATGAAGTTTATTGCCGAATAAGGGAAATGGAAAAATCTAC
Source organism: Carpatolechia fugitivella (assembly GCA_951230895.1). NCBI lineage: Eukaryota > Metazoa > Arthropoda > Insecta > Lepidoptera > Gelechiidae > Carpatolechia > Carpatolechia fugitivella. Next base: position 19,292,307 of record OX579647.1, read on the forward strand.
ACAGACTGATACTGACATTGTTGAATCAATTAAAGAAGCTCTGTTTACGGAGTGTGTTTTTTCGCATATGTTGGGTAAGTTTACATGTGTGCAATGTAATTAAATTATCAGCACGTCATTCTATCAGACAAAACCAATAAAAAGCTGAAGCCTTTACCAGATTCGCGTGAGGTTAGTTCCTCAATATTTAATTTATTGTTATGTTTCGCATTTTATATAGTATTACCAATTTTTTTGGCTACACTAATAAACGGTAAAATCGAATTGTGGTTTTACAGAAAGAAAAAAAAAAAAGAATAAATCACTGAATACCTCCAAACAAAAAATGCTGAACGTCTTAGTAGAAGCAAAAATGTTTCCTCCGGTAGAAGACGCGGAGACGAGTGCAATTTACATGAGCACAAAGACTGCAATGACCATGGCAGGTATGCACTTGTACATATTTATTTTACCACTTTTTGTACACAATAAACACGAAAAGAAAAACGATTATTCCTTTATGCTCCTTATGACAATAACGCTTCGTTGCAATGATTCATTGTTCGGATTGAATTTCGGAGGTTCTAGTTAGAAACACTGTCAAACCTTATAGCTCTGCCTTGATTAGGGAAGTTCATTCTTTCAGGCATGTGTAATTTTTAGCAAAGTAGTTATTTTGTACTTAGAAGTTAACAAATAAAAAAAAAATAGACAATAAAAGTTCACGCTCACTGTGGAGAAGAATGACTGGAAGAAAATCCATAGGACTGATACCTAAGTTGAAATAACAGTCGCTCAGAAGTTTAAAATAATAATAATTGTAAGGGATCGCAGGGATCTGTGCTTGGTTTAAATTACAAGTATAATATTTATGCACATGATATCCAACTCTTCATATCATTTAAATCGGATATATGTTACATAGATCAAACCAAATTATCGAAAAATCCTCATGATCCTCAAATAAAATATCTTCATATTCTTACCTATCTTTTAATTAATTTTTCACTCTTTTTTTCAGTTATCTATTTAATATATATTAAGTAAACAACTTAGCTCCTATATATGTTTCAATTTAACGCATAGGTTTTAGTGACGTTCAGAGGATAGCCTTGGTCGCATGCCACCAGCTATTCTAAAATGTATAGTTCAAAAGCAAGCCTTAAGGCAATGCATGCGACGACGGCTATCATCTGAACATCTTTTTCGTTTAGTGACGTTGTCACGATCATATCCCTCGTAAGATAGTAATAACGAGCTTTCGTATGACTATCATCCGGTATATGATCATAATCGTGATTATGATCATTTAATACGGCTACAACTATTTTCTAATACACTAAAAAAACTATCTCTACGGCGACATATTCAAAATAATTGCGCAAGGTTTTTTTTTCATTCCATTTCGGTCGCACATAATACCTACCCTATTTAAATCAATTCAACTTAATGAACATAAGCAGCACGGCACACGTTTCATTTTGCAACTTTAATGTTTGGTGTCATCAAAGAACAACGTTCTTACTATCTATATCAAAAACTTGATTTTTCCAATCTCCAAATCAGAACACCGCAATTAGACTGGCATGCATGACTGTCTTTCGTGGAAGCTTCCAAATGCTGCCACGTAATGTTGGGAAAATTAACCATCACCTATCAGTAATTCTAAATCTATGTTACATATTTAAAAACTCATAGAAAAAAAAAGTTTTTGTCTAAAATGCTACTTAAATATTTTTGTGTGGTACCCACTTGTTGCTACTGTCGTTTTAAAACAATGCACAGGAAATAAAAATATGAAATTGTAGGTACTTTTGAATTATTTTATATATATAATATAATATAAATCTGTTCAAACGTTTTGACGTAAATAAAAATTTTCCCATAGGAATGAGATATTTTTTTGGGTGCGGGCAGCGCAGGACCGATCGTTCATAGAAAACGTTAATTTTCAACTGCTGACTATATCTCGTTCAAACCAATTTTCATTGAAAGTTTTCATTGAGATCTACAGCATATATTTTTTTTTAGATTTTTCACTCTTATTTTAAAACTTAGAGGGGGAAACACTTATTTTAAACCGGTTCATAGAATACATATACCTACCAAGTTTCAGCTGTGTTTCCTAATAAAGTAGCTGTAACATACGGACTGACGGACAGACAGACAAACATACATGACGAATCTATAAGGGTTCAGTTTTTTTGCCATTCGGCTACGGAACCCTAAGTAATCCCGCTAAATTAAAAAGTATTAGCAATGCGTAGTTGTATTTATAATTTTAAATTTATTTGCATTATGCGATTTTATTTTGCTGATTATACAAAAGATTTAAACCCAATTTCATATTTTCTTGGGTTTTTCGCGATTCCCGGGATCAAGGAATCGAATTACACACAAATTGGAAACATTGATACTGTACGGAACCAGTAGTCTAGGGTGGGTAATTTCCGAGATACGGCCGTTTCTATTGTGACAGCTGTCATCCGAAATTAAGATCTCGTTGAGCCCTACAATTTTATTTATCCCTACACACCAGTAGTCTAGGGTAAGTAGTTTCCGAGTTATGGCCTTTTCAATTTTGACAGCTGTCATCCGAAATGAAGATCACGTCAAGCACTACAGTTTGTCCCTGCAAATTAGTAGTCTTGGGTGGAAAGTTTCCCAGATATGGCCGTTTTAATTTTGACAGCTGTCATCCGAAATGAAGATCTCGTCGAGCCTTACAATTTTTCCCTACATACCAGCAGTCTTGGGTGGGTAGTTTCCAAGTTATGGCCTTCTCAATTTTGACAGCTGTCATCCGAAATGGGTAACCTTGGACTTTTTTAAAACACTACACCTCTTATCAACTATTTTTTATTTTTATCACTATATATATCAAAACTTGGCTGGCGGCACTTGCACTTTTTTACATTTTTACTTTACCTTATAGTACAAGTACACTATACTTTATCACTATCTTTTATATTCTTATTTATTCTTCGTTCGGATTCGGAATTCTTGTCTCCAACCCGATTACGCGCACACATCATCATAGGTACTAACTGAAAAACAGCGCTGTGACGCAATCTGTGTCGCAGCACATGCTGAGTTGGGACCTAGCTATGGATGCGGTACTCACTATAAAATAATTTACTTTGTTATTGTTTCGTTGTTATACCTTATTTTGTATTTCATTTTATGAGTTTGTACTGCATTGATAAATAAACTTTTTATCTATCTATCTATCTATCTATAAATGAAGATCTCGTCAAGCACTACAGTTTGTCCCTGCACATTAGTAGTCTTGGGTGGGTAATTTCAGAGATATGGCAGTTTTAATTTTGACAGCTGTCATCCGAAATGAAGATCTCGTCGAGCCTTACAATTTGTCCCTACATACCAGCAGTCTTGGGTGGGTAGTTTCCGAGATATGGCCGTTTTAATTTTGACAGCTGTCATCATCCGAAATGAAGATCTTATCGAGCCTTACAATTTGTCCCTACATACCAGCAGTCTTGGGTGGGTAGTTTCCGAGATATGGCCGTTTTAATTTTGACAGCTGTCATCCGAAATGAAGATCTTGTCGAGCCTTACAATTTGTCCCTACATACCAGCAGTCTTGGGTGGGTAGTTTCTGAGAAATGGCCGTTTTAATTTTGACAGCTGTCATCCGAAATGAAGATCTCGTCGAGCCTTACAATTTGTCCCTACGAGTACATACCAGTAGTCTTGGGTGGATAGTTTCCGAGATATGGCCGTTTTAATTTTGACAGCTGTCATCCGAAATGAAGATCTCGTCGAGCCTTACAATTTGTCCCTGAGGTTAATACTACCTTGGGTGTCTTATTTGGTAAACAAACATGGCGATAAGGTGACTATAGACACAATAGTGCTTCCAAATAATAGATTTCATTGATTTAATTGAATGTAATTGAATTGGTGATTAAAAGTCTATCCACACAGGTAAGTGCCGTGTCAGGGACGGGGCCGGAACGTGGCAAATGTCATAGAAAATGTATGTACCGATATTTTTTAGACTCGTGACGATGACGATTACAAGCATTTTTGAATGTCCTACTTCGTATATCTCTTACTCTAATTTGTCATTGGCGTATTTATTATGCATCAAAAGCACGATAACAAAGGCCATGCGTACTAAAAACTATCCAATAAATAAAAGAAAATACTATCACAGAAACGCAATATACGACATCCGAACCGAAACGAAAGAAACGAATGATCATTTGACTATTGAACGCAGTGTTGCCAGTGACAATTTTTTACTGCCGTGTTTGGTGGGGAAAATTGCTGCCATGGTAAATAAAAAAACTATTTATTGCCGTAGGCTGTAGGTTTCCTTTAAATTGTCTGTCCTTTAAATTTAAATTTCCGTAAAACACATCAATTGCCGTAGAAATGGCAACACAGATTGAACGATTGATTGATTGACCTATGAATGACCTAAAAATAAACCTATGAATGAATATAAACTAGGTAAATAAATATAAATTGGTAATAAAAAGACGATTATAATATTTTAAATTTCTTTCTACCTGGCAGCCCTGATATAAGGGGTTACGCAAATAAAGGAATCGATGTGCCTTGCGTTTCGAGACGCGCTGAAATCGATTTAAGCGCTTTATATTCATTTATTCATTCATTCATTCAAAGCGCGTACCGAATTACTGAGCAGGCGAAACCCATTCAATCTGATTGCTGACGGCGCTGACAGTTTGATTCGAAAGTGATTTAAGCGCATATCGGAACGCGGCCGTGATTCATTCATTATAACATAATTTTTTTAATGGCAATGGATAGACGTCTAACCACTTATTTTTCTTATCTATTTATCTCTTTACATTTCTAAAGATTCAATTAGTCTATTCCGATTAAATAATTGAATTGTGTATGAGTACCTCATCTCTAAAATCCAAAGACAATGTAGAGATAACCAATCGAAATATGGTTTGAGGTTAGAGCGATTTATTGATAATTTTGCGAAAAACTTAGCGTTTTCGTAGATTAATTCTAATAGAATTTGTGAGTGAATGTTTGATAAATATTTGTTTCAGGTGTATTTTATTTATATTTTGGACTAGTTCTATAGTGTGATTAGCACGTAAACTTGAGATTTTGTCAAGGTGAGTGGTTTGTTTACCAAATAAGACACCTAAGGTGGTATTAGCTTTACATACCAGCAGTCTTGGGTAGGTAGTTTCCGAGTTATGGCCTTTTCAGTTTTGACAGCTGTCATCCGAAATGAAAATCTCGTCGAGCCCTACAACTTATACCTACAATATTCGCAAGAAATTGCATTTGTGTGCAGTTTCTTGAGAATATTTTACCTTGACGAAAATTGCGCTATTACTCACCATCTTTATACGAAGAGCCCTTGAAGAGCCTTTCGCTGCATCCATTTTCCACAATAAAATTGTTTATATTCCGTAACCGTGGTAACCGTTGACAGGGCCGCGGCCGTCAATGAAACAAAAATCTGTCAAAACGGAAAAAACTCGTAACAAACAATATAATCCCGCTATCCTAGCAACGCGTTTGAAGTAAAAATGGCTCCGCGCACTCTAAAACTGATTTTCCCATGGGAATGAGATATTTTACCGCGGTAAAAAGTACCCTATGTTCTTCCTAGGGTTTCAAAGTTTGTCCATGCCAAATTTCGTCAAAATCGGTTCAGCCGTTTTGACGTGAAAACGGAACATACAGACAGACAGACAGACAGACATACACATTTTCGCATTTATAATATTAATAGGGATTATAACAGACATAATAAAAATATTATTTACTCATAAAAAAAAGTTTTTGTCTAAGATGCTACTTGAATATTGTTATTGAATGAATGAATGAATATACTTTATTGCACACACAGAAATAATAAATGGCATGTTATTTTGTTTCTTTATAATTCAACTAGCATTTTAAACAAAAACTTTTTTTTTCTATGAGTTTTTAAATATTATGTACATAGATTTAGAATTTCAGATTGGTGGCTATCTGAAAGCTTTCACGAAAGGCATTCATAGCCAATCTAATTGCGGTGTTCTGATGTGGCGATTGGAAAAATCAAGTTTTTGATATAGATAGTAAGAACGTTGTTCTTTGATGATACCAAACATTAAAATTGCAAAATGAAACGTGTGCCGTGCTGCTTATGTTCATTAAGTTGAATTACACAGATCGAAGTACACAGATTGAAAACAACATAAAAGCACTAGCACCACGTATCTGCATAGCAATAACTTTTTTACATGATGACGTAATTCATTCAAAACATTTTGGCTCCTTACTTTACTAAAATGTTTAATGTTTTTCTTATTTCATAGGTGACAGTGAAATACGCGAAAAATTCAGCGAGAAATTTGTATTTGACGAAAAGCTAGTTGAACCACAAAAGAGCAATAGCGAAGAAGAGAAAAGTGATGAAAATGTTAGTAAAGTTAAAAAAGTAATAATTTTGTTTTAAGAGCTGAAACTCAAAATTTTAGTTTTTCTTTACAAGCAACATTATTTAATAAAAATTATTGTATACAATCGAACTACTAAAGATAATGTTAATTTGTTTGAATCCGATCACCTACGGCCACTTCCTTAGACCACTGAAAATGCTTGTTCGACTACTTCCCAGTTCGGCCACTTTCTTGAAGGGCTGTTGAGTAATTTTGGCCTCCTCGGTGGAACCGTCATAATATGAGCTGTTGGTGATCATGATGATGAAGTATTGTTTGGACTGTTACCCAATATAAAAACTTTATTTCAGGTTTTAGAAGATGATTTAAAATCTGTGAAAGACATAGACTCGGATACCCACACAGACATAGCTGATGCAGATGCCCATACAGACACGTTCGCAGATACCCACTCAAACACTGAGGTAACGGCTCACTCGGATACAGACGATACCACCCACTCAGACATGGATGAAGAGGCCCACTCAATAAAAAACGCAGACGCCCACTCGGACATAGATGCAGAGGCCGACTCACATACAAATGCAGATGCCAACACAGAAACAGACGCAGATGCCCATTCAAACGTGGATGTAGAGGCAGACTCAGATACAGACGCAGATGTCCAATCAAACACGGATGTAGAGGCCAACTCAGATACAGACACAAATTCCCACTCAGACAAAGATCCAGATGCCCACTCAGATACAGAAGTAAATTCCCACTCGGATATGGACGTAGAAGCCCCCTCAGATAAAGACGCAGATACCCTTTCAGACTCAGACACAGATTTAAATACTCACACAAGTTTTGAGGCTGAAACAAGTTCTGAAGCTGAAACAAATTCTAACGCTGAAACAAATTCTGAGGCTGAAACAAGTTCTGAAGCTGAAACAAATTCTGAGGCCCGCACAAGTTCTGAGACCCGCACAAGTTTTGAAGCTGAAGCACAAAGTGCAGAAGACGACACAGATTTAAAAAGCCACACTGAATCTGAAGACGAGCCAAGTTTAAAGGATGAGTTATCTACAGACGATGAAATAAGTGCGAATATGTCGGAAGAAGATATTACTGCACAAGATCAAACCACGAAAGGTAAGAATAAAACTAGTTTTGTTTTTTATTTTACTAGCCGTCTGCCCGATGGAACATCCCATCCAACTTCCATACCTACTCCTCGTGGCTCCCAGAGATTTTATGGCTCATCCTTGACTACGGCCCGACTGTTCTTCTCATAGGACAATAATTGTTCAAGTCATATCCGCCCAAGGTTTTGAGTTGAACATTTTTTGTGTTAGTTACCGGTTTGAAGTGAAACTTTCAGGATATAGTTATGATTATATTAGCATGTGTTTTTAGTTTTAATTAGTTGTCTATATTTTGTTCTTAACGAAGGCTATTGGGCCGCAATGACTATACCAAAAGGAATTGTTAAAAGATTTAATAATACAAAATATTTAAGAATTAAATATGTATTTTAGTTCTTTTTTAATTAAATGACTATTCTTATTCTAACAAAACACCTTATATAGGTTCCAAAAGCAAACCTGAATCAAGTTTACAATACGAGATAAGAGTTTGTACCTACACAGACTAGATACGAAAAGTTAGTAGTGATATTGATAATTAATTGTTAGTAAAAGGTAGGTAAATAACATTTTTTATTTTTAAATATTTTACAAAACAACATAACCTATCATCATATCAGCCTATATCTTCCCAGCTATAGCCACAAACAAAACCATTATGACATCTTTGTACTAATTTCGCCCCAATAGCCTTTACAAAGGACATAATATTTCTACTCGAGATGCCGAAAAATTTTACGAGGTTCCTTTATTATATAAGCATCTTAAACAAAACAAACAAAACTAAAACAATTTGTTATTCAAAAACTCGCGACTGCATTTTTAATTTAGAACATGACGGCTCCGGGGGCTTTGCTGTAGCCAGGAAATTTCAAAATTAGAATTTACAATTACGTTTAAGCCCTCCGGGTTCCTGTATGAAATTGGTTACATTTTTTAAAATATTACACAACCCATTATAGGACAATTGTGTTTAAAAAACTTATTTTAATGCATCAACTTTTTATAAAGAACTCCTGTGCAAAATTTCATAATCAATAATCATTTATTTCTGTTGAGACACATGTGAATAAAGTTGTTATAAAGAAAAATTTGAACAATTGTGCTCTGCCTGACGGCGTACAAAATCACAGTTTAAGATTCTAAAATTACAGCATTTTTTATAATAAATTCAATTCAATTCTAATACATTAATAATTCAGAATGTCAAGAATAAAACCATGCATTCATAGGTAGATAAATTACTATACATTACAAATAAAAATAAAATTAACATGAAATTCTAAATACATTAATTGATACTTAAATATTGTTATTTAAATATTCATCAACTGAATAAAATGTCATTTCATTCAAAAAAAATAATAATTTGTGCTTAAATGTAAATATGTCTGGCGAGTCCCGTATATCTTTTGGCAGTCTATTATAAATCTTAGGGGCCATTTTTATGTAGAGCCGTTTTACATTGCTTTATTTGTATCTTATCACAATGTCGGGGTCCTAACATTTTTGGAAACAGAATTTTATTTTTTTTTGACAAAAAGAGCAGTTTCAAAAATGTACATTGAAGGAAAAGTAAGAATTTTTAGTTTCCTAAAATGCTTGTTGCAGCTTGAAAATAATTTCAGTCCACAAATGGTTCGTATACATCGTTTCTGAGCACGAAAAACCCGTATATTGTGGACGGCATTTCCCCAAAACATAATCCCGTATCCCAGTCTAGAAGCCACACAGCCATAATATGCAGTTAACAAAGCTTTTTTATTAACCTTTTTTGACAACATATAGAGCGCATAAGATAGCTGTGATACTTTTTTGCATACGTAGTCTATGTGCTTTTGCCATTTCATATCTCTGTCAATATGCAGTCCCAAAAATTTTGTTGATGACGTCTCTTCAATTGTTGTGCCATCGATGATAATTCTGTTACATAACACTCTATTATTAAAATTCATTATTTTTGTTTTATCTAAGTTAACTATTAAATTATTATGTCGTAACCAATCAATTATGGATGTCAAACTATTAGAGATATCATTTTCGTTTGTATACATTACAGTGCAATCATCTGCAAATAGTATCATTGGATTGTTCGTTGATTTAATAATGTCATTTATATAAATTAAAAAAAGTAGAGGCCCAAGAACGCTACCTTGCGGAACGCCTTGCGTAAGTAGAGGAGTCTCTATGTCACTCTATGTCACTTTTACTTTTGAGAACATATTCTATTAATTGTTACTTTTTGTACTCTATCGCTTAAATATGATTTTAACAAATGAAAAGCATTTCCTCTTACACCATACTGTTCCAATTTATACAATAATATGTCATGCTCTACATAATCGAAAGCTTTTGACATGTCCATGTAGAGAACCGATACAAATTGCTTTTTGTCCATCCTAGATTGTACCATATTTGCGAATTGATAGATAGCCGTATCTATCGACCTATTTTTTCGAAAACCATATTGTTCTATAGCTAGTAATCGATTAGTCTCAAAATAATTATATAGTCGAACAAATATTACCTTTTCAAACACTTTTGAAATAATACCAGTCTATAGTTTTCCATTTTATCTCTATCATTTTTCTTATAAAGTGGTCTTATTTCAGTGATTTTTAATTCATTGGGATAAATGCCTTGCTCTATGCATAAATTAATAATGTGGCTAAGGATCGGTGCTATAAGAAAACGTACTGACTTTAATACCTTAGTACATAATATTATGGTCATATCCAGTGCTTCCGGTATTTTTCAAATTGTTTATTTATAATATCGCATACTTCTTTAGGGTCCGTTGGACTCATAAAAAACGAATTTGGCAAGCTACAATTACATGTTTTTTTTTTTCAATCCATACTAGTCTTAATCTTTATGTTAGGTAACTCTGTGTAATATTTATTAAAATACTGGGTGATATCTTGGGGCTTCTCTATCTTCTTATCATCAACAGAAATATTTGTAATGCCTTCTTTTGGGAAATTTTGTTTCTTATTGTTGATAACGCTCCATTAGATTTATTTGAGGCTTTATGAATGTAATAATTATTTTGAGTACTTTGAGTAAGTTTAATAATTTTACTAAATCTGGCGGAGTATGATTTAACAATTTTTTATTTTTATTTTTTTATTTATGATACAAAAAATACATACAATTTAAATAAAAGCATCATTAAACCATTTGTTTGTCTGAAGAGTTTTTTAATAGTCTATATTTCCACAATAGTGTTCGTTTACGTTTACTACATATCTTTATACCTCGTGTCAACCATTTTGGTCTTTGTTTTACGTAGTTTTTTACCTTTATAACAGGAAAGCAAATATTATAAAAAAATGTGAATAAATCATAAAATGAAGTAAAAGCTTTGTTGGCTGTAGTAGCTGCAAAAACATCACTAAACGAAAGGTTTCCTATGCACTCTATAAATTTCTGTATACTCTTTTGACAATAATCTCTTTTAAAGGAGTACCAGTAATTTAATCTACAGCTTTGCTTCACGGGTATGTTTAATATTTGAGCACTATGATCAGATATACCTAATTCTAGCACCTCACCTTTGGCGCTACGAATATTGTGTATGAAGTTGTTCAGGCAACTTCCACTACTAGGCCTTGTAGGCTCTCGTATTTCCAGACGCATATTATAATTCAATGCTATTTGTTCTAACTCTATTGTGTACTTATTATTCTTTAGTATGTTTATATTAATATCACCACAAATAATTAGCTTCTTTTTATCGTTAACAGTATACGTAGTCAGTAATTCATTTCAACAATCAAAAAACATGTTGCAATAAAGAGCTGCATTTTTGCCTTTTGGGACTTTATAAATTGAAACAATGATTATTTTGTGATCAACTAACTCTAATCCACAACACTCGAGTATAGTAGGTTTACTAAGTTTTAACACATTATCTAGAGTAACATATTGTAAGTCATTTCTAACCATTATACATGAACCTCCCTTTCGAGAACTCCGAGCAAAAAATGTAGCTAGCTTATAGTTAGGTATTCTAAGTAGATTAATATCTTCAGCAGTCATATTGTGTTCCGTAAAGCATAATACGTCAATTCCCCTACCTATCTCTATCAAGTCATCAACACCAACTGTAAAGATATCAGATTTTGACATTAATTCGATTATACAGGGTGTTTGGAAGATGGGTGCAAAGCTTTAACACATTATTAGTACAGGCCATTTAGAACCATTTTGGACTATACTTAGCTTACACGAAGTATGATTTAATTTTATACCAGAATTTAACTGTTTTTGTTTAAAATACCCAAAATTTTGCAGTTGGCTGCAAATAATGGCCAATCCCTTCCCCTTACCTTCCAGGTAAGTGAATTGTTTTTAATTTTATTTTAGTAAAGTAATAAGTAAACAATCTAATAAGACCTGATTAAAGCATCTGTGTCATGTGGCTATTTTTTTACAGACATTTGAAGTTGATGAATTTATTCAAGATTCTTGTAATCAATTTTTTCATAACATAACGAAAAAAAAACGGTGGGTGGCTACTTCTCCAAAATAACGTTATTCTTCTGATCGCTCTGGTGCTTTTTATTTATTAGTTATTAATAAGTTATATATAGCTTTACATATAAGAAACCGCATGTAAATGTATATTGTCTTATTGTCCCTCTTTTTCAACAAACGGTTTATGAGATATTTATTTTAGAAATTTTCGTGACCTGATCGCTCTGGTTAATAATAATTGATACCAGAGCAATCAAATGGAAAAAAAAGTAATAAATTATAGGAAATCAATAATTAATATAACTATAAATGAACTTTTTAAATGTTTTAACTTGTTATAGCAAGGTCACCGACAACCCTGTTCAACATGGACATGAAATGAAAAACATAAATAAAATAGCAACCAGTAATTAACTTACTTAAAAATTATCTCAATTTCTTGTTTAAATGTCTTTATAAAAAAAATAACATACTGACCAAGACAACATTTGCAACATTTGCAACTTGTCACCAAGAGATACATCATTAAAATCCCAATCTATTTATCAACTTGTGGAGTCAAAGGTTCATGACGGGAATTTGAGAGGCGTGGTGAGGTTGCTCACGTCTGACTGTACTTTGGCTCCGTCAACCCCAGATACACTGGCGAGTCTGCAAGAGAAGCATCCGGTCCCCTCTAGGGCAAACACTATTTCGCCAGCGCCTGATGAAAATTCTCCTTATCTTACGGTGACCTCTGATGACGTGGGGTTAGCTCTGGGGTCTTTTCCCGTCAGCTCTGCAGCAGGTTTGGATGGATTACGTCCCCAACATCTCAAAGAGCTTATCTCACCTACAGCTGGGGACAACGGGAAACGTTTACTCAACTCACTTACCAACTTTTGCAACTTTCTGTTGGGGGGCAGGCTTAAAAGCGAGGTTTGCTCTTTTCTGTATGGTGCGTCACTTTGTGCATTAATTAAAAAGGACGGGAGCATTAGATCAATTGCTGTAGGGAGTTCTTTGCGCCGTTTGGTGGCAAAGCTGGGTTGTCGAGCCGTTAAGAACGAAATGGCAAAGACTTTACAGCCTCACCAACTTGGCTTCGGGACTCCCTTAGGTTGTGAAGCAGCAATTCACGCCATCCATGCTTTTGCTCTTGATCCTGCCAATGCTGGAAATGTGATTCTGAAGGTGGACCTCAGGAATGCATTCAATTCTGTGGAGTGGGATGTAGTGCTGGCTGAGGCGAAAGATAGGGTCCCTGCATTATATCCCTTCTTGTGGCAGTGTTACGCTGCGTCTAGTTGTTTGGCTTACAACGGTCAAAAGATTTCATCTCAGGTGGGTGCGCAGCAAGGTGACCCTCTGGGACCTCTTGTGTTCAGCTTGGCCATCAATAGGTTGATACATTCTTTAGAGGCTCCCCTTAATCTGTGGTACCTTGATGATGGTACTGTTGGCGGCCCACCTGATGTCGTTGCCAGGGACCTTGCAGCGCTTATACCAGGGCTGAAGGAGCTGGGCTTGGTAGTAAACAGCTCAAAATGTGAGCTCTTTCCATGTAGTGCTGTTGCACTTACGAGCTGTACCGGACTCCGAGACCTTGTTCCCGGTATCAAAGTTCTGGACCGGCTAGATTTTGAGCTGTTGGGGCGCCTCAGGTACCACCTCCTGGAGAACTGGGGAGTTCTCCAGGAGGTGGTACCAGAGGCGTTGCTGGGTAAAAGGCGGACATTATACGAGGCGCGGAAACACTTGCTGCAGTTGCCTCCCCACGTGGCTTTGACTCTCTTTAGGAGCTGTCTTTCTCTGCCAAAGCTGGTGTACGTTATGAGAACTGCCCCGACCTGGTTGTTTCCGGATGAGGTCACAATACTAGACGATGACCTCAGGAACACTCTGGGCAGCATCCTTAATGTGCACCTTAACGACTCACAGTGGGTGCAGGCCTCTTTACCCGTGCGTCACGGAGGATTGGGTGTCAGGAGGATGCGGGATGTGGGTGTGCCGGCTTTCTTGGCCTCGGCGAACGGAGTGATGGGTCTGGTTGCTAACATTTTTCAATTTTAAGGTGACCAGATCGATATTCCGTTTGCTAGCGAGGCCACGATTGCTTGGTCGCGTTTGTGTCCCTCATCATCCCTCCCAGACAACCCTTCGGCGCAGCGCCAATGGGATGACCCAGTCTGCAAGGCTGTTTTCAGTGGGTTGTTGGAGTCGGCGTATGGATCAGACATCGCGCGCCTTAAAGCGGCCACTGAGTATGAAGCCGGAGCCTGGCTAAACACGTTCCCGTCTCCAAACTTGGGTACCATTCTGGATGGCGGTACATTAAGGGTGGCAGTGGCTCTCAGGCTTGGGTGCGAAGTTTGTGAGCCCCATGTCTGCAAGTGCGGTAAGCCGGTAGACGGTAAGGCTTACCATGGTTTGAGCTGTGGCAAAAGTGCGGGTAGATTTCCGCGGCACCACATGCTCAATGATATTATCCGGCGTGCCTTAGTGTCTGCCGAGATCCCCTGTACTCTGGAGCCACCGGGTCTTAGTCGCCTAGATGGAAAGCGTCTGGGCAGCATCCTTAAGCGTATGGGCTTACGTTGGTACCGTGGGAGAAGGGGCGTTGCCTTGTCTGGGACGCCACGTGCGTCAGCACCTTTGCGGCGTCACATCTGCCGCGGACAACGCGTGGGGCAGGCTCGGCTGCGGAGTGGGCTGCCTCCCAAAAGCGGCTCAAATATGAAAATTTGACGCAGTCTTACCATTTTGTTCCATTCGCGGTGGAGGTTGCAGGGTCTTGGTGTGCTGCAGCCAAAGACTTTGTAAAGGAACTGGGGCGGCGGTTGCGACAAAATGAAGCTGATCCCCGCGCCGAGTCGTATCTGGTTCAGCACATCTTGCTGGCTATCCAACGAGGCAATGCCGCCAGCGTGATGGGCACATTCCCGCCGGGTACGATTCGGGGTGGTTTGTTTATTTAAGTAGGTTTAAGGTTTAAGTTTTAGTTATAAGTTACATGTTATATATTTCATTTGCAATCAACCGAAAAAGACAACATTTGCATATTAGTTAGTTGCCGTGAGGGCACTTTTTCCTATAAACTTAAGACAGAGAAATAGGAACATTATAAGAGGAAAATCTTAATAGACCAAATATACTAACTTATTATTAATTATCACGATTTCTTTGTAATGTTTTACCAACACTAGATTTCTTGTTAAAATCCCTTTATAAAAAATTAACACACCAAATTGAAATCAACTTAAAAAACCAACAGTCGCGTAAAAAACTTGCCCTGTTAAACATGGTTTTTGCTAACCAGTTAACAGTTATTAAAAAAAAAATCGTCGCTGTCGTCATGAGGTTATTTATGTATTTTTTTTACAAATTGACACACATTTTACAAATAATTCAACATGAAATTAATACTTAAAGAACCAATTTTCTGAAATTTCTGATCGCTATAGCCAATTTGTTCAGAGCGATCAATACCATAGCAATAAGAAAAATATACATTTTCATCAATTCTAGGAAAAGTAATAACATTAGAAATTTTATAGTTTTATGTCATTTTAACATTTTCAATACAATCACTTTAGGCTAATCAGTGTACATGCCAACTTAATCATTATTTAAAGAAGTGGACCATAGCAGTTAAAAATTTTGGAAACCAAAACCAGATCGATCAGTCTCTTACCTTCGTACATCGAAAACGCGGGAACGCAGCGCACAACTATCCCCCACAGCTGTTGAAACGGGACTGAGGGGACAGCTAGCGGAGGGGAGCGAGGCATTGCGTGCACAAACTAGGGTTGGGCAAACGATTTCATGTCGATACAGATCGATCAATAGAAAGCGTCGGACATTTCTTTCTTTTAGTATTGACGCTAAACTAATAAGTTTTTACATAAAATTGATTCGATTTATTAAAACCACATTATTTGTTTACTTTACGAACAGATTTTCAGTAAAAATAAGGTGATAGAAAAAATGTTATGGATCATAATTTGAACAAAACTGGAGTCAGGACACACCAGAGCGATAAGTTTTTGGTGGTTGTGATTTTTTTTTAGGTACTTATAAGAAAACTAGGCAACATTATGTAACTGTCCCAGGTAAAGTGCATGCCAAACTACAATAAACAATATCTTAAGTAGCAAATTTATCTTTAGAAGTATGGTTTCTCCAGGCAGACGCTGTTTTTTTTCTCGTTTGGAGAAGTAGCCGGGTCCTTTTTTTGTTCAAACCTTTTTGAAAACATACCCAGTTATTATTCTTTCTTTTGAGGTATCAACTACTAAGATAGCTCACCAATTATTGAAATTATGACCTACAAAGCATATCGATGGGTGCATGGAACAAAGCCGCAACCGGAGAAATCAAAATGTTCAGGAGAAAATAAAACGTGAAAACTGTCAATATAACTCAATATACGATGCGCATCGTAAAGGTTTCTACATCAACAGAAAGCTAATTTTTTACTCGAAGTGGCAATAAGACGTTCATATTTCTATCTTTTACGGTTACGAAAATAAATAAGAATTTGTAAATTGCCACATTTTGTGCCAATATGTTGTGACCGCAAGCGTACATTACGGCTTTGTTCCAGAGAAATTTAGTAAAAGTATTGAACGTTAATTATTGTTTACAGCATTAAGTACGTCTGGGTCAATTACGTTAACAGAGTGTTGCTGTCTTATTCGGTAAATTAATTTGAGAGACTTTTTAGTGAATACGGTTTACGGTACTTGTAGAAAGCTATATCATAAAATTCTGTTTGATTTCTGTTGTATTCTTTTATCTGAACAAAAGAAACATTAAAGACTAAGATAATGCCAGCAAACTTACTGAGAAGTTGAGTTTGCTAGAAAAGTATGGATAGAAAGATCTATGAGAAGGATGAAACAAAACCCTGGTTGAACACCGGTCAACTTCTCCAACAATGATCTCTATCACAAACTCTCACACTAAGATTATATTTAAGACAAATCTTTGTTAAAGCAAACAAATATTTATTTAAGTTTATTGAATCCACTTGGATTAAGTTCCACACTAATAATGGAAATATTTAAGATATTCAACATTTTATGAATCAGTAAGTTAATATTATGGTACCGGTATTAACTCACATCTTAAGTAAAATATGTTGTACACATCTCACAACAACATTAAGTTAAGTAGTGTTAAGTTAAGTAGACAGAACGGCTCCTTAAAGATAAGACAGATCCACTTAAGAGAACAACCGACAACCTATCACTCCCTCCTTAAAATACTGAATGATGAACAAACAGTAACTAAAAATATTCAGATTTCTTCATTATTACTAATCAAAATACCATGACCATGCTACTATACTTCCTTTACATACTTCATTTATTAATTATAATATTTGCGCGCATATTAATTTAGAAAATAAAATTCATTCATACTTAGACCCTTTCATACAATCTCCTTTACCTTTCAGTCATCATATTTTAAAATGTCTTTAATGTGGAAATCCCCTAATGGTTTACCATTTACGTCTGCTAAAGTGTATACTAAAGATGATTTCTTAGCAATTACTATGCATTTTTGAAATTTTGGAGTTAACTTTGAAGTAAACTTCTTTGAAGCATTTGATAAATAAAAAGTACGTTTGTAAACAATCTGTCCTACTTTAAGTTCCACGTGCCTTTTTCTTAAGTTATAGTGTTTTAAGTTATGCTGGTGAGCAACTATTAAGACGTGTTTCTTCACCTTGTTATAAATTGTATTAAGTTGGGCCAAACGTTTCTTATACGTTTGTGCATCATCAGTCTGTAGTTGCGAGTGTGATACAGGCACATCACTACCACGATACAATGATCCATCCAAAATAAATTCCCTACCGTGTAACAAAAAATACGGTGAACATTTTGTGGATTCATTAACAGCTGTATTTAATGCACACTGAATCTCCACAAGATGCTCATCCCACTTTTTATGCTCAGATTTCACATAGCAAGCGATTGCTGTGACTACATTCCTAATCGCCCTTTCAGCTTGGTGTACCTGAGGATGATACCGAGGATTATAATAAATGTTTGGGACATTATATCGTAATAATAGTTGCCTAAACTGCGCACTGATAAACTGAGGTCCATTATCCATATAGATATATTTGCATACACCGTGAACTAGAAACACACACTTTTCGATAAACTTCGCTACAGCAGCACCTGTTGCGCTCCGTATAGGATGCAACAGAACATATTTGCTGAAGTAGTCAGAGCACACAATCAAATAAGTGTATCTATTTCCTGATGATGGAAATGGTCCAAGCAAATCCACAGAAATTGCCTCAAAATGTCTCGTTACTGATTTAGGTCTAATTCAAGTTCAGTTTATGTAAAATTAACAAGTGTATTTTAATTTCTATAGCCAACACATTTAGAACCTATAGCATATATCATCAGTCTCATGTCACTTCGATTGTCTAGTCGGTGAGTAACATTTTTATGTTATAAGTTCAGGTACTTCTTATATTAGCAAAAATTAATATTAATTATTTATTAATAAAAATAAAATAAATAAAAATTAGCTTCATAATATTATGACTAACGTTCCGTTTGAAAGGTTGTATATTTTCAATTTTGAAGTTTTCAAGTACCTATACGTCATACGGGTTTATGCTGATATTGTATTTATTAAGTAGGTAGGTATACTTAAAAACTATTTAACGTATGAACAAATGCACATGTCTGTGAGAAAAAAATCCTTACTTTGAAAAAGGTAAGTACCTATTGTGTTTCATATTATAATTAAATGGACTGGTAACAACTTATTACGTGGTCGATTTAAAAGATTCATATTGGTATTCGATATAACTGTCTTGTCAACTAAAAACTCTTACCTGGAAAAAAGCCGCATTCGCTGTTACCTGAACAAAATTATGGTAAATATTTTCGCATTCAATATAGTGTTAGTATTCCGGGGGTAAAAGTCACCGTAGCTTGTTTCGAATAAAGTAGTATTTTTTTGTAACTTCATAAATAATCATAGGAATGTCACAAAAAAAATTCACTAGGTGCATTAGGGGTCGTAGATGCCGAATATGGCATTACACGAAAACTGCCGCAATAGCTATTGCGACAATGTTCCATGGACCCATCGATATTTAGGGAAAAAAAATCAAGCCGGGTGTAAAATGACACTTTCTGTATTGAAAATAATAACGAGGGTTCAATTTCAAGTAATTTTGCACATTCGAGATAAAATTGAGGGAACTCTTCTAACAAAGGCCGACACATGCGATGGCAATAAAGTTGACTCTAACAGGTAGCGCGCCTTGTTAGCAAAAAAGGCGATACGTAAAAACATCAAGGCAAAATCGACTTTCTTGGTAAGTCAATAGAGTCGATTTTCCTTTGTCCTATCTGTGACTACCTGTTTTTTAGGGACCCTTGAGCGCTTCACCTTTTAGTTAGTCGCGTAACAACTGTGCTTGTGACTAGACGTTATCTCCTTATTCGTAACAATTCACCGTGTTCAGTTGTAGCCCTTTGCGCTCCTGCACGTGTTGATTTTGTAAAGATTGTTTCACCATGCCCAGCGAGCCTTAGCTAGCTTTGCTCTCCTGCACGTGTTAATTTTGGACTCAGTTTTGTAAAACGTTGGACATTTAGTGCGCTTCTACGCCGTTTTTTATTTGCCAAGTGACTATGGCTACTTTTACGAACCAGGAATACGCTGATATTGTTTTTATGTATGGCAGAGCAGGCGGCAATGGAGCTTTAGCACGACGGATGTACGAAGAACGCTATCCTAATCGCAGAGTACCTAATGTAAGAGTGTTTTACAACACATTTCGTCGGCTTGCTGAAGTTGGGTTACACCGTGTGGAACCTGGAGTCAACCCAGGCAGACATGATCCTAGCATCGAGGAAGCTATCTTGGCGGCATTTGAAGCTGATACACATACCAGCAGTAGCTCAAAATTTAAACATTTCTCATTGGAAGTTGTGGAAAACAATGAACCAAAATGACAAGTACCCGTTTCATGGCACAGGTGTTCAAGGTCTAGAAGAAGGAGATCCTCAAAGAAGAATTCAGTTTTGCCGTTTTCTTCTCAACGCGGACATTGAAGATGCGTGGTTCTTCAAGTCCATATTGTGGACCGATGAAAGCAAATTTTCGAGGGAAGGCATTACAAATTTCCATAACCTATATCAATGGACTGATAAAGATAACAACCCACACTGGAAAAAACAAAAGTCTTTCCAAAGACAATTTTCGGTCAACGTGTGGGCCGGAGTAATTGGAAGAACTCTAATTGGGCCTCATTTCTTACTTGAGTATTTAAATGGAAATAATTATTTAGAATTTTTACAAAATGATCTTCCAGTCCTTATCGAGGAATCTAGTGCCCCAATATTTGATACAGACCGAGAAGTAATCTTCCAACAAGACGGCTGTTTAACAACGCTTTTCCTGACAGTTGGATTGGCAGAGATGGGCCTATCCCTTGGCCCGCCCGATCACCCGACCACACTCTGCTTGACTTTTTTGTGTGAGGTAGAGCCAAAAAACTCGTTTACACAAATGTAGAAATTACAAGTAAAGAAGAATTAATCGAGAGGATTCAATCAGCCTTCGAAACTATGAAACAGGAGATGATGTTCAAAATAACAACAACAGAAGTGAGAAGACGGTCCTGTGCGTGTATTAGAAATCGCGGCGAACATTTTGAACATGAAAAATAAATGATTTTAATTAAAATTTTGTTTTTATTATTTCGCTTATGAGTTTTCAATTTTGTCCCTCAACTTGCTTTGTAGGTCATAATTGTCAAGCTAAATAAATACAGTAATTGGCAAGCTAACAAAGTAGTTGATACCTCAAAAGAAAAAACAATAACCAGGTATGTTTTTTAAAAATGTTTGAACAATAAAAGGACCCACCGTTGTTTTTTCTTTACTTAATAAAAGAAATATTACTTAAATCTTGAATAAATTCAGTAACTTCAAATGTCTGTAAAAAAATTGACACATGACACAGATGCTTTAATCAGGTCTTATTAGATTGTTTACTTATTACTTTACTCAAATAAAATTAAAAACAATTCACTTACTATCCAGATTGGCCATTATTTGCAGCCAACTGCAAAATTTTGGGTATTTTAAACAAAAACAGTTAAATTCTGGTATAAAATTAAATCATACTTCGTGTAAGCTAAATATAGTCCAAAATGGTTCTAAATGGCCTGTACTAATAATGTGTTAAAGCTTTGCACCCATCTTCCAAACACCCTGTATACGAAAAAAATCTTCATTCAATGTGTTCTTAGCCTGTTTATCATTAATGTCCTCATTCACTTCTGAACTTTTATTAAATGCATAAGCTACCGGTTCAGTCTGAGTACCATGACTACGATAGATAGAGGTAGAAGATGCAACATTTTCTGCATCGTTAACACTACAATTGAACTCCGATTCGTTCATATGCTTCTCAAAATCCATGCGTTTAACACTATAACTAATCCGTAAAATATCACGCAAAATATATCTACACAAATTTAAACAAAGTTGATGTTTTTGGGGTAAAAACTGGGAGTAAGAGTCATATCTACGAAAGTCGAACAGTCATATTTCGTACACAAAGTTCAGTCATAATTAAGCTGATTTTCCTTTAAAAACTTATTAAACTTATTAAATGGTACCTCACATAAAACAGTATTAGTTTTTTTTATTAATATTAATCCAAGATTCAAGTTCTTGCTGTACGATCGTGGAGCTATCGTCATTTGTACAGCCCAAAAATACAGCGAAGTCGTTTGAAGTTAGCCGTGTCATCTCAGCATTGCGCCATTTTAAAACATCATTTGTCTTAGCTCCAGCTTTCCAGTAGCAAATGACCTCAAAATCAGGTCTTAGAAGATTTTGTAAGACATTACATACCCATTTTCCTTGTTGATCTGCAAAAATTATAACTTTGCTGCGACTTGTCTTAGCTATTGTTTTTTTATGTAAGTACGATTTATTTTCATGCTTGCACTATTTTGTGTTTCTAAATAGCGCTCTGTATTATATTGACACTTTTTCATCATGTAAGTAACTATTATTACTACTAAATGTCTTTACTGCAAGGGATTCTTCATTGATTTTATCAGGAAAATTGTCTTTAATTTGTTGCTCGTTTATCATATTCGTGCTCATTAATTTGTGTAATTTATTGACTATATTTAAATTATCTTTTTTCAGAGCTGCAATATGGTTCACTAGTCTATTTATCCTCTGTCTCTGCTTCTTAATTTTTTTCCTGTATTGTTTTGATATGTTCGTGTGACAATGAGGTGCCTTAGTATCTATAGTTTGATTTTCAGTTTGCGATGATTGGTCTTTTAATGATGTAGAATGCTGCTTATTTATTGATACAGCTTGTTGATGCTGTTTAGAAGTGCCACCGCTGGCGATCACCTCACGGTGCGCTGGCAAATATAGTGTCATGAGTTAATTTTGGAGAACATTGATGAAGTCTTCTAGGTGAACTTTTAGATGGGGTATCCGAACAGATTCTCTTCAAGCTGTTATTAATTTTTTCTTGACTACATATATCTTTTTTAAAATCTACTATCTCAGACAGTAACTTATCCGTTAGCATGTCGGATGTCTTGAGTCTGGTTTTCAAATTAGTTATTTCTTCCTTCAGTAATAAAATTTGCGCTTCGTTTTTATATAAATCTAAATTAGGCAGTGGTTCTGACTGATCCCTTTCATCAGGTACAAATGAATCATCATAACACTTAATTGTGTTGTTATTTCTACTTGGGGTATCCATTGTCTAATAAATTATAATCCAAAAATAGAAATTGCAATAAGGAGAAACTTGAACTCACTATCGTTGTACCTGACCGTTTGAAATTAGCGCCACTTTTTGTTTCGTACAGTCTCACTAGATGACGCTTTCTATATTAGTTTGGCTACTACCCGCTAGATGGCGTTAATCGGGTTTTAATCTTGAGCTATTGAGTTCAGTGGGTGATTCCGCTTCACACCAATAGATGGAGCTCTGTTTAAATTTGATTGACCAGATATGGCGTGATTACACTGTTTTAAATTTAAATAACACGCTTAAATTGGTGCGGATTCGACCCAATGCTCTTGTCATATGAATTATAAGTCCGACACTCTCCCAACTCGACTGTCAGGCTTGATAACTGAGTAGCGAAAATGCAGTATTGTAGGAGTTGAGTAATCAAGGTCAACAGCCCTGACATTCACTGTTTTGTATGGTGAATAAACCGAGTCCAAAGTTCACTGCTTGTCACTGAGCAATCGTACATCCGCAAATTTAAAATTAAACACAGTTACACTTCCAATTCTCAAAAAGAGTTGTTATAAATAGCTTCCATACTAAGTGTATATCATAATAATGGAAATTTTAATATGTAAAGTTTATTGTTATGCCTTTTACAGGTCCACAGGTTAAACACTTAGATTTTCGTCTTATAGCGTACATAAAAATTGTCACCAACAATAACACCCAGTAATTAAATCTTAATCCACAGTTTTCTATTATTATTTTTGTCAATTTACGTGGAGACAATATTAACTTGGTGGCGCCACCTGGCGGCTCTAACTGTTCGTGCTTGTATACCCACCAGTTTAAGCTGGGCGTTGTTCGGTTGTCATTCAGGACTTACTTTGTATGGAGATTATGTTTTGTTCTATTTCAAAAATGAACTATACCTACTTGAGGTTCTTATTAAAAATAAAAAATCCTCTAACAAAAATACCTATGAATAAAACTTGACCGAAATTTTCAAAATGACTTGTTTGTTGTACCGGGAAATCAATGGTCGGTTCCCATTAATGTTAAAAATGTAATCTGTTTTATTTTATGATTATTGGAGACAAGCAGAGGCCTAATCTTCTTTTTACAATTAACAAATTAAAATAAGGCAAAACGTGTTTCACAATCTCATTTTGATCGAAATATCGGCGCAAGCAAAGGAGCTTAAAATGGGCCGCACCCCCGAACCCGATATAGCCGAGACACAGTTTGAGCGAAGTTGAGGAGTATTAAGATATTTTTTTTTTTCAGGTGACAAACTAACGGTAGTTAAATTTTTCCAACAATATGTTGTAAATCCACTATACCAGGGTTACAAAGCCATCTACTTAAGAGATGCAGCTGATAACATTGTTCCAGCCTTTGAATCTGTAACTCTTAAGACTATTAGCTTTCCTCAAAAGGTGAGATTAGTAGATTGTTTGTGGGGAATCTGAAATCAAGAATGGTTGTAATTTAAATGGCTGAACGAATTCAAATTCAAGCTGGTAAGATAAAAATCTTAAACAGCTCATAGAGGGGCTCGCGTTTATAAGTCATTAATTTTACAGGTTGAAACGCGAGAAGAAAATGAAAGCATATCATTTATGGGCACAATGAGGCAATATCTTACCTTTCCCGTCGTCAGTCGTCCCGAAGATCCAGGAACGACTGCAGAGCCACAGCCGCAAACGAACCCCACCCAATACTTTAAGGTGTCAAAAGACATGCTGAAGCCATGCCAAAGACAGGTGATTATTTAGTTTCAAAATTTTAAATACTATAAGCAGTTCCAAACTCTTTGGAATGATAATATCGTTTGTTAATTGAAACATGGTCATGGATGCTGCGCACTTATATTTATAATCAGAGTCCCCGATAGAAAATACATTCATATAATGCATAGTCATAGCCTTATAAGGATGAGCAGAGCTTCAAACAACGATTACATTTTTTATTTTATTTATTTTATTATTTGTTTTACACAGAAACATTACATTAAATACAAACAAAAAGCAAACAACCAACACTGTTTTTTTATAAAGAAATGTCTTACAGCAGATCGAGACCTACGAATCTCTAGATGTAGTGACTAATTGAATATTTATCGTGTCAATATACAAATGTCTGTCACAACCCTTCTCCGTTTGCCTATTTGGCTTACGAAGCTTTTAGCTTCGTTGCCCCAACAACCTGACGTCCCCACTGCAAACGGAACAAATGAATACTTCTGATCCAAAATATTTTTATGCTTAAGCACAGCCGAATACTCAGCAGCCGCTCCGGCAGACCGAATGGTGCGTCCAAGGTGTGAAGTCGCAAAAGTGTTGACGCACGTTGCATCCCAAAGAAGGCAAAATTTGGTGCCGTGGTTAAGGGGCACCTTAACCACGGCACCAAATTTTGCCCGTCAGGCCTCTTATCATCCGTCCGGCACAAACCCGGAGGCTCAAGCAACGATGGAACATCTGCCGATACCAAAGTTCTACGGATAATGTCATTCAAGGCATGATGGCGCAGGAATCTTCCTGAACACTGACAGCAACTCAGTGCATGGTGACCGTTGGCCTCCACTGCCCACGCGGAGAGCCACTGCCACGCGCAAAGAGTCACTGCCACGCGCAAAGAGTCACTGTCGAGTAAGTTGCCCAGGTATGGGAAAGGCAGTGCGTGCAACCATGCCCTAGATACCGGACGCGAGACTGCTTTAAGGCATGCCAAATCTGTCCCCAATGCTGTCTCTATGAGCCGATTAATCTCACTTCTGGCCCAAATGTCATCCCAAGATCGCTGATAACTCAAATTACTGAGTTCCGAACGAGCAGCGCTCAAAGCAGACCAAGCCGACAGAGCGTCTGAAGCATAAGGGATGTTCACCTCAACCCAGATAAAGTTTTAGTGACAAACCCAACAACCCCATACGCCAATGCCAAGATTGCTGGCAAGCTCACGTCCCGTGCACGACGAACGCCCAGGCTGCGGCATAGCGGATCGGCAAAGATGTCTGGCTCCACTGGTTAACATCGAGTGAGATGTTTAAAATGCTTTTGACAGTATCTTTTAAAATAGATCAATCTGTTCCGAAAGCTGTTTGTAAAAAGTACTTGATCCTCGGGATAGCAAAGCACACCCGCAGCAAGACAAGCTCAACTTGCGCCGATAAATCCTCCGACCATACCTGAGCCGCAAAAAGAAATTGTCTCCTTGTTTCAAACGCTTCATAAACCGTTGCAGGAAAGATAGGCGAAACCAGAAGGCAGAAAGAGCTGGTTGTCAGTTCTTTGAGACCTGCTAGCAAGGAGCGAAAGAAAGGAAAATAAACGCTAGAATTGGGGCAGCATAAGAAGAATTCACACTTGCTTGTATTAACCTCCAGCCCTAACTCCCGAAGCTTTGGCAAGAGCTCTTGCTTCAACACCTCCGGTCTCCTTCCAATAGTACCATCATCTAAATACCAGATGTTCAGAGGGGATTTAAGCTCCGCAATAGCATTATGGTTAGCAAGACTGAATGCTAGAGGACCAAGTGGATCTCCCTGCTGCGCAACGACCTGGGAAAGAATTAGGGAATTTTTTATGTGTACTACCGGGTCTAATCACGAAAATCGCGATCGCGAGAGTTTAAAACGTTAATTAAGGAATTGTTATAAAAAAGATTTGAAGGATAATTATAAGCCTGGAAAATAAAAGGATAGAGAGAAGGAATCTGCTCCTTTATCTCGCTCAGAAAGACGTCTTTTTCCATGGTATTGAAAGCATTTTTAATATCCAGCTTGATTATAATGTCCTCATTATCCGGATCCAACGCGAAAGTGCGCGTTGCATGAATAGCCGCTTCGCAACCCAAGCGTGTCCTAAAAGCCAACTTATGAGGTTGAAGATATTCTGTCATCTCCTCCCTTACCGCATGACAGTCAAGTTTGGCCGCCAGGCGACGAAATGTGCTACCAATGGCAACGGGTCTGCCTCCGTCTTTTTAAGATAGAGCGCATTAAGTAGCCCCATAAAGAAATGGGCACACATCTAAGTTTAGCTGACCGCTGAGTAAAAAATTGTATAATTTGGTCAAGAATTTAAGCAGTTTAGTCCCATTATCCCCAGCTGAGGCAGAGATCAACTCTTTCAAGTGGACCGGGCGAATGCCATCCAAACCCGCAGCAGATCCCTTGTCAAAAGAACAGAGGGCCTGCGCCACGTCCTCCGCCTTAAACTCGTGGACGGGAACAGAACGGTCTGGCGCCGGGAGGAAGATGAGCGGACGGGAGGGAGGGTGCTTAGATTGCATTGACGCGAGAGTTTCAGGACCCGTAGTTGCCACCGCGTCGTCCGACATAAGCACGCAAACAGCTCCCCTCAGGTCGTCTTAATACACCTTAGACCATAGGGTGGGTCCTCTGTACTGACGGCGGCCTGGAGGTAGACCCATTTATCATCGCAACTGACCAAAAGCTCCGATTCAATATTTAATTTGACTTTGATGGTCAGGTTACTCAGACCAGAAGTGTCCGGGGTCTTTAATGCCGAGTAAGCAAAAATGAGTAGATCGCACCACTCGTCCACACCATTAACTTCCAAACATCTGTTAATAAGGTCACACATCTTGCCTGCCACAAGATTTCTCAATCCCTTAGGAATGTGACGCAGCACTCGAACTGACTGTCTGAGAGAAACAAGTTTTTCAAGTCGCTCAACCCCCCCTCCGCCACTCCGTGACTGCCGATGATCTGAACGTTTATTAAGAAACGGTACAAAGAGAAAAGAAAGAAAAACAGCAACAATAACGCATCATATCATAATGAAAGAAACTCAATCAAGTAATTTAATACCGCCACCTTAAATAGGCCCCAGCTCAACATGTGCTGCGGCGACACAAGGCGAACCACAGCGCTGTTGTTCTGATGGTACCTTTCGTAGTGCGAGAGCGCAACAAAAGTGAATAAAGAAAACAAATCTACTTGTAATAAATATTGAAAGAAAGAAATTATATATACCTAATAATAATAAATAAATAAGTAGACGGGGCGCTTGCGCACGCGTGTGTAAGTACAATACGTCAAAAGTGAAAAACTGTAATTTTTTCCTTCGCCTAGGCTAATGTATGCTTAGCGGCGGGTATGCTGTTTTAGTGAGCTACTGAATGAGGTCATTCTATAAATGAGGGATGGCCGAAACGATAACCTGTAACCTGTAAATTATTGAAGATGCGGGAAGTCGTAATGGGAGCGTTGATTATAATGACAGATATAAATACTTAACTTACAAGCAATACGGATATTCATTATATTTTAATCTACCTGCCTGCCTGACAGGGATACATTTTTTTTTTTTTTTTTGACGGACCTAATCACTATTTATACCAGAGTGGTAATATAGTGGGCGCGGACTTGCGGGGGAGCAGAAGGCTCGTACCCCTTAGGAATTTTATGACAACGTATCTGGGGGCGCCCTCAGACGGGCTCGGACCGCGGCCCAGAACGTTGCCAGGGCGAGAAGCGCGTCGGAGAAGAATGACCCCTACCGGGTCTTACTGAATTAATTCTACTATTAGTTCTGTATTGGTGTGTGGCCTACACGCAATGGCAGCTTTAATCGCGACGGTGATCTCATCGTCCGGATCTGTAAGAGCTGACAGGGATACAATTTGCTCAACAATGATTATGTGCGGGACGGACGTGTGAAAATAATAACGACAACCAGTTCTACGTTATTGTTACTTACCGTTCAGCCTTCTGCAGAGATAAGAAGTGCTCGCAAATCTCATTCTTAAAGCAGTGTTTGAGAGTGATTTTTATAAGCGGTGGAGGAAAATCATTCCAAATTTTTGTGGCCTGGAATTTGATACTTCCACGGAAGGCTGCTGTACGATGCCGAGGAGTGTATAGAATTGGTGCCACGAGTCGAGACCTGTATCTTTGCAGAGAGCATCTCCAAGGGATTGTACTTGTGTTCAATATGAATCTTAAGGCCATGTGAAGTGAAAGATCGATTGGTGTTGGGGCAATAAGGGCACGTTACCCTTAGGGTAGGGCTCATGTACTCATGTTAAACAAAACACTTTAAAAAAAATTATTATGAATTGTTACATATTTTGTGACTGAAATACACAATAAATATAAAAAAAGTGATATTCAACATAAGAAATACTAAATTAAGTCAAAACAATTCAAAAGTAATCTCTTAAAATACCTAATTTATCAATAAAATTGTTAAAATAAGTTTACATGTTCACAAATCACAACTGCACAATAAACGTGTACATGAACAAAACAACAGAAAAGACTTATTTTACTAACTAGTTAGATGCGTGCGTAAAATACCAATTTCAATTTAAATCCAACTGGTACATTAAAATTTCTTATCTACAACGATAACTAAAGACAATATTAAACAGGAACTTTAGTAGAATCCCTAGAAATTACAAAAACTAATAATAAAAATTCCAATTATAAAGAGAAAAAAAAACAAACCATCAAAAAAAGTATCGAATTATCAGTACAAAAAAAAATGTTATAATACAATCACAAAAACCAAAACGCAGATAAAAAATCCAAACGCGACGCAAAGAAGAAAAGACCCGACCGGTGTGTACCGTAAAACGGAACGTCCAATATTTTTATTATCAAAATGAAGGTAGGCTGCCAACGCTGCCAGCTGCAAACGTCGTCCGTCCCGTCAACAAAAACGTGGTGTTGTACTGCTCGAGGTGAAAGCGCATGCGCATCAACTGATAAATTATCCGTGTGTGAAGTGATTAAATAGGGGATCGGACTACTTTTTTTTAATTTCATAAATCCAAACTTCTTAGTTTCTGCTTTCGAACACTAAAATAATTTTTGCTCTATCTTTAAAATTGACCGAGTTGTAAAGGTTTGAAATTCAAGATTAGACAGAGAGGCACATACCCACTTGTGACGTCATTTGTTAGTAACGCCATATAATCGCCATACAAAAAATCGTTTTTGAAAGAGACAGACATATTGAAACTTTAAAAAATCACTGTAAATTCGTTTTTCAACCAATTCTGTTTTTTTCTTCACGAACCGTCTGCTACTATCTATATTTTAAAAACAATTAA
The DNA here is from genome assembly GCA_951230895.1 of Carpatolechia fugitivella. Classification (NCBI taxonomy): domain Eukaryota; kingdom Metazoa; phylum Arthropoda; class Insecta; order Lepidoptera; family Gelechiidae; genus Carpatolechia; species Carpatolechia fugitivella. The sequence continues at coordinate 19,322,140 of OX579647.1, forward strand.
TAAAATATGGTAAATTCATAAAATATGGTGAACAGTCCAATCCCCTATTGCAATTTCCATAAACTTAATTGTCTTCCTGACCGTGAAATTCCTTCTGAAAACCAGCATGAACAGGTAAATACTTGCAGTTTTGTTCGGGGACTCAGGTCATTACTGCGTCCTTCTTGTCGATACCATCACTGATTTGATAATAAAAACACTATTTACCAATAGTTTTAGTTAAAAATACAAAGAAACTTTCTGTATGTTATTTAGGGGCATGGGTTGCCAGCCCAAAAAAAATACTAATTCGAATAACATTTCAGCGTTTGTGTTGTTCTTGGGACGGTAAATTAGTGTTTGTGTGTGTTTTATTTGTGTGTTAGTGTTTTTACTTCCTTACTTTTACTTACCTAAATTAGTATGCCTAAATTAGTATGAAGATGCGGTGGCAGACTTAACGGAAGCTTTAAGTAAAACCATGGACAACAAAATGAAGTGTATGGGAATTTTCCTTGACTTGTCTAAGGCTTTTGACACTGTTTCTGTCCCTACCCTCATAACCAAGCTTGAACACATTGGTGTTCGGGGACTTGCTTTGCGAATGTTTGAGGATTACCTGTCTGTGCGTTACCAAAAAGTTAAAATACAGAATGTAGTCAGTGACGATCTTCCACTCAATTTTGGCGTACCCCAGGGAAGTATACTTGGCCCAACCCTTTTCCTAGTTTACATCATTGATCTGTGTCTTACAATGTTAGAAAACTGCAAAGTGTTCACATATGCAGATGACACTGCTCTGTTAATCTATGATGTGAGCTGGGAGAGGGCGAGGGTTCGGGCGGAGGAGGTTCTTCGTGTTGTTATGAAGTTGTTAGCCGAAAATTCTCTCACTCTTAATACCGAAAAAACAAAGTTTATACGATTTGTTCTCCCGAACACGGGTCCTCCCCCGCCCGAATCTGGTATACTCAAAGCACATCTTTGTAGTGATGGTTCAGTTTGCAACTGCAGGTCTCTTACAATGGTTTCTAGTATTAAATACCTGGGAGTGTGCTTGGATGAAAGCTTGGATTGGCGAAATCACATTCAGATGCTTTGTACCCGCGTAAGAAGACTTATTTTTATATTTAAGAATTTACGTCTTTCGGCGGACTGGAAAATATTGCAGTCTGTGTATTATTGCTTATGCCAATCGATTATTACCTACTGCATTCCCATATGGGGTGGTACCTATAAAACCGCGGTAATACCTCTAGAGCGAGCGCAGAGATATGTTCTTAAAATTATCCTGTTTAAGCCTGTAGTGACACACTGCCTAGTCAGCAACTTAGGTGAAACGGCGTGTGGCCGAACTGCGACATGCCAGTCTTCCCGTATACGTGCGATCGAGTCGCCGTGCTCTCTGCTAACGTTCCCTTGCGCGCGCTGTGTCATTACGTCATACATTGCTTTCTGTGTTTAATAATGTGCGGACAATAATATAACCAGTTAACTTATTTTGGACTTTAATTTCCTGTACCCGAAGTAGGACACTTACCCTTCTGTCAGCAAGTTTACTAGAGTCAGATTAATTCAGTTATCCTACTAAATCACACATACCAACACCCATTACTTTATCTATATTACAACATTTACATATATTACAACAAGCCCAGGGACTATCCCACAAACAAACTCTACGCAGAAAGTAAAATGCTGACTGTACGACAGCTTTATATAGTCAAGTCACTTCTGCGTAGGCATTCATATCTCCTGTTTGATGCAAATAAAACGAGACGACCTGGTCTTCCTGTCTGCCCCACTGTTTCTTGTCGTACGGTATTCGCGCGCAGACAACATATTGCTCAAACATCGTATAACCAATTTAACAAATCCCTGTCCATCTTTTCTCTGACTAAAAGAGAAGTTAATATAAAAGTGTCAAAATGGCTTCATACCCTAATTTATGACCAGACCGAAGATATCCTTTCCCACCAGCACTGAATTCAACCACCGCGCCGACCCACACACACTCGCACACACACACACGTACACACACACACACACACACACACTCACACTCACACTCACACTCATTCACATGATATACTAACACATCACTCCTTACAATATAATTTTGAGTTTATTTAGGATAGGTTTGGATTCCTTGTACAAATTTATGTTTCACTTGCTGTTCACTACCTTAAGTTACGATAATTGTGAAGTAATGCTAGCGGAAGCGCATCACCAGCTACTATAATACAGGTTCATTCCTAGTATGGTACCTGACTGATGCTCTGACAGAATTTTTAATTACTTACTTGAATAAATTTATTATTATTATTATTATTTACTTACTCATTAATCGTCTTTCATGTACAATTATTACTATATTTACAGAGATATGATAGTAAATATGACTTACAGTATTGCAACACCAATTTCCGATAACAGTTAGCAATTGATAATTAATCGCATCCATGTGTATAAAATGTGGTATGTTAAAAGTATGGATGGATCTAAAACAAGATCTAAAAGCATGAAACTTTGCCCAGGAGATTTTTATAAAGAGTTGGTATGCATTTTGTAACATCTTACAACGCACAACCCAATTAAAACTTACACAATACACATTTATATCTCTATATATCTCTCACATTTCACTTTTCAATTCAATTCATTTATTAAATTACAAACAACAACAAATATTATCTCGATGGGCCCTACGTCCGAAAGTGGCAGATACGAAGTTATACTTCTATTGTATTTTGGTAATCTACACATCCTAATCTAAAAAATAAAAAACTATTTTTTTTATAGGATTTTACCAATCGTACAATATCGTATGTGCAACCGGCCTAAAAAATACCCGGCGTACATGTGAATCTGTCTCTTTCGCACTATTACACTGTCGTGGCAGGATGCCCCCGCTCGGAACTGTCAGTTCCGAGATTCAGTTTTCAGATTTTGTTAGAAAACGTTTTTATAACTTTACTAGCGGCCCGCCCGAAGCTACGCCCGCGTTATGTAATTTTCCCGTCGGATTTGGACTTTTCCCGTAAAAATTATCCTATGTGTTAATACAGGTTACAAACTATCTCTATTCAAAATTTCATCCAAATCCGTTGAGTACTTTTAAGCGTGAAGGCAGAACAAACCTCTAAACACCCAAACATCTAAACATCCAAAAATATTCTCTCATAAATATTCTCTTATCTTATGACTTATTTGAAAAGGTAATGGATGAAGCGTTAACTAAGATCAGCGATAAAAACAAAACTTTTTTAATTTGTGGAGATTTTAATGTTGATCTTTTAAAAGATAATAATACTTGTACTAGATTTAAATCTTTATTTTTATGTCATAACCTAATCTATCTTTTTTTGGAGCCTACAAGAATTACTGCAACGTCTGCTTCTTGCATTGGTAATATTTTTTCTAACATTACACCTACATATAAATCAGTAATAAACAAATTACCTTCTGATCATTCTGGTCTGATAGGTACATTCAATATTAAAATCGAAATGGAGCCAAAAAAAGATATTACATGTGTACCCATTAGTGACACTAGGCTCGAACACTATAGGAATAACATTTTAGAAAAATTACCGGAACTACCGTACATTAGAAACCCAAATCTGTTGTATAATAGTTAAATTTAACTTAGTCAAAAGTGAATATGATAGGGTATTTAAACCAAAAACTATAAAAGTAAACAATAAGGCATTGTTTAGTGATTGGGCAACAGTGGGCATTTATAGGAGCAGACGGAGGTTATACGAACTTTATGAAGAGAGATTGTATAACACAAGTCCTGCCTTTGTGGATTATGTTCGCAAGTATTCAAAAATGTTCAAACGCGTTTGTGTTATAGCTAAATCAAATTTTATTAAGAACAAGATCAAATTAAGTAATAATATAATGAAAATGACTTGGCAAATTATAAGTAGCGAAACTGGAAAGGCCAAGGCTACAAATAATATTTTCTGGCTTAACGTAAACGACCAAATTTTAAGTACAGACTTAGAAGTAGCTAAAACTTTTGTTAACTTTTTTACGGACATTCCAGTTTCGACAACGAAATCTTTAAGCTCGTCTCCCACTGCTGCTGAATCTATACTTAAGCAAAACGTTAACGAATGTAAAACTGATTTAAAATTTAGACACGTAAATAGTGAAGATATTGTAAAAGCGTTTAAATCTTTAGAAATGAAAAAGACAGCTGCTGACGTCCATGGCCTATAGCACAAAGCCGGTAGCACATTAGACCCTACTAATTTTAGACCTTTATCGATACTACCGACTCTTAGTAAAATATTTGAAAGACTAATACTAAATCAGTTACAGGGCCATTTTTTTTCTATATCGACCAGTTTGGTTTCACAAAGGGTCGGATGCTGGTGTTGAACTTATAAACAATGTTTTTGATGCCTGGGAAGATGCAATGGATGCTATTGGTGTCTTCTGCGATCTATCCAAGGCTTTTGATTGTGTCCATCATGGCACTCTTGTCAGGAAGCTACGCCACTACGGTGTAAAAGATCAGCCACTTCACTTTATAGAGTCATATCTAACGAATAGAGTTCAGATGGTCGATGTTAATGGCAAAAGATCACCTGGATCTTTAATAAGTATGGGCGTCCCGCAGGGTTCAATTCTTGGTCCTTTCTTGTTTTTAGTATATATTAATGAATTGCCTTATCTTGTTAAAGAAAAACATGGATTAGTATTGTTTGCTGATGAAACTTCTTTGATATTCAAAGTTAAAAGACAACAGTCAAACTATGACGACGTAAACAATGCTATCTCTAATGTAGTCAACTGGTTTACTGTTAATAATTTATTACTTAATGAAAAGAAAACGAAATGTGTAAAATTTGTATTACCTAATGTTAAACCAATAAATACAGATATATTAGTTAAAGGACAGAGATTAGACCTTGTAGATTCGACAGTCTTTTTAGGCATTACTTTGGACGCTAAACTCCAATGGGGATGCTCATATAACTAAACTGTCGAATTCAGCAGCGTTCGCAGTTAGAGCTCTTACCGACGTAGACACCGCTAGACTAGTCTACTTTAGTTACTTTCATAGTCTAATTACCTATGGTATTCTATTGTGGGGTCACACTGCAAATGCTAATAGAATATTTATTCTGCAGAAACGGGCTGTTCGTGCAATTTATAGATTAGGGCCTAGAGTGTCACTGAGGGAAAAGTTTAAAGAAATCAATGTTCTGACATTTGTGTCTCAATATATCTATGACAATCTTGTGTGTGTAAAACGAAATATGAGTAATTTTCAGAAGCATAGTGATATACACAATTTTAATACTAGAAATAAAGACAAGTTGGTTGCTTATGTCAGCCGACTACATAAAATTAGTAATTCTTTTAAAGGCAATTGTATACGCTATTACAATAAGGTCCCTACTGATATTAAAAACTTGCCTTTAGACAAGTTTAAAATAATTATAAAACAGAAATTGTATAAAAAAGGTTACTATAGGATATCTGACTACTTCCAGATGTCCATGGGAATAGATTGCTTGAGTGGCAGGCCTTTTCGATATTTAATTAGCATAAATTTTGTAATATTTTATTTTTTTATTTAAAAAAGGAAACGCAAAAGATGCGACGACTGTGGAGTTTCTTCGGTGAGCTCTTCTCCACAGATTCCGCCATTGTGTTAGTGAACTCACCCAAAAAAATGTAATGACGGATCTTAGTGATGTAATAACATCCTATGGAAATAAATTATTTTGACTTTGACTATAATATTAGTGTGATGTGATAGCAGTCCGCCCGTGGCTAAGCCCACGCTATGAAGTAAAAGGTTAACTTTATGTACTATCTTCTCATTATAGAGTTCGCCAGGTCCCGGGCCGCCTGCTTTAAAGAGCGAGATGACTTACTCACAAGAACCTGAACCATCAACAGTGACTTCATTTATGAAAACGAGTCCAGCTACTGAAGTAATTACCAAACTGCCTAAAATATTATTTTTATTATCTGCATGTTAGATTAGACCTCGTGTTGGATGATTTGCGCGTTGATCGGTCGGAACACGTATAAGACTACTCGTTACTAAATTAATACGTTCACTGGAATTTTGATTTTTGTGTGCAATTAAGTAGTTACAGTATCTTTAAATATATTTTGTATGGAATTTCAGACTAAATCATCGATGTGGGGTTTGAGAGAATATTTACACTTTCCCTTGTTAAAAAAACAAGAGTATTCCAGGGCTGGAACATCGGAGGAGCTGGATCCACAGATAAGCTCCATATCAACAGGAGACAAAAAACCACAAGCAAATTATCAATACGGACAGGTAAATGACGGATAAACTGTAAGGGCGTTTGCGCACTCATCCGTATCCGATTCTTATCCGGTCCGTTTTTGATCCGTAAAAAACGGACGGTAAATTCACGTCTAGCGTTTGCACACTCATCCGTATCCGATCCGGTTTTCATTCGTATTTGAGACGATATTGCATGATATTTTCGTAGTGATGTGCCGAGTCGAGCTGACTGACTCAGCTGATTTCGACCATAATGCTATAGAAGCAAGAAGGTGTTCAAGGTCAAAGTGTTAACACTTTACCACTGTCTGATGAGCAGTTGACTGTACTTGAGTATAGATTTCGGGTACTTATAGAATTCGAATACTAGGTTGATCTTTTTTAATTATATCTACTTATGTAATGAAGATCCCGCAATAAAGTCGCTCACGTTACTCGTATAGTTCGTTTCACGTAAATAGAATCCTGGAGTCTCTTGTCTCGAGTGAGCATTCGATTATTTTTGTAACGAGTACCAAAATACTTGTTTATCAATTTGGCACATCACTAGCAGCGCGAGCTTTCTCCTCCCCGTACCTCACTCTTCATCCGTAAAAAAACGTGTAGTGCGCAAGCGTACGTACAATTTGTATGGCGGCCACTTCGACTCGGTTTTGATCCGTAAAAAAACCAATCCGGAGTGAGAATTTACGGATCGAAAACGAACCGGATACGTATGGGTGCGTAAGCGTCCATACAATACTAGGATGGCCAAACCGGATCGGAAACTGATAAGAATCTAATGAGAATCGGATACGGATGAGTGCGCAAACGCCCTAATATGACAAATCTGTTTGAGGATTGGTCGTGGTCCTGTTTGGTCCACTTGAACAATTTAACGAATAGTTCAAACTAATACATCCTAAAAATAATTGCATTGTGCTCTGGATAATAACAGTTTTTTTTATTAAATCCATATCCATGGATAACCACACATAACCCTATAATAGGTATCCCTTAATTCTAGTTATTTTGAAGGCATTTTAAAGGTATATTACTTTAAAAGTTCAAATTGTGTTAAATTTACGAACTTTTGTATAATAAATCAGATCTGCATGGACCTCACTCGCAACGACTAGTCTTATCATTTTATCCCTCTTCCCGACCACACGCTACACCCCAACCTGTCGGTAAAACCTAAAAGGGTATTCAAAATTACAAATCGGCATAAAAATGGGTCCAAAATATAGTCTATGATGATACCAAATTTAAACGACTTTTTGTAAGCACATTAAAAAAATAAGGATGTCAAAGTTCGGAGATAAAATGTTCTCCTGCATAAATTCCGGAAGTTCCGGCAACATTAATGGCGTTGAAAGTCGCGTGAGTTCAAGAGGCTACGCGAGTGACTCTCGCTTGGGATATACTTGTAGTAATACTTTTCTGGTTTGTCATATGTAGTTAATGTGTTCCAATATCTATCTTCAGGTGATTTCCTACAATGCTGCAACAGCATCCTCATCAACAGCTAAGCCCAGCAAGGCTGATACTAAAGGTTTGGAAACTCCTCCAAAAAGATTATCGAAGCGTCGTCCATCAAATAAGGAAAATATTTTAAATCCAGTAAGTACATACCTGATGAAAAATCCTACTCTATGTGCCAGTTTGTATGGTTGGGACTCAAAAACCTCAAATGAGTATAAAAAAATTTAATAGGCACTTTTCTGATGTAGGCCACATACTAGGTGTTATCGCGAAGAATTATTTCTCTTTCCTGTTTACAGTTCATTAATAATAATGTCCCTAGTGCGGCGGATTACGCGTCTTCTAATAAAATTAAATTGCATATTATTGTAGCGAATAGTAGATTTTATGACAAGGGCGCAAAGTTTATTTTTAAGGTAACGGCGCTATTTTGAATGCAGACCTTAGCCAGTGCTAGCTTAGTGTACATTTTGTCAATATTATCTCGATCTATTTCGTAACTCTACACCCGCCATTCGGACGCACGGAAATAATTAAAAAAAAAAAAACCTTCAAATTCCATAGATACTTATTCGCACTAAAAAGTAACAAATAAAAACCATTTTATATGAAACATATCCTCATAGAGTAGTGTGTCACGTTAACATTTACAATTTTGTACTTCCTTTTGGAGTCGGTGCCAGCCAAAAATATTGTAGGCGATAGTTTCGTCATTGTTTTATTCGATGATTCACGATACCGATTTGAGCGCTCCGTCATCGGCGTCGTTCGTTCTTTTGGTCGGGTGTTATTTTTTTGCTACCTACGAGCGGTGCTATCTTGCAGCGCTATGATTTGCTCTAAGAACATTAAGTATCATTAATTTATTATTTTTTATTTGCATTTTTTTTTATTATTATTTCGTTCTTACTCTTACTATACTACCTACTAAGTTGCCCACGACTTTTTGACTAGCAGTGGCTGATACTGACTCCAAAAGGAAGTACAAAATTATAAATATTTACGTGACACACTACTAATGAGGATATTATATTTTTTATGTTTCATATAAAATGTTTTTTTATTTGTTACTTTTTCGTGCGAATAGGCATCTATGGAATTTAAAGGAGGTTTTTATTTTTTTTGTTAAAATTATTTTATTTTTTTAAATTTTAGTGTTTGTTTTACAATTTATGTTAGTAATTAATTATAATATCGACACTTTTCCTTATTATTTTTCTTCAAAATGAGCAGCTAGGTTTTGCTATTTACGACTGTTTCAGTACAGCGATATTATTCCATTTTATTTAGCGCAATATTTAGTTTATATCGACTGTATCTCCCTCCAATAACATTTAAATTAATAAAATGTTATTTCATAGTTTTTTAGAAGATTGTAAGGTCGACAACCAACCTCACACACCCACAAAGTATAGTCACGGGGTCTCATTCCATAGTACGGAAATTTTGTTCTAAATTATTGATGACATCTAGTGACAATATTGGCACTACGTAGAGTCTAAGCAATCGTTGTCATTTGCAGCGCTATCTATCGTCTAATAGTTATATTGTTTGTGACATATCACACATACAGCGACATCTATTGTCTAATAGTTGTAATATAGCCCTTTACATAGCGATGTTTTGTTTTTGCATTAAAACATTTTAAATGTTTTTGGATAGCAGTAACACGAATTTGTGAAGAGTGTAGGTAGACCAAAAAATTCGCAGGAGACACGCCTTTACGCTGTTTATACTAAATGGCTGCAAAATTGCTGCATTTAGTGCCATCTAGTGATGAAAAGCAAAAGCGAAATACTGCAGAAAAGTCGTCAACTTGGCACTAGATGGCGAATCTGCGCAATTTTGTGGGTCAGTGCGCACGTAGCACCATCTAATGAGCTAATAGAGGAAACAAAATAGCCCGAAGATTAGCCCGAGTTTTGAGGGTACAGTTTTTTGTATGGGATGAGGCATCTGTACGGAGTATTGTATTATCTGTGATATAGAGCCGCCACCATAGGTCACTGACTTGGCTGGGGTAATGAATGCTACCGTAGATAGAAGCTGAGACCCACGGCTTGACGTGCCTTCCAAAGTACGGAATCATATTTTTTTCGGACAATCAGGTGATTTAATGTCATGTCCTAACCAGCCTAACCCACCTAGAGAAAGTCTCACAAATACTTTTTGTTTAACAGTGTCCCCACCGGGACTCGAACCCGGGACTTCAGTAATAAGAGTAAAATACTCGACTACTCGCCCACAGAGGCTATATTGCGATACAAACGGCGATCACCAGTTGAGGAGTTTCCACTTTTATCTCGTACTCCATCATCAGATTTTAACAAAACTTATACGGATTTACCCATGAGAATTTTTTTTTCGATTGAAAAAGAAAAATTAAAATCGGATTAAAACTGACAGAGATATTTTATGACCAAAAGAATAGACGAATAGTGATGCGATTTCTACCTTCCACTAAGGAGTTTCCAAGTTTTACCTGATATTCCACTATCAGAACTTAATCAAAATAAGTAATAATTAAAAATCCTTTTTAAACAAGCTTTTAAAGCCGTGGAGTGGAATATCTTTGTTAAGACAAATCCAACGAGCCCAAACACGACTAGGTTGTGGTGTGTATTTAAAGAGTTCCTATGGATACCTTTCGGATCCATCATGAGACCTTGGACATCACGTATGACTGAAGATCTTGTAAGGACAAATCCAACGAGCCCAAACACGACTAGGTTGTGGTGTGTATTTAAGGAGTTCCTATGGCCACCTTCTGGCTCCATCACGTATGACTAAAAATCTTGTTAAGATAAATCCAACGCGCTCAAACACGACTAGGTTGTGTTGTGTATTAGAGGAGTTTCTATGGCCACCTTCCGTCTCCATCATCAGACCAGCTCCATAGTACCATAATATTGCATTGTCATCACGGTTACATAAGTATATTAAATTTCAGCAAATTCGAATGGCAAAAGTGCTTCAAAATTAAGTTGCAAGATTTTGCCCGAACATACCCACAAACAAACCCACCCACTCACCCAAATACATACAGTGCAAGCTAAATAAAAGCTAGTAAAAATATGGGACCATTTCAAAGGTAAATCCTGTCTAATGAAAAAATAATTACTAAAATCGGCTCACAATTGGCGGAGATATCTAATAACATACAGATAGCTACTGTAAAACGTTGAGTAGTTCCCTGGACTGTCCTTCGTCTTCATCATCAGACCCCTTAATGACAGTCACAACCCATCTAAGTGTAAAGTGTTCATCAATACAAATTAATCAAGCCCAAACACCAGGTAATTGCTATAAGCCGTTGAGGAGTTCCTTCGACTGTCTTTCGACTCCATCATAAGATCGACTCCAGACCTTTATTAAATAGTAGTGCTTTAAAATTTTTAATGAAAAAATTAACAGGCCCACTAGTCACCACTACGATTTTCGAAGGTTCGCCTCGATTTCTCTGGGATTTCATCATCAGGTCCTGGTTTTCTTACTATGGTACTACCCTTGGAATTTCTTCTTTCCAACAAAAAAAGAATCAATAAAATCGGTTCATAAACGATGAAGTTATCCACGAACACACATAAAAAATATATATATGTAGGAAGTGGGTCAGACATTGTAGAAAAAGATAACAAAAAGGTATCGGTAATTAGTTCTACTTTAATTTAATTATAATCAATAATAACTTATTATTATTCTAAAACAATTATGGGGATAGTTCAAGAGTAGAACAACAAGTGCACCAGTTCGAGCCCAAAACTCGAATGCCGCTCCGTACCAGAGGCCGGGCTTTTATATTAACTACAAAACAAGTCCGTAGAGGGGAGGTGGGGAATGGCGTGATGCGCTCGAACAAGCGCACGTGCCGCTTACAACGAGTTGCTGCATAAAATATTCCCACTTTAACACGTCACGACGACGCCGCCGTCACGGCCATGCTGACATGCGCACGTCCTCGTGCGCGTAGTATCACGAAGCTTAATCTGAGAAAGAAACGTCATAGTTAATGCTCGATCATCCTGATAAACTTAAACTTTAGATAACATGTTGCCTTAATCTATAGTTCTGGTCTGGTCATTGCTGACCCTTCAGAATCCCTTCAGCTATAAAGGCTGGACCGGATATGCAGAATCCCTTCAGCTATAGTAACTGGACTGGATTATCAGAATCCCTTCAGTTATGTTAGCTGGACCGGATTTTTAGAATCCCTGCAGTCATAACTGGTCCGGACTAATTATCACTGTATGGCTAGACCGGACTTGCATTTGCCCCTATAGCATGTTGTCATTGTTCTGGCAAAATGCACTTCGATAATTACTGTACATTATGTGTAGATTACTTATCACTAGTGTGTACTATTGCTTCTGTCACAATCTCTACGGACTCTGGAAAATTGAACAGTGTGTCCTGACTATCTATTGATATAGTACGTGAACTACTACGTACGTCATGTATGTCATCAGCTGTCAAAGTGCGAGAGTCCGCAGATACAGTTTCTTCATCATTTACTGATATTGTGTCACTATTATAGGCAGTTTCATGAACAGTAAGATTCTCATCTTCACCTTCCGCCGTCACGTCATCATCGCAAGATTCCGCAATTTCTACTAAGCCTGTTCTTCCGCGAGGCACTTCTCTAAGATTTTCGTGGGAATACTTATAGATTCTATTTGAGCCACTAATGTGTCGTAATTCATAACGATCGTTATCCAAAATAGCTGTGATTTTAAAGGGGCCTTTATATTTTCTGTCTAGTTTCGTTTGGTGTCTTTCTTCGCTTTTAACAAATACAAAATCACCTACTGAAAAATGACAGATTTTTGCTCTACCTCTGTTAAACCGAAGCGTATCCGCTTGAGATGATTTGTGTATATTACTGGATGCTTCTGAGCGAGCTGTTTCGAGGTCTAACCTTGTGTCCTGACGATCAACAGAAATTTTTGACAATTCCAATGATTTTCCTTGAATTCCCAACATTAATTCTAACGGAGTAAAACCTGTCACTCTACAACGCGTACTATTTAGAGCTAATTGAACGTCTCCTAAGTGATCCTGCCATGAACCATCACTACTGCTCTCTACTATAGTAAGTAAGTTTTTAAGGGTCCGCATGATGCGTTCAACTTGACCGTTTGCTCTAGAAGAACCGGTTGCAATAAGATGCAGTTCAATATTGTTTTCCTTACAAAATTCATTGAAATCGGAATTGTCGTAAGAACGTCCGCGATCAGCAATTATACGTTTGGGGGCTCCAAATAAATGAACAGCATGTTGAAGGGATCGGATTGCATTAGATGCGTTCAGTGACAAAGTATGTTCTAACAGTACAAATTTAGTAAAGGCATCTATGATAACGGAGCAATATTCTTTTTGTTCACTTTTACCACTGAGTTTTCCTGTTAAATCTAAATGCAAGGTATGCCATGGGACGTGAGGTTTAGGGATGGAATGTAAACGAACTTGTTGTGCACCAGATGGGCCTTTAGACGCTTTACATATGACACAAGAGTCCACAAATTTTTTTACATATTTCGACATGCTGGGGAACCAATATAGTTCATATAATTTGTCGAGAGTTTTGTCATATCCAAGATGCTTTATTTCATTGTGAACATGACTTATTAAAGACCAAATAAGAGAACGTGGTATAATTGGTAACCACTGTGTTCTTTTGCTTCGTTCTATTTTACGATAAAGTACACCTTCTCTGATGTCGTAAGTGTGTGAAATTTCAGGGGGCAACTCATGGGATCGCAATCGCTCTATAATTTCTAATAGCTCAGAATCACGCTGCTGCTCTACAGTCAGCCAACCTTTTTCCAATTCCGAAAAATTTACAACTTTACTACTTGTAGGATTATTAGTATTTTTTATAGCATTATCAGTAGATTCATTACGTGAAAGAGAGTCTGCATCAGCTATCGATTTCTGTTCTTCGTAGGGATTACGTGAAAGAAAGTCTGCATGAGCCATCGATTTCCCTTCCTTGTAAATAATATCGAAATCATACGATTGCAATATAGCCCACCATCTATGGACACGTGGTGTCAAATCCTTTTTTGAATGAGAAGCTTTCAAAGCATTGCAATCAGTGAGAACAGTAAATTTTCGACCATATAAATAATGTCTAAAGTATTCTACAGCCTTTACCACAGCCAATGTCTCCAACTCATAAGAGTGATAACGACTTTCTGCATCAGTTGTTTTATGACTAAAATACGAGACCACATGGGGGACGCCTTCGTGCTTTTGGATGAGTACGGCACCATAACCTTCACTACTGGCATCCGTATGGAGCTCAATGGGCAAAGACGGATCGAAAATTTTTAGGACAGGTTCAGAAACTAGATAATTTATTATTTCTTTATGAATCTTATCGTGCTCTGTAGTCCATGATATTTTGCCTTTCGTGGCAGACGTTAAGGGGTATAAAGGTTTCATTAATTTTGAAAAGTTTGGAATAAACTGTCTGAAATATGTGGCCAAACCTATAAATTGACGAACTTGAGTGACGGTAGTAGGTGCTGGGATATTTTGAAGGGCTTTAACTTTCAAAGGGTTTGGTCGAACTTCTCCTGATGATATAACGTAACCCAAATACTCAATTTTCCTTTTTAAAAATGAGCATTTATTAAAATTGAATGAAAAACCAGCCTTAGATAGGGTATCTAACAGGTTATCAAGACGTTCTAACCCCTCGTCGATAGTTTTTGATGCAGAAAGTACGTCATCCATATAGACGAGGATTCTATCGTCTTTCAAAGGTTTGAGTGCAGTGTTTATGGCTCGTTGAAAGACCTGGGGTGCGTTTTTCAAACCAAATGGCATAGTTAGATATTCAAATTGACCCGTAGGCGTAACAAAAGCTGTCTTTTCGATGGAATCCTCATGAACTCTAATCTGATGGAATCCAGAGGCCATATCAATAGTAGAAAAGTAACAGGCTCCATGAAGTTTATCAATTTGGTCGTTAATTAATGGAAGAGGATAGCTATCTGAACGAGTGTTAGTATTGAGCTCCCTGTAATCCACACACATACGGTCACCACCGTTTTTCTTTTTCACTAATAAAATGGGACTAGCGAATGGAGAACAACTCTCACGAATAATATTTGCCTCCAATAAATCGTTGATTTTTTCGTCTACTATGTTTTGCTCAGTGGGAGATAATCTATATGGACGCCTATGGACAGTTTTATTAGGGTCTATCAAATCGATTTTAAGTTCACCAGTGGTAACACGAGTGGTAGGGAAGTTGTCTATAAAACTCGATGAATACTTCTTAAGGATGTTAATCAGGGTTTCCCGGTTATTACCCTCGAGATCTGTATCTAAGGAGGTGACATAAACGGTTCACCTATCTTCAAACAGGAGTTTGCGCGTTTGGATTTGGAAAATGACAGTTTTTCGTTACTGATCTGAACGAGAATGTCATTGTCCAAGATATCACAACCAAGCAAGATGTTCTCACTAAGGCATTCATCAGGTAACACGTGAAAAATGACGTCGAGGGAAATTTCTTGTATGATAATTGGACATTTGACTTGTAAGTCGCATATTATATTACTACCTCCTACACCTTTTAAAAATACTTGTTCATGAAACCGCTCACCATTTAACAAATAAGAGTGACATTGTTTTATAAGGCTACATTCAGCACCAGAATCAAAAACAAAAGGTAAGTTTGTACCACTTATCTGTAATATTCCACGCGCAGTTTTTGAGCACAGGTTCACTTGTTTGCTGGTGCTGTTAGGTACTCTGCTGCTGCTGTTGGTTGAGCCGTCGTCCTTCCTGTAGCGCATGGGGCAAGTGGTCGCGAGGTGCCCGGAGTCGTTGCAGACGTAGCAGGCCGTAGCTGTCTTAGATTGATCAGGTCTCGCTGAAATAAATGGTTTTTTAAAAGATGTTCGCGATTTATCTCGGCATTCACTACCACGATGACCAATTCGGCCACAGAAATTGCAGTTTCCTCGAAAAACTTGGCCACGAAATTTTTTTGCGTCGACCTCAGGTGCACTGGTGTCCTCGTTGCGTCTCTTGAGCGTGAAACTACGCAGAGTGTGGAAGAGACAATTTTTGTCGTGTATAACTACAGAGTTCAATTCACGACGTATTTTATCATCACATTGAGATAGCACAGATATAGCGAAACCCGTGGTGACTTTTTCGGGTAAATTGGCATTTGGTATCTTTTCTATAAGTTGCCACAGGCGCATGCCTGCTTCAGCTGGGCTTTCCTTTTCCTCAATCTGAAATTTGATGATCTGATCAAAATAATCTTGCATCATCATGGGTTTAGAGAACGTTGACAATAGCATTTCCTTAATTGATGCCCAGGAGATATTATCTGGCTGTATCTTCGTAAGGCAGACAGCAGCACGACCTTTAAGACATTGAGTCAAAGCTAAGACCAAATCCACGCCATCTAATTTTTTCTTTTCTATGATTATTTCGGTTATCGCACACCAGTTGACAATGTCTGATTCAGGGGTATCAGGATCAAAAGGAACTAATTTGATCTGCTGGTTTGGCGTAGTTTGGTAGGAAAACATGGTACTAGCGATTTTTTTGAAAATGGCTTCCATACTAGAAGAAAATTTTGAAAATTGTTGTAGTACAGGATTGTTGTCCGAAGTTTGTGGTGAGCCTGGGTCCAGCACTTCTGATGTAGGAAGTGGGTCAGACATTGTAGAAAAAGATAACAAAAAGGTATCGGTAATTAGTTCTACTTTAATTTAATTATAATCAATAATAACTTATTATTATTCTAAAACAATTATGGGGATAGTTCAAGAGTAGAACAACAAGTGCACCAGTTCGAGCCCAAAACTCGAATGCCGCTCCGTACCAGAGGCCGGGCTTTTATATTAACTACAAAACAAGTCCGTAGAGGGGAGGTGGGGAATGGCGTGATGCGCTCGAACAAGCGCACGTGCCGCTTACAACGAGTTGCTGCATAAAATATTCCCACTTTAACACGTCACGACGACGCCGCCGTCATATACACGGTTGAATTGAGAAACCTCGTTTTTTTGAAGTTGGTTTAAATAAGTTTAATTAAAAATCCTTTTTAAACAAGATTTTACAGCCGTGGCGTGGAGTATCCTTGTTAGGACAAATCCAACGAGCCCAAACACGACAAGGTTGTGGTGTGTATTTAAGGGGTTCCTATGGACACCTTCCGGCTCCATCATGAGACCCTGGACATCACGTATGACTAAAGATATTGTTAAGACAAATCCAATAAGCCCAAACACGACTAGGTTGTTGTGTGTATTTAAAGAGTTCTTTTGGCCACCTTCCGTCTCCATCATCAGACCAGCTCCATGGTACCATAATATTGCATTGTCATCGTGGTTACATAAGTGTACTAAAATTCAGCAAAATCCAATGGCAGCAAGTGTTTCAAAATTGAGTTGCAAGATTTCGCCCGAACACACCCACCCACATACAGTGCAAGCTAAATAAAAGCTTATTGCTTAAAAGCTTAAAGCTTATTGTCGTTACATTATCTATAATATGGTAGTACAGACAGACATGAAAATAAGACAATGAAAAGCTTACAGCTTCAGCTATGCTGTTTTTCAGCAATCACCTCGTTCTCTACTTCTTAGAATATCTATTCCACCCCACGTTTTTCGTTTTAAGTCCTACAAGAGAACTACACCAATAAAAGTCGCAATAAAAAATAATTTTATACTTTTTAGTGCTCAAAAACGTGTTAAAAAATATTTTTTACTTTATAATTATTTTGTGCTTTTTAGTCCAGCGTATTTAAATGTTGCAAATTACCCTGAACATCACGTAGGACTAAATTGCTAAGACTAAAAATCCCAAGCATGCCGAGATTATGTTGTTACGATGAGATTACCTTCCGGCTTCACCATGAGTGCCTGGTCATCACGTATGAGTAAAGATCTTGTCAAGACAAATCCAACCAGCCCAAACACGACAAGGTTATGTTGCGACGTTGAGAGAGTTTCTATGGCCACCTTCTGGTTCCATTATGAGATCCTGGACATCACATATGACGCAAGAACTAGTCAAATCAAATCCAACGGGCCCAACACGACAAGGTTATGTTGAGTATTTGAGGAAATACAGCGACCACCTTCCGGCTCCATCATGAGATCCTGGACATCACGTCACGTATGAATAACAATCTTGTCAAGACAAATCTAACGAGCCTAAACACGACGAGATTATTTTAGGAGTTTCTATGGCCACCTTCCGGCTCCATCACACCCTGGACATAACGTGTGACTAAATATCTAGTCAAAACAAATCCAACGGGCCTCAACACGACTAGGTTATATTGAGTATTCGAGGAGTTCCTGTGGCCACCTCCATCATGAGACCTTGAACATTACTCATGACTAAAGATCTTGTCAAGACAAATTTAACGAGCCAAACACGACGAGATTGTATTGTGTATTTTAGGAGTTTCTATGGCCACTTTTCGTCTCCATCATGAGACCCTGGATTTGTAACTAAAGATCTAGTCAAAACAAATCCAACGGGCCCGAACACGAATAGGTTATGTTGGGTTTTTGAGGAATTCCTGTGGCCACCTTCTGGATTCATCATGAGACCCTGAACATCACGTATGACTAAAGATCTTGTCTTGACAAATCCAACGAGCCCAAATACGACGAGGTTATGTTGTGTATTTGAGGAGTTCCTATGGCCACCTTGCGGCTCCATCATTAGACCCTGAACATCACGTATACCTAATTTAACACGTTAACAGTCCCCATACAAGCGTTTCAAAACATGCCATATGTCCAAATGAGATATTAAATTTTTTGGCTTTCGTTTGTTATTCACTGTATAAATTAATAAAAATTAATAAAAAATAGGTCATTGACCCCGGATATGGCCGTGTACACCCGGCGGTACACGGACTTGTGAATTATAATTACCGTGTACACTTATCGTGTACCACGGACTCGGCGAGCTTGCTAGTAGAAAATTATTGTTTTTTTGTGATGCTACCCTCAACTAAATATATAATTTGTGTCATTATGATTGCTAATTCGCATTACTTTGTAACAAATCTTCGTTTTTTTCGTTTTGGCATAATGCTATTTGCACATTGCCACAGACTTTGAGTTACTAGGGCAAGATGAAAAAAAAATGTGACATGTTTTTGACTTTTTCTATTTATAAGGTCTTTGGCTACAAGTCCTTTATGAAAATATCAACAAATTTTACGAGTCCGTGATTTGACAGCCCATAAAGCTGCACTGGTCTCGTGTACCTCATAGGGTACACGAACTCGGCGGAACCGCTCCCCGTGTGCCACATACGGTACACCGGACTGTTAACGTGTTAAGATCTTGTCAAAACAAATCCAACGACCACAAACACGTCGAGGTTATGTTGTGTTTTTGAGGAGTTCCTATGGTCAACTTCCGGCTCCATCATGAGACCCTGGACATCACGTATGGCTAAAGATCTTGTCAAGACAAATCCAACGAGTCCAAATACGACGAGGTTGTGTTGTGCATTTTAGAAGTTCCTATGGCTACCTTCCAGCTCGCATCATGAGACCGTGGACATCACGTATTACTAAAGATCTTGTCAAGACAAATCCATCGAGTCCAAACACGACGAGGTTGTGTTGTACATTTTAGAAGTTCCTATGGCCATCTTCCGGCTCCATCATCAGACCAGCTCCATGATATCATATTATTGCATTGTCACCAATGTTACATAAGTGTACCAAATTTCAGCACAATCGAATGACAGCACGTGCTCCAAAAATGAGTAGCAAGATTTGGACTGAACAAACCCACAAACAGACAGACAAGAAAGCGAGTTAAAAATTAGAAAAAAAAACATAAATGGTTCATGTAATATAACACACTGATGCGTCGTCGCCGTTTTCTTTTGCGAACGTGACGGACACACTGCCGTGTGTCTAGATTAAAGTTATGTGATCATTCGCCACAGTGTTGACGACGCGAAAGTACGTAGTTCAAGGATTTTCATCTGTTTTTATTATTGACAGAATTTGAAGCGTCTCTGTTTTAGCTTGGCCAAACTTGCTTTTTTAGGGTTCCGTAGTAAAAAGGAACCCTTATAGTTTCGGTCTGTCCGTCTGTCTGTCCGCGGCTTAGCTTAGAGACTGTAATTTGGCATGGATATACATATGAATCATGCCGACAAAGTTGAAGAATAAAATCCTCAATAAAAATTTTTTTTAGGGTTCTTCTGGTACACGTCAAGAGGGGTTTTTTTTTTCACGATTACCTTATAGTGTGAGGTATCGTTGGATAGGTCTTTTAAAAACGATGGGGGTTTGCTAAGACCATTTTTCGATGCTAGTGTGAGGGGTTTTTTTTTTTCACGATTACCTTATAGTGTGAGGTATCGTTGGATAGGTCTTTTAAAAACGATGGGGGTTTGCTAAGACCATTTTTCGATGCTAGTGTAAGTTTTAGAAATATTCCGTTTTAAAGTGCTTATTTTTGTCAAGTTTCCCCCCCCTCTACCAGCAAAACCTTTGTATATGGAAACGTGAAAAAAATCATGGTAGTAGTGTATATGATAAATTTAAAAGGAAAACTATCAACATCAAGTAGGCTTTACAGGTTATCGAATAATAGACCAACTTATAAAAAGTACTAGTACAAATATCATAGAAAAAAAAAATTGATGAATGTTAGAAGGCTGTAATTTGACACGGACATACATACATACATACATAAAGTCACGCCTTTTTCCCGGAGGGGTAGGCAGAGACCACTTCCTTCCACTTGCTACGATCCAGACATACTTCTTTCGCTTCATTCACATTCATCAACCTCTTCATGCACGCTCGTCGGTTTAGGGTACTCCTGACCTAGCCTTTTTTAAGTACATCCCCGATCTGGTCGTGAAACGTACGCCTTGGCCTTCCCCTTCCAACATCTCCATTCACACTTGCCTCATAAATTTGTTTGGTTACTCTCTTCTCATCCATTCTTTCCAAGTGACCAAACCATCTTAACATACCTCTCTCTATTCTAGTCACTACATCATCTTTCACTCCACATTGTTCCCTTATCACACTATTCTTAATCCTGTCATTCAATTTTACACCAATCATACTTCTCAAAGCTCTCATTTCCACAGCACATACTTTACTTTCATGTTTCTTCTGCCATACCCAACTTTCGCTCCCAAACATTAGTGTCGGAACCAGCACCCCTCTATGAACCGCCAGACGGGCCTTTTTAGACACTTTCTGACTGTTCATAAAAGCGCACAATGCTCCGTTTACACTATTGCCGGCGTTCACTCTTCTTTCAA
The DNA here is from genome assembly GCA_951230895.1 of Carpatolechia fugitivella. NCBI lineage: Eukaryota > Metazoa > Arthropoda > Insecta > Lepidoptera > Gelechiidae > Carpatolechia > Carpatolechia fugitivella. The sequence continues at coordinate 19,343,174 of OX579647.1, forward strand.
TATCACTTTCACACCTCCCATCCCTAGTAAACATAGAACCCAAATATACAAACTCATTCACTTGCTCTAAACGTTCACTCCCAATCCTAATATCACACTCAGTCACACGTTCCTCTCTTTCAAACACCATAACTTTCGTTTTATTTATATTTACTTTCATTCCCTTTCTCTCCAAAGCGTCATTCAAAATAGTTACCATCTCCTGTAACTCCTGAGCCGAGGATGCAAGTAATACTTGATCATCAGCATACAGAAGGCATTTGACGAGTAACTCTTTCATTCTCAAACCACAATCAGTCTCTTTCAGATCCGTCAAGCATTTGTCCATGAAGAGGTTAAACAGCCACGGAGACGCCACACATCCCTGTCTAACACCCTTCTGGATATTAAACCAGTCCGTGTACGCCCCATTGATTCTGACACAAGCACTGGAATTCTCATATAGAGATTTCAATGCTCGTATCAGACTACCACCAACACCCTGCCATGACAAAGCTGACCACAATTCATTCCTCATCACTCTATCGTAGGCCTTTTCCAAATCCACGAATGCGCAATAAGCTTTTTGGCATTTAGCCAGACATTTCTCAGCTATACATCGTAAGGAAAAGACCTGATCCGTACATCCCATTCCCTTTCTGAATCCCGCTTGCACATCCCATATTTTTTCGTCCGTTTCTTTCATAACTCTTTCAATCAACACTTTCGCATACAGTTTCCCGACGACGCTAAGTAGGCTAATTCCACGGAAGTTCTTACAGTCCTGCTGTGACCCTTTTCCCTTGTACAGTGGTACTATTACAGCCTTGCACCAGTCATCTGGTACTCGGCCATTCCTCCAACACAAATTGAAAAGGCGGTACAACTGACTTGCAATCACTCCCTGCCCTGCTTTCAGCATTTCAACGGAAACCCTATCATACCCTGCAGCCTTACCTAATTTCATACTTTTCATTACTTTCATAATCTCATCCATACTTATTTCGCTTTCATCATCGCTAACATTCATTTCCTGAGGAGGTTCCGGCACCTGCTCTGAACTCTCTTCCTTTTCAAACAAGCTTTCAAAATGCTCCTTCCATCTCTTCAACACACACTCTTCTCCTTTTACAATACTTCCATCCTGGCTTCTGATTTGGTGTAGCTCCGAGGTAGTAGTTTTACCTCGAGCTGTCCTTATGGATTTCCAAAACACTTTTATGTTAGACCGGAAATTTTCAGAAAGCCTCTTATCAAACTCATCCTTCCATTCTTCTTTTTTCTTACGAACAGCTTCTTTCACTAAACCTTTCAGACGTCTCGACTCTTTCTTGCCTCATCCACTTCCTCCTTCGACGACATTCCTACTCTTTGGTTAGCTTTTATTGCTAACCAATCTAACCAAGCTTTCTTCTTTTCATTCACAACCATTTGTACATCTTTATCCATCCAAGCACTCTTCTGCATTCTTCCTTTTCTCCTTTTACTAACTCCACACACTTCTATAGCGACATTTACAACACCTTCCTTGAACGACTTCCATAACTCTTCTATCTCACATACTTCATCCAAATCAACAAATCTGTCATTCAATTTATTCAAATATTCCCCTCTTAGTTTTTCATCTTGCAAACATTCCACTTTCACACGTTCTAAGACATTTACGGGCTCACGCGCCTTGTGCCGCCATTTTTTAAATAGACCACTTATCCGGGATATTACCAGGAAGTGGTCTGTGTCGATGCCAACACCACGATACGCCCGAGTGTCCATCACTTGCTTTCTCAGTCTTTCATCTACAACCACAAAATCAATCATACTCCTTACACCTCCTTCCTCCCTTGTATACATGTGTATCTTTTTGTGAGCAAACATAGTGTTTGTCACAACAAGATTCCATTCCAAACATACCTCAAGCATACTTACTCCATTCTCATTTACTTTTTCATCACCAAACGCTCCAAGGACTCTTTCAAAACCATCACGCTTCACACCTACCCATCCGTTAAAATCACCTAGCATAATAATTCTTTCATTATCCTTGCATTTTTTCAATGTATCTCTCATACTGTCCCAAAACTCCTCACGTTCTATTTTGGCTTTTGTGGACCCACTCGAACCCACGTCCGTGGGTGCATAGACACCCAGAACAAATATTCGGGTAAGTCCGACCTTCAGCCTAATCCAGAGGAGTCTTGGACTTACACATTCATACTCTATAACACATTCAGCCATTCGTTCAGATAATATGACACCAACCCCTTGACTACCTCTGTTAGAGCTGGGGACCCCCGACCAATATGAAACATATGGTAGTTTTGTGGTGTCACATTCCTTTCGCTTCGTTTCATTCACACACAAAATATCTAGTTTTCTTTCGCTCATCATCTGATATACCTCATCTATCTTATCACACATTCCACCCCTTACATTCAACGTAGCAAAGCGGCTCTCAGTGGACCGCTTTTCGCTCCCGCCGGAAACGAGACGTGGCATGTTGCGACCCACACCGCCGCCATTTTGATTTTTAAATTGTTTATTGTAATAAATCATTGCGTTCCCACGAGCAGCAAGGGATATAAAATGTCGATCTTGACAGAGCCCCGCATGCCAAGACAAGGTAAGCCTTGATCTGGGGTCACCAGTCCCAGGGCAATTCGGCACGCTAAAAACTAGGCTTGCCCCTAGCCACGCATCCATCAGCACGGCAGACCTTGGATTGGCGGAGAGAAAGGAATTAGGAAGGGAAAGTAGGGAGACTTGAAAGGAAAATGATGTATTTGGATAGGAGTAACTAGGGTCTAGGGATACTACTGTCTCGGAAGATAAGGATTGAGTCAGCAGTAGCTCAGGAGGCCGGGGTTGCATACCCGTATACCATACCTCTACCTGCCGGACAAGCATGTAGGGATGAGTATCCTTGACACTGACTTGACTTGACACGGACATACATATTAATTATGCCGTCAAAGCTAAAGAATAAAATTTAAAAAAAAATTTTTTTTAGGGTTCCTCTGGTACACGTGAAGTGGGGGCTATTCTTTAAATTCACGATCACCTTATGGTGTGAGGTATCGTTGGATAGGGTTTAAAAAAATAATGGGGGTTTGCTAAAACCATTTTTCGATGCTAGCTTACGTTTGAGAAGTATTTTATTTTAAGTTTTAGAAATATTCCGTTTTAAAGTTCTTATTTTTGTTAGAGTCAAGTTTCCCCCCCGCCCCCCTACCAGCGAAACCGTTGTATTTGGAAATGTGAAAAAATTCACGGTAGTAATATATATGATAAATTTAAAAGGAAAACTATCAACATCATGTAGGCTTTACAGGTTAACGAATAATATATCAACTTATGAAATGTATTTGTACTAGTAAGAAATTTGGTACAAATATCATAAAAAAATACTTTGATAAAGTTTAAACTGTCTATGTAGTAAATTTAAGTAAAAGAAAAGTAAAAAAAATGTGAAATAAGTAGGCTTGACAGGTTAACGAATAAAATACCAACTTGTACTTGTGCTAAGTATGAAATTCAGTACAAGTATCATGACTTGATGGAGTCCGTCTATGTAGGTAGTAAAAAGTAGGTATTAGAACAGTAAAAAGATTGCGAAAAAATAAAATCATAACATCATTTACTAAAATAATTTCATAACCTATTTACCATATTTACCAGTCAGTTTTAAATGTGTAACAATCGCGAGTTGCCAATGGAACATTCGAAACATTCGAATAAAACTATTTTGAATTTCGAATAAAGCGCGCCGCGCCGCGGAGATTATGGCCCTGCGGGGTTTGCGCGCGGGGACTCGATGTAACAAATAGAGCGGCAGTCGCGCGCGCTCATTAGCGCGAGCGACTGGATGCTGTTCGGATGTGCCTCGAAATCCTACCTATTAGATTGCAATTATTAGAACTTTGAATATTAAATTTTTTTGATTATTTTTGTTAGAATTAAGTATACTAACATATGAAAGACTTGAAATTACAATACTATTTCTTTTTCAATTCCAGTTAGATATTCCATAAACTATTATAATTTTATTTAGCAATTTAGTCTAGCCTACTTTTATTTCCAAAAACTTAGTTCTCAGCGGAGCAATTTTCATTCGTAGTACTTACATAATATTGTAGATAAAATTAAATATAGGTACTACCTATATAATATGTTATAGGTACGTTTCTTTTTAAGTTTCTCTTTAGCTATTCTTTTGTTAGGCAACTACGGAACCCTACACTTTGCGTGGTCCGACACGTGCATGGCCAGTTATTTGTATGTCCATCTGTCTGTTCGTTCTCTTCTACAAGTTGCGTTTCTGAACTGATTCTCGTAAAATTTTGTGAGCAGGTTTGATAGTTATAGGTGTATAGAACTTCTTGACGATTTGAACCACATTTTTTTCAGGACAGTTCAGACGGCAGAAGAGGAAATAAAGTAGATGTTGGTGTTGGTGGTGAAGTAGAAGGTGGCGAGCAATATTCTGAAGACGAGCGAACAATGCACGCCTCTGCGGAGAAGGAAAATGTAAGTATCTTTTCATTCATCCATTTCAAACTTGCTTTCCGCCCGCGGTTTTATCCACGTTAAATGAGTTTTCCCGTGGGAATCGAAGTATTTTACCGAGGTAAAAAGTAGATTTTGTCCTATTATTATTTTAGGACCTAAACTACTGTGTGCCAAGTTTCATCCTGATCCGTGTAGTGGTCCAACAAACATCCAAACAACCAAACTTTCGCATTTATAATATTAGTAGAATTTAAACTATGTGTGCCAAGTTTCATCCTGATCCGTGTAGTGGTCCAACAAACATCCAAACAACCAAACTTAGTTATATTAGTAGAATTTAAACTATGTGTGCCAAGCTACATTCTGATCCGTGTAGTGGTACAACAAACATCCAAACTTTTGCATTTATAATATTAGTAGGATTAAAGGCCTTGCCTACATCTGGGCACAGCCGATATCACGGATTAAAGGGTGCCTACTTCTGGGTACTGCCGATATCATGGATTAAAGGGTGCCTACTTTTGGGTACTGCCGATATCACGGATTAAAGGGTGCCTACATCTGGGCACTGCCGATATCACGGATTAAAGGGTGCCTACATCTGGGCACTGCCGATATCACGGATTAAAGGTTGCCTACTTCTAGGCACTGGATATCACGGATTAAAGGGTGCCTACATCTGGGAACTGCCGATATCACGGACTTTTATTTTATTCTAACCAAAGTCACCAAACCACTTACTTGCCTGGTGTGCGCTGGGCATTAGTAATTAATCTGAGGAAATTGTATAACAATATTTTTGTGGCGGTGTGGAGATGAAGCTCATCTTGGCACAGCCACCGAATTTCTCTGACGCTGTATATAACTTAATGATTGTACACCACATTGAATCATCTTTGAACATTGCAGGTTTTCAGGAACTTGACGGGATTTTTCTTCGATGATGAACGAAGAGCAGATTACGTTCTTGTCTTCAGTAGAAGCCAGGATAAGCCAGAAGTGGAAGCTATTAAACTTAATTTTTTGACCGGCTTAGTTAAAGCTGGCATTCACCTCGAAGCAGAGGATGGCGTGGTATCAAATGCCTTCATTATATTTTAGTTTATAATTTATTTTATTGACCGAGCGAGCGCGAAGCGTCTCCGTTTCAGCTTGGCCAAAATTGCTTTTGCATGTCTATCTGTACATTTTTTTGTTAATTCCACTCTACAGGTCGCGTTTCTCAACCGTTTTGTTAGCAGGTTCGATAAATTAATAGTTTCTTTTTGGGTCAGTTTTTAGAAATTTTAAATAATAAGATGGTTGTAAACTTAAAAGATCATCAACCAGCTTCAATTAATTTCTTGATTAGGTACTTCTGTATTAAAATTCCTTCATTGTGTTTGTAAACTCACCATAAAGTTATTTTGACTTACTATATTTAATACTATATATTTTTTAATGTTATTGCATTACTTAAAATTATTAATTTTATTCGTGAATTTACAAATGTATAAAACAGATGTTAAAATTAGCGCTTTGAGATCCCTGTTATGATAATGTCTGTATAAATTAAGCAAATAATAAAATTGAAATAAAATGTTTCCAACTCCAGGCTTATAACAACTTATTATTTGTGAAGTTATACGCTTCGGATATGTTTCTGAGAACGTATGCAGGACCGTTCGGTGTCAACAAACCATTCCGGGACAGCCACGAAGCTTACATCAATCCTCACAAATGGCTAAATTGGTTTCCTGGTTTCAACTATACCCACCAATTAGAGTGGATTAGGAGCATAAGGCGAGTTCATTCATTATTTAATTACTCTTAATATAATAATATGTTACATCGTGTTCCAAAGGACAATAGTCCTGTAGCTCTTTTATAAGGCTCGCAGTCTCTTTGTAACTTTCATCATCATTATCTCAGCTGAAAGTAGTCCGCTGCTGGACAAAGCCTCTCCCAAAGATCTCCGCAATGACCGGTTCTGTGCATCTTGCGACTTCCCACTACCTTCACCAGGTCGTCGGTCCACCTTGTTGTTCAATAAGACTTTTACTAAAACTTGAATAAAATAAAAACGAAGAATTTGTGTTAGTTCGGTGGAAACCTATGGGGGAGGCCTATGTTCAGCAGTGGACGTCTTTCGGCTGAGATGATGATGAAAAAAGTATTGGTATTATATAGAGGGAATGGAGGTGTATTCCTGTGATGTGTGTCTAGAGTGTATGTGTGTAAAGGGGTGTGTGAGTGTATGTGGATAATAATGTGTTTTTATGTCAAAGGTTCTACATTGCTTTGTTTTTACAGAGCCGCATATAAGAAACCGCTGAGAATGTCGACTTACGATAGAAGTTATGTTGTACGTACCTTGCTGTTGTATCAACGATTTGGAGAATTTGATAACTATTACGGATTAGAGAGGTAAGTCTGGCCACGGTTAATAACAACCTGCTATAATAATTTAGTTATAAATTATATTTACAAGTACATTATGTCGTTCGAGTATTTGTTTGGTGACTCTTTTTGCCAAATCTATATTACACATTCATTAAAAATCCAAAACCTTCGGTGATCGATATATTGTTTCTACTCTATACAGGGTGGCCCACCTATACCGTACCACTAGGTGACACTTATACCTATCGAGTAAACCCCCCAAGCGTTTCCGCGATTTTTGTACTTTTCGAGTGATTTTTTCAGATTTCTCTAACTTGAAGGATCTTTTTGTGATGTTTATTTGATTTTTTTTTTACGTATTATAGATAACATAACTGTGTACTAATGAAAATAAAATAATTTTAACAAAAAAAATAAAAACCTCCTTCAAATTCCATAGATGCTTATTTGCACTAAAAAGTAACAAATAAAAAAACATTTTACATGAAACATAAAAAATATAATATCCTCATTAGTAGTGTGTCACGTAAATATTAACAATTTTGTACTTCCTTTTGGAGTCGGTGCCAGCCAAAAATATTGTAGGCGTCGCAACGGATCTATTGTTTTATTCAATAATTCACGATACCGACCGCGACTGCGTCATCGTCGTCATTTGTTCTTTCGGCCGGGTGCTACCTACGAGCGGTGCTACCTTGCAGCGCTATGATTTGCTCTTAGAACATTCATTATCATTAATTTATTATTTTTTATTTGCATTTTTATTTTATTTCATTCTTACCCTACTAAGTTGCCCACAACCAATGTTGGGCAAAATTTAGTTTGATTGATGACTAAAAACTAAAACTAACGAATTTAGTTTGAATTGACGCGCATTTGCCGCATATCTTCTGCAGCTGTATTGATTTTTTGGAGCAGTTCCTCACGGCTCTGAATCTGCTCTGAGTAGACCTTGTCTTTTAAAGTCCCCCAGACGTAAAAATCCAGAGGAGTCAGATCCGGGGATCTTGCTGGCCATGCGATAGTTGTACTGCCCCGTCCAATCCAACGTCCAGGATATGTCATATTTAAATATTCACGTACTTGTGCTCCATAATGAGCAGGAGCGCCATCATGTTGCAGCCACATACATGGTTCTTAGAGTTTCAAGATCAATGTTTTCGAAAAACTCTAGGTGTGTAATATTTCTTAAAAATTCCAAGTAATTGTCAGAATTTAGGCAGTGAGGAATTTCGATAGGACCAATCAGTTGGTTGTTGAAAACGCCAGCCCACATGTTTATGGAGAATTCAGTTTGATGTGATGCTTGCCAATGCGCATTTGGATTACTCTCAAGCTACTTAATTCGATTTTTTTAGTTCAATACTCCTGCTCTTGTAAATTGAGCCTCATCCATCCAAAGAATTTTTCGAAGCAGCATTGGATTACGTATCAGCTCATCATTCAACCTCTGGCAAAACGTAATTTTTGAAAAATGGTCTGGTGGTAAAAAGCCTTGAGATTTTCTGTAGTGGTACGGGATGCAAACCATATCTTCTCCAAAGTTTCCACACTAGCTTATGGGATACACCCACGATTCTTCTTACGCGTCTGGTTGAGAGTGTCGGATCGTCAATAATAATGTTCATAATCGTATTCTCTTGTGCAACACTCAAATTAATTACTCTTTCAGCTCGGTGTGGTCTGATACCCAACTCACTAAATCTCCTGTGTATGGTAATAAATGTTCGTAGATTAGGAATACGGCGACCAGGAAATCACCGTCGGTACTCTCGAACAGCTGCTGCAGCATTTCTATCACAGAAGCCATAGATATAATGAATATCAGCCTGGTGCTGAGTTGAATACTCGTACGGCATAATTGCATGCACGCCGTGCACGTAAGCAAAGTACTTTGGCTTTACTTTTGGTTTTATTTAATTCTTAATGTTGATAAATGTTGTACTATTTCTTTTAGCAGAAAAAAGAACCAAACTTCTTATAACTATACACTGTATAACAAACAGCTCATAAGAGTAAACGAGGTGCGAGATCTGGGTGTGCACTTGGATGACCAATTATTGTTTAAATCGCACATTGAAAAAATTGCATCCAAGGCCTTCAGGATGTTAGGTTTTGTCTTTAGACAAAGTACTGAATTTTAAAAAGTAGAAACTTTGCTTGTACTTTATAATTCTCTTGTAAGATCTCATCTTGATTATGCATCTACGGTTTGGAATCCACAATATTCTGTTCATAGAACTGCGTTGGAGAAAATCCAGAATAAATTTCTGAAGCGTTTAAAGTACAAATTTAAAAATATTCCCCTTAACTTGTTGCATAGCTTGGAAGTGCGTCGTGAGCACAGGGATGTCGTTTTTCTTTATAAAATCTTACATAACTTAGTTGAATCTCCTTACCTCCTCAGCATGGTCTCTCTTAACTGTCCAAGAGCCAACCTTCGTCTATCAACTCGAGCAACCTTCGCATTGCCGCGTTTGCGTACCAACTACGCTAAAAACCGCTTCATCCGACGAGTATGCAATTCTTATAACACTAAATTCAAAGATGTTGATATCTTCCATCTTAAGTTTCCTAAATTTGTTTCCACCATCAAACAAATCAAGTAGTATATCGATTACAGATAGGTAGCATCTTTATTTTAAAATTTTAAAATTATCAGGCGTAAAATTCTTCTAAATTTTTATAATTTCATCTTGTAACCTCCATTGTTTTTTACCCAATGTCTTGTATCAATAATAAGTGAAAACTTAATTGGCTAATGTAATGTTTCAAATGTTATTGTCTTATGTGTCATGTAAGCTATATGTTTTCCGTAAATAAATAAATATTCAAAATGCTTTCACCCTGCTAAGAACAGCACCGTTCAGTGGCACAAGTGGCACGTCACCCTGCTTACGACCCTTGGCCTGAAATATCAAGAGCTCACTTTTTTTTGTGTTGTACAAGAGAACATGTGTCGCCGCATATGTCTCGCACACGCCTATCAATTTTCTCAACGCAGCGATTGATGGACTTAGCAACACCATGTCCATAGATAAATAAGGGGGTATAGATTGTTCTTTTCATACTAAGAGTTTTGCTATTTAAGAAAACTGTACTAAATGGCGTTACTTGGCTTGTCGGAGGTAACATTTGTCTTAAATGGCCAAATTAACGCATTTTTCATCTCGAGGATTTAATATTTATTTTTTATTACTATAATAACAATGTTTTTTCATTACTAGACACAATAAATCAACAATTACTCACTATTCAAATTAGCACTCAATTTATTGAGAACCATTCTAAAAACCTAAAACCTTTTCACGTTAGGAGAGCACGCAGTTATTCAGATTTTTAACAGATGGCGTTTTTTAGAAATAGCGCTACAGAAATATTGCCATATTTTAAAAATAAATATGTGTCTGATCTATACTTGGTTAATTTGGAAGAAATAATGTTTAATAACAAACATCAGCTGTCGCACATACAGAAAACATTTTCTAATTGTAAGACAACAATATTGATAGCTGCATAACCAAACTAAAAAAGTGCGTTCCGTTTCATTGTGGAAAATTATTATAAAGTATCTCGTTTTTTAACACTGCTGCTTAAGCCTGCTCCAGAATGTCCAGACTTAGCCCACAGATCGCTTGCTAAGTGTCATTCATGGAGCTGTTTTTTATTGTACTTCACGCTGTCTTTCCCATTTTTTTTCCGTTTTTTATCCCGCGGGACATCCATACATCCGTCAGATACAAAGTTTCGCATTTATAACATTAGTAAGGACAATGGACCTACGCTCGCGTTATGTAAGATTTTCCCGAAGGAATAAGACTTTCTCCCGTAAAAACTAGGTATAATGTTCAGGTTACAAACTATCTTCATTCCAAATTTTATCTAAATCCGTTGAGAACTTTAATCGTGAAATATTATTTTCACATATTTTATAAGGATTAGTTAGTACAATAAATCTTAACACGTCTGGCAATCTAGTTGTCATGCGCGTGGTGACTGGTGTTGTGTTTTGTTTTCGTGTTTGCGCTTAGCAACCGACTCGAGCGTCCATGGCAACAAAGGTTGCCAAACGCGATACTACGTTGTGCTGTGTGATTATCTTGCTGCTGCTCCGATTACTTGTTCTCGCCCCTTGGATTTTGATGACTGCCTATCTGCTGACCTATCGCCTGACACTGGACTTCGCTTTGCCTTCGACTTAGATTTGATGATTAGATTGTTATTTTTCTTGTGGGTACCTACCTACTTGTGTTTACCTTTGATACCGGTAAGTACTTAGGTACTCTTCTTATTTCTTGGTCAGATTTGTATGAAAAACGTTCCTAAAAAAGCTTCCATACTTATAGATTTAAAAAAATATGATTCTAATTGGAAATTTTTATGTTGTGCTGCTGTTTTTCGTCAAAAGAAAAATATTTTAGAAAACAAAATCAATCCGAAATTAAAGATAATAAAAAACATGTAGGTAATTAAATTATGGTCTTTTCCTTATTTCGCTGAACCCGATTTTTTCACAGGCATAGGTAATCTCTCACGGGTTAAGAAGATTTGGATAAGAAACATATTTTGCATAACATTTATCATCTGAATTCATCACCTCTCTTTTGTCACATCACACTAACATTTATGTGAAAATATATTTGGATGTTTGCTCCGCTTTCACGCCTAAACTACTACACGAATATTGATGAAAATTGGAATAGATATAGTTTGTACTCTGGATTAAAACAATCGAGACTTAATAAAAAAATATTTTTACCACGTCTTATTCCCACGGGAGAATTTTATATAACGCAAGCGTAGCCGCGGGTGGACCGCTAGTTGTTCATAAAAACGGAAAGGATGACTGGTTTTTAAAATTAGAATTAGAGCGTGATTTCGGAATGCAATAATGGTGTTTATGACTTTATAGTTGAATCTAGCTAGAATAAAGTGTTACACCACTCATGTGTTGAAACTTTATATCTTTACGAGTGCTTACACCCAATAAACAGAATTTTGATATTGTGGGTTACGCCACTTTTGCACTTTTGCACCTTTTAATGTCAAACGGCTGACAATAATGTTAACATGATAATTTTGAAAAGTAAATATGGTCCTTGTTATCTTTTTCTTTTTTTTTCAACTTTTTTCTTTTTTTTATTTTATTAGAATCTTCTCGTGACAAAAAAAAACTCAACAAAAAATAATTAGCTAAATCGTTCTAGCCGTTCACGTGTGATGCCGTGGTGGTAACAAAGGCAAATAGGGATTCATTATTAGAACATAGTAAATATTAGCATAGAGAGTGAGTTTACCAATAAAGACGTAAACACAAATTCACAAATAGTACGGGCATACTACGGGCAAGCCAGTTTGGGGTCGCTCCACATTCGCGCCACCTGGCGACTAAAGGAAACCACGTTCAGTTCGAGATTTATTAATAGTTCGACAGATGTCACTTGATTAACACAGATAGGCTTAGAAAGTAACGACATCTAATATAATAAGCAAAACTAAAAGGTACCGGCGCAAAAATAAGAAGTTTTACGCAGGTTGGGCATGCAAGTATGAAGTTAGCAATCTATACCCCCTTATTTATCTATGACCATGTCGTCTGCATAACTGATACTGTTGACACAGTGACCATCAACCGAGCAGCCGACCCCTGTGTCGCTCAGCTCAACAATCAGCTGGTTTATGTACAGGTTGAAAAGTGAAGGAGACCACCCCTGTCTCACTCCACACTCCAACCCGTACTCGTCAGATAGTTCACCAAGCCATTTGACCTGGTTAGTCTGACGATCATACCAGTATCTAAAAATATTGATCAACTCACCCGGCACATCAATGTCTTTTAATTTACGCCAAAGAATATCATACCTAACCAGGTCAAATGCCTTCGAAAGATCAAGAAAGGCTGCATAAACAGGCGTGTTTCTATCCGTATAGTACCTTACGGTCTGCTTAAGAGACATTATCGCACATTCAGTCGAAAGTCCTGGCCTAAAGCCGAACTGGGCATCATGTAGTTGGAGATGTTCTTTAAGTTGTTTCTCAAGCAGGCCGTCGAGCACTTTAGCTGTCGTTGTAGCTAATGATATCGGGCGGTAGTTGCACTCATCGGAAATATCTACAGTTTTGTTCTAATAAATTAAATAAGCTATTAGCATTCGCAGCGTGACCCCACAATAAAATACCATAGGTCATTAGACTATGAAAGTATCTGAAGTAGATTAACTAATTTAGTCTAGCGGTGTCTACGTTGGTAAGGGCTCTAATTTTTTTAACTGCGAACGTTGCTGAACTGAGTCGGTTTGACAATTTATTTATATGAGGATCCCATTGTAGTTTGTCATCTAAAGTAATGCTTAAAAATAATTTTAACAAAAAAAAAACCTTCATATTCCATAGATGCTTATTCGCACTAAAAAGTAACATTTTATATGAACTTCTACTTCCTTTTGGAGTCGGTGCCAGTCACTGCTATATTTGTTGCCTACATGTACCCTACACGTACCATACACGTACATAAAGGATTTTTAATTCTTTATTGTTTTCGTTATCACCGACCCGATAAACCATACAAACGATACTCTTGTTGATTTTCAGACTTTGTCACCCCATTTCCCTCTTTTAAGGGTTGAATTCTGAAAAAACCTGAAACACGTATTTACTTATTTATTGATCCGCCAAGTCGAGCAATAAAGCGGCACGGCCGTACCATCCTTTTCTCGAAGCAGTTCGGGTCATTTTCGACCCTATAACTTCGTTGTGGATAAAACTAGAAACCTGAATTTTCAGTAACCAAGCAGGCATTGTATAAACACGGTATATTTCAAATTTTATTCAATTTAAACCAGCAGTTTGAAAATTATAACTAGTCAAAGTTTCTTATTAATTTTGTCACTCACTCACTCACTGACTGACTGACTCACCGATCATCATAACTCTAAGGCACTTCTAGCAGACATAGAAGCTTCAAATTTATAATATAATTAGTGTTTAATGTATGAATCAAGGAGAAACTAAAAAAAAATGTATATTTTTCCCAGTTTTTTAGATACATCATCTGCTAGATAACTTTGTAACCAAATATTAACACGAATTCACGTACTAAACGTCCCCGATCTGAATTATCTCCAGGAAATGATTTCCAGGATTTCAAAGACGAAATAAAATCTATGCTTATGCGTTTAAAAGCCGATCAAGATGCTCAACTAACTGAGATAGCTGCCGACCAAAGTGCAATTTTGACAAAACTAAACACGGATGTATCTGATCGTAAACGTCAAATTTCTGAAATCCAGATCTCGAACAAGGAAATCGAAACATCAATGTCTTTCATCAACCTATGAAGGTATAAAGACTCAAGTAGATATGCTCCAAAAGAAACAATTAGAGAACAAGGACTGCATCATTCACCTGGAACGTCAAATTCAAGATCTTAATCAAAGTTCTCGATTATCAGGTGTTGAAATTCGCAACTTTCCTACTTTAGAAAATGAGTCTACCCTAAAACTACAGCAAATAGTTGCAAATGTTGGTAAAGCTCTAAACTTAACAATATCTATCTCTGATATATGCGATGTATACCGTCTACCAGGAAAACCTGGCTCAATTAGGCCTATTGTGGTCGAATTCAATATTATCAATATCATCGCGGCTGTTAGGAAGTCTCTCAAGAATGTACCTAAGGAAGAAAGACTCAATACACAGAAAATTGGCCTACCTAAAGAGCGAAAGCCCATCTATGTAGCCGAATTCCTGTCAGGTTACTCTAGCTAGAGCCCTATTTCACAAGGCTCGGGAATTCGCTAAACAGAAGAACTACGAATTCTGCTGGACCACAAATGGAAAAATATTCTTACGAAAAGATAAAAATGCAAAACACATTTTAGTTAACTCCGAGCAAATATTTACTGAACTCCAGAAAATAAATTGACTATTTACTTGTAATTTCATCTCAATATTATTTTTTCTTTTACTTTCCAATAAAGTTATTGTAATAAAAACTTTTATAAATTACTTTATTTTACTAATTGTCATAATCACTGTAAATAATGTACAAGGAAGCATAAGCGTTATAAAAGTCATCTCATTTACACACACATGTACCACTTACCCCAATATTCCTCACACTACTAACATAATATTGTATAATATCTACCTACCACGCAGTAAATCTCCTCATGTATTTAATTCACTATTTAACATTTTAGCATCGCATTCCAATGTTGCGCAACTCTCAAAGGTCACCGTATGTGCACTTATGGTAATTTACAATCCTACAAATGGCTAAAATAGACAAAACTTTTCTTGAAATAGACTCCATTAAAGTAGCAGACTTTTCTATGTCCACCTGAAGACTGTATTCAAATAATAGGAACCTCACCTACCTTACTTAAAATATAACACCTTAACATACGCAGTATTAATAAAAACTATAACGATATTTGTGTTACCCTTTCTCAAACACGAGTAGACTGTGATAATATTATTTTATCAGAGTGTTGGCTTATCAAGACTACTAATGTACCTAACCTAACTGGTTACATAGAATATCATACCAAAACAAACAGCAATCAAAATGAAGGTGTTATTATCTATGTTAAATCTGACATAAACTGCACTGTGGAAGAACCCAATTTTCATTATGCAAACTGTCTGACGTGTATAATTGATGGCACAGTAGCATTAGTAGCAATCTACCGATCTCCTTCCTATGTACAACGTGAAAAATATGAGAAATTTATTGATAGCTTAAATAGCGTCTATCTCTCGTTATCAAAATATAAAGATATTATTCTAACTGGAGACCTCAATATTGACATCAAGCACAACAACACTGACCCCAAGTCACACGACTACCTTTCTCTCAATGCCTCCCATGGTCTACTACCAGGTCATATATATCCTTATATATCCTACAAGAGGTAACAACAACAACCATTTTCTCCTAAAAACAGAATTAAGTTGTAAGGTTCTAGTATTGGAAACTCTTCCCACCGATCACCAGCCAATTCTTTTATCGATGAATTTAAATAAAAAATCATTTTCCAAACCAAATAATTTTAAAATTAAACTTGATCTCATTGCAATAAAAAAAAGTATTGATAGTATGGACTTTTCTTATCTCTTAAATTATAATGACGCTAATGCTGCTGCACATTCCCTTGTTTCTACACTTAATGCTATTATTTCTAAACACACTAACGAAATAAAAATTCCAAGAAAGAATAGGAATATTAAACCGTGGATAACTCCTGGCTTGCTTCGTTGTATCCGTAACCGAGATAAACTCCATAAAAAAGCCAAAAAGTTGCTTGAAAATCTTATATTACACCTTACATATACACGATATAGAAACTTCTGCAATGGTCTGCTACGTAAATTCAAAAGAGCACATAACAAACATTGTAACTGCACACTTGATCTATATAATAATTAAAATTGGCCAATGATCATCTAGTAGCGGAATCGTACTACTTTGTGTGAGTAACCCAAGCTCTTTTAGAAGATTACAGTGTGCTCGTCTTTCTCGGGAATTCTAACTACGAAATTAAACAAAGTGTCTCTGTACAACATCTATGTAATTTCTAGCTATCAATTCCTCCCTGCTCGTTCATCAGGGAAGTTAAAAAAATGTAGGAAATATCATCGAGTAAACAATGTATTCCCTATATAGCGTATCGCCCCAGGTTTTGGTCTTTCATCAACCTGAGCTTCTTTTCAAGCTCTAGCTCAGAAAGAGCTTCTAGTTCTCATAAGAACTTTCGTTGAGTCTCTCTTCCTCAACAGAATAGCCGTTCTCCAAGTCTCTCTAATGATACTGCTCGGAGACGGCCACTCTTGCCCTCGCCCTGGGCAACCTTTTCCTTAAACTATGCCAACCGTATTGAAAAATACAGTTACATAATCTCTTTGTGTCTTCCATACTACCATCCCACAAGGGATCTAGCAAGATCCAGCTCTGACGAAGGAACTAGTTTTAGCTCCTCCAGCTAGATGATTACTGAGACCTCAGATCCCAAGCAAGGCAGCAGTATAGAAGCAAAGACCCGATACGCTCACACCTTTACAGCAAACCAACCAGAATTTACGAGACGAGTGAGAATAAACGCCCCTCCAACGTGCTCTCTGTGAGACACTGCCCATCCTGTCCTCCAGAACGCTCCTGACCTCCCCTCACCACACAGGTGTAGGAAAAAGGTTAAAAAAATAGACAATCCCGAAGGATTGTCTACAGCGGACACTGGTCCGACCGGTGCGCCTCAAGCGATGGAAGGAGACCAAAGTCCCTTCGTTGAAAGCCTAAGCTTCTCGTTGTAAGCCGAAGCTAGTGGACTACGTCCAATCGATACTAGCCGTAACGTTCCCGATACGGCTGAGCCGCTGTGGTAACCTTTTGGGAGGCTAATCCCTGTCTTTCACAGAAGTGTCAGACGTAGTGCGTTCGAAGGGAGTGAAGGGAATATAACCCCTTATATATACATTTAAATACTTATTTAAACATATTAAATAACTCCCAACTCTCCGCTCATCTCCTGCCGAACTAATCCACTGGTTCGAGTATGTTCCATGTTCGCTTTCGCTGAGTGCAACAATATTTCTCTGAAGGGAACGGTGCTATATGCACCCGGTCCTTTTGGGACACTGATCTTTTGGGCTGTGCATAACTATACCTTGTCTCGCGTGATGTAAGCCACAGCAGCATGTGGTTATAGATTCATTCACCAAAGCTCATTTAGCAGATGTATTTACGATCATATGCACTGATATCTCTTTAAGATATTTGGGTTTTATTCTGCTTTGTGATTATACTTTACTTAGAGCATAACTCGAGCAGCTTCACGTCCAGAGCAGGAACCTTCACAGAAAGTCGCTCCGCAAACTTGCGTCTCGGAGGAGTCATTAGCTTTCGTCGACGCCACTACCAGGGGTAATAATTGAAAGACCTTCATCGATACTGCGCAGATTGAGGTCCAACGGAACTAGAAGGACAGATGGCGCTGCCGTCCATACTAGACGTATTCTGAGGTCTTGCTAAGTTAATAATTATTAAAAAATACTAAACTTTGATTTTTAATATTAATCAAGATTTATTTAGTTTGCATAAAGTGAAAGTGTCCTTATTTATTAGTTATTCACAAATAGTACGATCTATATAGTGACAAAACATCAAAGGTGAATAGTGTTTTGAAAACAAGCAAGTGCTTGTTTTGACAATATTATTGTGCCGTTATTAACTTAATTACCGTTTTATTGACTCAAAACAAACTTAAAAAGTGCTAAATATCCTGTGAAATAGTGCTTAATTCCTAAATAACAAAGAAGTGAATATCTGTTTATACAAATAGTCGGTACACATACAAAAAATAGCTGGTCTGCTCAGCTGATTACCCGCGGTGACAGCTGTGCTATTCTTCAACTAAGCTACTAATAGTTTCACTATTTTATCGCCCACGTCAGAGCAAGTTTGGCCTAGTGGTCAGCGAGACAGAGCCCGCAGGTCGTGAGGTCGAACCTCAGCCGAGCAAGTTTATTTTTAACTTTTTATTTTTATCTTATACATACATACATAAAGTCACGCCTTTTTCCCGGAGGGGTAGGCAGAGACCACTTCCTTCCACTTGCTACGATCCAGACATACTTCTTTCGCTTCATTCACATTCATCAACCTCTTCATGCACGCTTCATTTTTTTATCTTATTCATACTAATAACACTATGAATGCCTTCAAGTGCGCTGTATGCCTGAAAGAGATTGCACAGGAATTTTTATTAGTTTGTTGTACGTGCAAGAAGCCACATCATTGCGGCTGCGCAAATATTACTACCGCTTACTTGGGCGAAAACTCCGATCAACTTAAACGTACCTGGAGATGCGACAGATGTGAAAATGTAACACAGCGCCGGACCCGAAACGATGACACGCCGGTGAGACCTCAAGGAGCTCCCGACCACAAGTCACGTGACGTTAAGGTTCAAGCTGCTGATGGCCCGTCTGCTACTACTACATCGATGAAAGCAGGACACTGTGACCAGGGGACGGTGACAATAGGACAAATATCCCTACTCCTGGATCAAAAGCTACGATCGGTGAACCTGGCCATTTCAGAACTCAAATCTGAGTTTTCCAGTGCGCTCAACACACTTCAGGAAGAGTTTTCCAAAACGACGGATTTTTTTAGTGGTCAAATTGGTGACATTTCTAAGGACATCACCGCGCTGAAGTCTCGAGTAACCACACTTGAGGGGGAGAACGCCAATCTAAAGCTCGACATGCTGGCCCTAAAGCAAAGTTATAAGTCATCTGGAACGGCTTCACTCTCTATGGAGGTGAACCAGCTCAAGGCTGATCTCATTGAAAGAGACCAAGTGACTCTCTGTAATGATATAGAGATAAGTGGCATCCCTGAATGCAGTGGTGAGTCCATCTGTCACCTTGTCCTGCGTCCAAAATAGGGATGACGCTGAGCGACGGGGATATCGTGAGTGCTGAACGCGTCGGTGCTCCAAAGCGCGGGTCGTACAATCGCGCGGGTGCCAGTGCCGGAGGTTTCAAGGGTGACACGGGTGATGCTGGCGGTAGCAATGCAAGTGCAATTGACTCTGATGGCACAGTTCAGCGGCCGCGACCCATTGCCGTGCGGCTCGTGCGGCGTGCGCTGTGTGATGAGTTGTTGAAACAGGCCCGCACGCGCCGAGGTATTACCACGGAGGGACTAAGCCTTCCCCCACATGATCCGCAACCTGTGTACGTGAATGAGCGCCTTAGTAGGCATAACCGACGACTCTTCGCGAGGTCACGCATTGCCGCACGAGAGCTTGGCTGGAAGTTTGTCTGGACAAGGCAAGGAAAGATTTACGCTCGAAAAAGCTTTTCGGACAAGGTGCATCTACTGCGCACTATGAACGACTTCGAACGGGTTTTTAATTTGTCCAGTGATCCCCAAAATTAACTATGACCCACCTATTTGTTTCTTGACCCATCATATTGTGTACCTTTGTGGATGTTTACACGGTACCTTGTATTGCTATATAATAGAATTGCATTGTGAAAATATGTCCTATAAACTTATTTGTTTTTACCGCTGATGTTTGATAGTTTTGTGTCTAGTAACGTGTGTATATTGCCATTTATTGTGCTGAGAAATTGGAAATATTATGTGTACTGTAATAATAAGCCATTTAAATGTGATATATTTGTAATATTTACTGTCTGTTGTAAGCAGTATGTAAGTTTTGCATACCTGAGAACTGTGTGGCTGGTGTCAATTGGTGTTTTAATGTTTGTTTGTATTTGGCTTTCCAATAGTGTTTTTGTACAAATACATCACCCTTGTTTTATAACCACACTTCATAAAATACACTGCACAACACAACGTATTTTAATTTTTATTTTCGTACTTGGTACCCATGCGTGGTTTAGTTCATCTTTTTACTTTATATACAATGGTTAAGTCTAAGCGATTAAAAGTTGGTATTTATAACGCGGGTTCATTAGCTGCCAAACATGATGAATTACAACTAGCCTTGCTCCGTCACTCGCCCGATATTATAGCCATTAACGAGACCTGGCTGCGCGCGGGGGAGGAGGGTCGCGCGCCCGCCGTTCCCGGGTACCGACTGCGTCACATACCGCGCCCCGACGGGTGCGCACGCGCTCGTGGTGGGGGAGTAGGCTTTTATATCAAGAGTGGGATGGCAGCTAAAACTTGTCCACATCCGCATACTGCTCAGGTTGAACAAATGTGGCTATCAGTCACATTGAACGCTAAGCGTATTATTATTGGTACCGCTTATAGACCTCCGTGGCTAAATGTGGATACTTTTTTGGACGGACTTACGGCATCAGTTACGTCATTTTCTAAACATGATTTTATAATTTTATTAGGTGATTTTAACATAAATATGCTTACCCCTAACGATAATAGCACAATTAAGTTAACCCAATTTCTCCAATACTGCAGTCTTTCTAACCATGTAAAGGAGCCTACTCATTTTACTACGCATAGTGCAACGTTAATTGACTTGCTGTGCACGGATGCTCCAGTGACAAAAGTAAGTGTGAACCACACCCCTGAACTAGGCGGGCATGCTTTGGTGATGGCTGAGTTGAAACTTAACAAACAAAAGATCCCCACTAAACGCATAACTTATAGGCCGCTTAAAGATATAAACATGGCAGCCTTTAACCTAGATCTGGAAAATATGGATTGGGATTCAATATCCCAAATGACTTGCGTTGATAAGATGGTCTCGGCATTTAACTACAATTTAACAACACTGTTTGATAAACATGCACCCATCCGCACCACAGTTGTACGGGATCAACAGTTGCCGTGGTTTACTAGTAACGTCTGTCACATTATGAGATTACGGGACACAGCACATAAACGTTACAAAAAAACGGGTCTCGATGGTGATAGGAAAAATTACAAGTCCCTTAAAAGAATGGCCAATGTTTGTTTATACACGGAACGTAGGGCCTACTTCGACCATAATATTAATTGTCACATAAACAACCCTAAATCTCTGTGGAAAAATCTTAAAGGTACAGCTCTGCCTTCTTCTAAACCACGACAGGAATTACCTGTGCAATTTAATGACCCTGATGCTATTAATGACCATTTTCTTACATTACCAGGCGAAAACAAAGTTAGCATTTCGGAACTAACACATTTCGAATTTAATAGACTAGGGTCTGGCTCTTTTAAACTCGTACCGGTTACCGAGCTAGAAGTTGGTAGGAAAATTTTAAGTATAAAGTCTAATGCTCAAGGATGTGACGGCATTAATATGGATATGGTGATACTTACATTACCTTGTACACTAGCTGTAATTACTTCTATTATAAATAGATCCATTACCACATCCACTTTCCCTCAACTTTGGAAAACTGCTCTTGTTTGTCCTATCCCTAAAGTAGCCAGTCCAACTGAAATCAAAGAACTGCGCCCTATTAGTATACTACCCTATTTATCCAAAATATTAGAAAAAATTATTCACGAGCAGGTTTCCAAATACTGCGAGTCAAATAATATTCTTCCCGAACTACAGTCTGGTTTTCGCAGACGGCATAGCACTACTACGGCGCTTCTTGATGTAGTTGACGAAGTGTTGGCTGCACGTGACGTGGGTAAGGCTACCATTCTTACATTACTGGATTACTCTCGTGCCTTCGACTGCATCAATATTCCCCTCTTGCTTTCTAAGTTATCCTATTACGGTTTCGAAAATTCGACGGTGAAATGGTTTGATAGTTACCTACTTAATCGAAAGCAACAGGTGTCGCTGTCTTCGTCTGATGGTTCGAAGCTTTTCTCACGAACATGTCCAGTTACCAGAGGTGTCCCACAAGGCTCTATTCTCGGGCCACTATTATTTATTATTTACACATCTGACGTCATTAAACATATTAAAAGCTGTAAATACCACCTTTATGCAGACGATCTGCAAGTCTACAAAAGTTTTAATCCCAAGGAAATGAGTGTTGCTGTTGAAGACATTAATTCTGACCTGGATGGAATATCTGATTGGTCAGAAAAGAACTGTTTAGTTCTGAATGCCAGCAAAACTAAATTTCTAGTGCTTGGCTCAAAAAACCAAATCTATAACACAGTCACTCAGAATCCTCTCATAAAAATAAGAAATACGACCGTGGAGCGGGTGGAAGAGGCTCGTAATCTTGGACTTATTATGGATGGTGAATTGCGTTTCGAACGGCATGTGCTGGAGGTTATGAGAAATTGTTTTTATAGGCTTAAGATACTTTATAGGATTCGTGACTTTATCAGCATCGAGTTGCGTGTTAGATTGTGTGACGCTCTGATTATGTCCAAACTCAATCATTGCATAGTAGTATACGGGCCTTGTCTCCTGGAGCGAACGCAGCGTGTCGTTCAGAGAGTCCAAAATGCCTGTGCGCGTTACTGTTTTCTTGTTCCCTCTCGTTCGCATATTACACCATTTCTAAATCGAGCCAAAATACTGAAAATGAAAGAACGGCAGAAATTGTACCTTGCGAGTCTATTATTCGGTGTCATACAATCACAAAAGCCAAAGTACTTATTCAAGAGGCTTACCTGGAGATGTACAATAAACCGCAACCCAGTAAGAGCTTGCACAGTACCGTTAACAGCTTGTAGGTACAGAGCTGCTGCATTCCGGGGTAGTTTTTCTTTTAATGCTACTCATTGCTGGAATGACATTCCTCCTCCCATGCGTGACCTAAAGAATATACATACTTTTAAAATACACTACAAATCTTTTCTCTTAGAAAACCAAAAGAAATCTTAAATCTACCTTACATAATTTAACTTTTTATAATTTTGCTCAATAATTGCTTCCTGTTTATATAATTTAATTAATAATGAGTAATTATTTCTACATCAAATATCTATATCTACTAGTATTTTATTTATATAACGATGCAAACCTTTACATGGTATTTTATACTTACACTTTTGTTTCTGTGCTTTTGTGGGGATCTCTTCATCACTATAACTATGATGTCATTTCTTAAACAGTGTTTTTTGCCAGATAAAACTTTCCACTTGATACCACTCCTCTCATAAATTGTAAATTGTAATTTTAAGTTTGTTACCGGACACGAAATGATCACCTTGCAATCCAATCAGCCTTTGCTGTATTTAGTTCTTCAGTGTTGCCAGTCGAAAATTTATATACTGTTGCAAGTTTATATATTGTTATGTTTGTTGGTATGAATGGCGTGTCATCTGCAGAGGCGCTAGCTGAAAAACAGCGTTGCATTGTGGCCCCCATTTAATCGGTGCTTCAATGCAACTCATGCTGAGCTGGAGCCCCTTTGCAGTGCGCAAAACATTACTGCTATTCTGATCGGGCTGCCATTGTACTTACTCCGGGCCATTATAATTTATTGTAGTGGCGCGGCGAGGCGCATGGTTGGCGGTCCGATCTGTCCCTTTTTTGTTGTTATTGTTTTGTTTTTTTATGTACCCACTTCGCTTCCTTCATCTGTTACTTCTGTATTGTTTTTGTGTACTGCGAATAAATTTCTTCTTTCTTTCTTTCTTTCTTTCTTTCAACGCGCACAGATGTGGACAAGTCCCCATCGGCGAAAATGTATTCAAGTTGCTATGTGCGTCTCGGCCAATCAGCGGTTTAGAACTAGGCATGCAGTGTCAACGTCGGCTAATGACGGGTATACCACATCTTCAAGCGTCAGACATGGTTTTGAGTGCCCGTGTCCGGGGTAAAGGGTCGCGAATCCTTTCCCCCAGTCATGGCCCTCGTTAATAGTTAGAATAGATTGCGGTTGGGCCTTTTTCATTTCCTCTCCCCATTCTGCGTGCTTGGGCGACACGTGAGGTGGTTCTTATTAGGACAGCGGCATTATAGACAACGCGGATTCGTGAGAGGTTCCAGATCCATAATGCGTTGCGGCCGATGGTCTACGTATGCTTGTCCTCTGTTAAGTAACTCTAGAGGTATAGGCTCCAGCCGGCGTCTGTATCCGCTAGTTAGCATCATCCACTCGCCCACCATAATTTATTCTACCAGGTTGTGCAGACCACACTGGTTAGTTTGGATTAGTCAATAAAGGTTTAAGGGTGCCCTCTTTGCCTCTCAGGATGCAGCCGTCTCAAGCTAGGTGGCGTAAGAGACGAACAGGGGAAGTTTTTAGCAGCGCCTGTGACTTTGGTTATAGCAAATATTTTCATATTTTCCAAACCTATATTGAACTTTTCAGTCAATATCCAAACTTTAACATATTATTAATTTTATCAATAATATCACTGGCCGGCGGCTGCCTTCCCCATGATTATACGGACGATACGCATCGACGGTAGGACGCGTTACTTCAACAAGGATTTTCCAAAAATGTTTTCCAATTTTTGTGAAACTCACAATATAAGTCGATCTCAGCATCCCAAGTATGCCTTTAGTTTTGAGCTATCTCTTTTAGTTACAAGAACGTATAACCGAAGTGAAAAATCTCCGAATACGGTTTTAAACCTTAAGTTCCCATGCACAGGAAAAACTATTGCTCGTTCATTGGCATCGTCTGCTCTCAGCCACATGTAAATAATTCGCTTTTTAGGAAACATAAAATTTTCGGCTCCGCGCCACGATTTTTATTTAGCCTTATTTTGATTTTTTCTATGCCATACAACAGACACACGTTGTTCTACATAGTTTTACTTTACATTAGGGTTGTGGGGTTACAACATGAGCTGCTCAAAGCAAAAAACAACCCAAAGGCTACATGGAATGCAATCAAGAATATAACAAACACTTATAAATCATCAAGACCACCTCTCGAATTACTTAAAATAACTAATAACTACGAAACATCTTTAAATGAAGTGAACAAATTCTTTGTTGAGGTAGGAAAAGAGCTAGCATCCAAATTAACTCCTAGTCAACAACCGCTTTACCAGAAATATCTGTCAGCAAACGCAATCCCTGAATCTATGGCCTTATTTGAAGTTGACGAGGCGGAGATTGAAGCCATCATCATGTCACTCCGGTCCGACTCAGCATCAGGATGGGACAACATCCAAATAAAGCAATAAGAAGAGGGTCCCGAGAGGTTCTCGTACCCGTAATCACTCATATCTGTAACATTTGTATTAAAAATGGAACGTTCCCAAATGTTTTCAAAAAGGCTGTTGTTCACCCGATATATAAGTCTGGGGACCGGGGCAGTGTCAACAATTATAGGCCTATATCCGTCTTAACTATCCTATCAAAGGTTTTGGAAAAAGTTTCTAAACTCCCGCCTGACAAAATTCCTTGATCGCAACAACATCATCTCTACACACCAATATGGTTTTCGTACAGGTGTATCGACAGAGGATGCTGTTGCTGACCTAGTTGAAGCAATAGCAAGGAATCTTGATAGCAAAAATAAATGTGTTGGTCCAAGGCTTTTGACACTGTCCATGTTCCCATTCTTCTATCCAAACTAGATTCTATCGGCATACGGGGATTAGCACTGGACATGTTTAGTGATTATCTGTTTGGTCGATCGCAGTGCGTCAAAATTGAAAACTACATAAGTTCAGCTGAACTTCTCACCTGTGGAGTCCCGCAGGGTTCAAGTTTAGGTCCCTCCCTTTTCGAAATTTATATAAATGAGATCTGTAATCTGTCTTTACCAAACTGTGACATATTTACTTATGCTGACGACACTGCTTTGATCATTAGGGGTAGCCTGACAATTGCAAACGCTGAAACTGCTCTACGAGTGGTCTATAGCTGGCTCTCGGCAAGTTTGAATATCGGAAAAACCAATTATATTGCCTTCTCAATCAGAGCAAATAATCAGCTACCTGAGACGATGTCAATTAAAGCTCATAATCATAACTGTAGTCTTTCCTCGTCTGATTGCAGCTGTCTCACACTTTCACGCTCAACGCACATAAAGTATCTTGGTGTACAGATTGATCAACACCTGAACTGGAAAATACATCTGGATTCACTAACGGCTCGAACTCGACGACTCATATATATATTTTAGAACCTAAGACAGTCTGCCGATTTCGAAATACTTAAACTAGCATACATAGCTTTATGCCAATCTATTCTCTCGTACTGTATTCCGGTTTGGAGGGGCGCGGTTAAAACATCACTAATTATAAGCTAGAAAGAGCCCAAAGAGCTGTCTTGAAAGTTATGCTATCAAAACATTTTCGATTTCCAACCACTGAACTGTATTCTACAACTAAAGTACTTACTGTAAGACAGCTCTTTGTACTACGAACTACCCTACGTAGACACATACTAAACCCACCAGCTCCTAACCCAAAGATAAGATCCACACGCGACATTTGTGCCATTGAATCACATTCTACCTCTTTTGCTTCTCGACAATATTATATCATCAACTCACTTCTATATAATAAAATTCATAAACAGTTACAAATTAATAAATTACACAAATACGAAATAAAAAGAAAAATGGAAAATTGGCTACTAAACCTTAGTTATTCACAAACTGAGGATTTACTAACTAAATAACATATTCAATATTATTTTACTACACATGACCCCCCACATATGTGCTTTACGTATCCTAGCGGGTGTGAAACCAAGGCACTCGTGCAGAGACTTGTTCACCAAATATAAGATTATGTCGCACTACTCACAATATTTATTCGAAATATTAATGTTCACACGCCGAAATCTGGACAGTTTCGAACGTGTTTGCATTCCGGGCAGAATAACCCGCCAGACTGGGCGTTTAAAAACAGTACCTCGACGGTTGGCGCTTCTCGACAAAAACCCGCGCGTTATCGGTCCTGCGTTCTATGAGGAACTACCCACTGAAATAAAAAATGAAATATCTGACGAAGCTTTTGGACGTCGACTAAAACACCTTTTATTGAATAACCCATTATACTCAGTAAATGAGTACAGAGATATTATTTGTAATAAAATGTAATTTTTAATTATCGGACATGTTATTTTGTGACTTTTATTATTCTTAATTAATTTATTTTAATTTTATTATTATTTCTATTATTAATTAATTTATTTTAATTTTATATACTCATTGACGTGCTCTTTGCGAATTTTTATAGTTTTAAGATATTTAAAATGTAATTAAATTAAGCAAATTGAGTGAATAAATGAAACGAAACGAAACATACATACAGGTACATACATACTTAAACATAATACACAAATAAATAGGTACACAAACACAATTACATTCACCCTACTAACATCTTAACACATTCTTTTCCCCCTACCGTTTTTGCTTCCTTTGTGTTTTTGAATTTGGTTTGTTGTCACACGATTGATCACGTTTCGAGAATTACTGATACCTAAGATACAGGTTTTTACCTAGTTTAGGAATCAGGATTTCCACTATCTTTTATTCCGTTTTCAACGTGCCACCAAACTCACTTTTTCTAGTTTCTAAGATAATCAAAATTGTTTCTTTGGTTAATAAAGATATTATTATGAGGAAACTTTTTCAGTTCACCTTATTCAGATATTATTATTATTATTGTTATTATTGTTGTTATTATTATTATTGTAACCCCATATAAATCTTGGGGATAGGATTACAAAGTTACATTTGCAGTAAATGAATCAGGGTATAACATAACAATTTTAGTGGAGATGTGAGATTATAGAATTACCTAGGTAGGAGTTGTAAAAAAGTGCAAGGAAAAAAAACTTCAAATTAACAATTATAAATTTATATTTTTTCCTTCCAGCTTCTAGTAGATTTCAATTAACAGGTTTTAATAAAAAATAATTTTAACAAAAAAATAGAAACCTCCTTCAAATTACCTTATATGGTTATCTCCACTAAAAAGTAACAAATAAAATAACATTCCAGATGGAACATGAAAAAAAATATTGCCAATATCCTCAATTAAGTAGATAGGTAGTGTATTAAGTAAATATTTAGAACTTTGTACTTCCTTTTGGAGTCGGTGCCAGCCAAAAAATCGTCGATTAGTCGTGGGCAACTGTTTTAAGTCGTCGTCGTCGTTAAGGTGTGGCACCTCCGATGGAGGTAAAATTATATACTTGAGCCTGGGCAGCAAGCTCCCGCTAAACCCCGCTGCTTAACTTGCTGGAAGCCAACAAGAAGACTTTCAAGAAGGAAAATGAATTCTGCTTGGAGAGAACCAATCCAATGTCAACTTCAAATGTAGTGACTAGCGACTGCTACCCACAATAATATGTTGGTCCTCAAGCACACCATACAGCCAAGACAATGGGAAATACTTAAGATACTTTTTCCCAAATTCGATTGGACAAATCACACCACCAGTCAAAAACCGTGAAATAAAGTTGACTCGATGGCTCCCAGCAGCGAAAAGATCGAATCCTCAACTCGAACAAAGACATCGATAATGATACCCTCGCATAATGATGTGCCGTTCCCGGTAAATTACTTTTGTGTGGGAATATTCCGGGGAATATTCCCTTGAGAACTTTAACAATGGGAAAGTTGTCGAAATCTTCTATTTTTTTTATATATTTATATGTCACAATATTAAGTTTTAGGAGACAAATCACAAGTAATATTTGAATACTTACTAACCTAAGAGATTTCGTATATTCCCAATGTTACCGGGAACAATCACCGGAAATTTCCCACATGCCTGGGAATATTCCCAAAACTCCCAAAAAAATGGGAATATTCCGAGGAATATTTCCAGTTTTTTTAGGAATATTCCCAATGTTTCCGGGAATATTCCCGGGCAGATTCTGAAAGTTTTAACTGTATTTTAATAAGCGAAAAAGAAACACTGACGTTAAATTTTGATAGTTTTTATTCATGTGTGTACAAATATGCGTTATCAATATAATCAACAATTAAACATCAATAAAATTTTAGTATTAACAATTTTAAGTATACTAAAATAATTAACAAATCACAGAACGATCAACATGTTTTTCATAAGTTATAGGTATAAAACAAAGCAACTTTTTTAAAATCCGACCACAAAGATCCAGATTTGTTTTTAAATATCAATAAAATTTCAGTATTAACAATTTAAATTATACTAAAATAATTAACAAATCACAGAACGATCAACATGTTTTTCATAAGTTATAGGTATAAAGCAAAGCAACTTTTAAAATCCGACCACAAAGATTCAGATTTATTTATTTTTAACAACGAGGTTTGTATGTTTAAATACGTGCACCAAGTTACAAATTAAATAACAGGTAACTAAAAAAGGGCGCTTTCATTGTTTGATGACCTTGTTGCCACTCAAATAAAGAGATTCGCAAATAAAGTGTTTTTTAAAGAGGAAGCGAGACAGTTGATCCACATCTTACAGTCAGCATTGAACAGGCAAACATCTCCTTGGCTGTATGTAACTAACAAAACGATTAATACCTATAGTACCTATCTGTAATAAAATTACAGTTTTCTATAGTACCAAGCTAAGGCGCGAAAATAAAAAAAGGCAGACATCAAGGGTCATTTCTGTGTCTGGGTATTGAATATTTGTCTATCTTTGACACCCATACTCGTAGTACAGGCCTTGCCTAGTTTTGGATCAGATGACCGTGAGATTTCTCTCTCACTTAAATAAAATAAAATAATCTAAAATAATCAATTTTGCAAATTAAATCATACTAACCAAACCAGCCAACCAACCAACCAAACTAAATTAAAACACTAAGTAAAGAAAGAATTCAATATATTAAATGTTTCATGTGTAGGGGAATATTCCCGGGAACATTGGAAACTTTTGGTAACTTACCGGGAATATTCCCATAGGGAAAATACTGGGAATGGGAACATTCCCCACGGCACATCTCTACCCTCGCAGTCTAAAATAACGATTGTTGGCAGCTCCAAAACTAACAAAACCCGACAAAGATTGAAACCACTCACATCTGAAAATGTTTCTCATAGACAAAATCTCAACAACTGACGAAACTACATCATATTATAAACCAACTTCTTATTTATATCGCAAATCTAAATTAAGAAAAACATAAGAAACTCCATCCATATTCCCTTGTCAGAAAGAGCGTCGAACAGGACTGGCAACCTCGGCCGATGACAGACGTGACGTAAAGTCTGTTCCGAAACCTGATTTTAGCACCATCCGACTAGAGAAATTAAA
Organism: Carpatolechia fugitivella; assembly: GCA_951230895.1. Classification (NCBI taxonomy): domain Eukaryota; kingdom Metazoa; phylum Arthropoda; class Insecta; order Lepidoptera; family Gelechiidae; genus Carpatolechia; species Carpatolechia fugitivella. The sequence continues at coordinate 19,373,625 of OX579647.1, forward strand.
GTTTTAAATTAATTAAAATAGCCAAAAATACTTTGAACATAAGTACAGTAAATAAATGTAATGATGCATCAATCTATCAAAATGAAAAGAAAGTTTGTTAAAAACCGTAATTTTGAGCCAACATAGTTTGTGAACGCACCATAACAGCTGATTTCAATCTGTCAAATGATCGTAAACAAGTTTCCGTGCAGTGTTGATTAAAATATAAAAAACCCTTTAAAAATGCAAAATTATAAAAAAAAAAAATGCAAAGTTATACAGGTACCCGTGTAACGCTGTTGTTACACGGGTACCTGTATAACGGAATAAGAGGTGTAGGGTAGGTGTTGGATAGGTGTTGGATAGGTGTTGGATAGGTGTTGGATAGGTGTTGGATAGGTGTTGGATAGGTGTTGGATAGGTGTTGGATAGGTGTAGGGTAGGTGTAAGGTAGGTGTAAGGTAGGTGTAAGGTAGGTGTAGGGTAGGTGTAGGGTAGGTGTAGGGTAGGTGTAGGGTAGGTGTAGGGTAGGTGTAGGGTAGGTGTAGGGTAGGTGTAGGGTAGGTGTAGGGTAGGTGTAGGGTAGGTGTAGGGTAGGTGTAGGGTAGGTGTAGGGTAGGTGTAGGGTAGGTGTAGGGTAGGTGTAGGGTAGGTGTAGGGTAGGTGTAGGTAGGATAGTAGGTGTAGGGTAGATGTTAAGAAAAATGGCAGGAAAACATCTGCCGGGTCAGCTTGTAATTTATATAGTTTGGAATTAAGTTGAATCATTTTTATTTTGTACAAATGAGTTCATGCAATTATTGTTTTTTGTTTTATAAAATACAAGCCTCTCAGTAACATGGGGCAGTTCTCGCGTTTTGACTATATTTCTCTTATTACTATATTCTTGTTTTATTGAGTTATTTTTTGTATAGTCAAGTAAAAATATATTATGTAATTTGTTTAAGATTAATAAAGAAAAAAATTGTATTGGATGCGTATGCTCTACACGATGGACCGTACCAGCAGGAATGTTTCCCATGGCCAGCGGGGAAGAACGAGTTCAATGCGCGCCAGGTATTCATATTCATATTCATTTATTTGGTAATTGTTTTCATAAATTACATGTCAAGTTAGCGATATACATTATTTACATTATAAATAATGAATTTTAAGACAAAAATAACAATTCTATTACTGTATTATAGATAATGAAAAATACCAGAGTGGTAAGTTAGGTACCTACCTAAAAATAAATGTCATCTCAATTTTATTTCCATGAATTCATTTACGCTATAGAAAGTTTGCTCGAGAAGCCAGCATTTTAACTTAGATTTAAAACATGTCAGGGACGAAGCTTCCGTGACTTTCTCTGGAAATCTGTTGTACATATGCGAGCCCATGATGTGTGTCAATTTACCAGTTTTGGCAAGTCTGTGTTTTTTGGTTTGTATTCTGTGTGCGTGACGTAATCGCTTGACAGTAATGTCTCCACGTGCCTGGTATTCATCCAGATGCATATATACATATAAAGCTATTTGATAAATTATAATTGATGGGAGAGTTAGTATTCCCAGTTCAGTAAAATACGGCCTGGCTGATTGTAGCATTATTTGTATTCTTATTAAATAAATACAATTATCTTCGCCTACGCCTTTTAAGAGCGTCGGTGGTGTAGTGGCTAGGGCCGCTATCTCCCGTCCAGAAGACGCAGGTTCGATTCCCACCACGCATTAATGTGTTTTAGAATTTCAAATTCATATTTATTTATTCGACGTTCTTACTGTGTGAAGGAAAACATCGTGATAAAACCTGCACATTCCTGCGAAGAAATTCACAGGTTGTGTGTTAAGTCGACGAATCCACACTGGGCCAGCGTGGTCGACGAAGGCCTAATCGCCCTAGTTTAGGGTAGGCTCGAGCCTCTCAGTGGGGACGTATAGGAGCTGTTGGCGATGACTAAAACCTTTGAAAAAATACACATTAAATAGCGATGTTGAAATAAAATTATGATATGTTGTCAATTGCTCAGTTATATTTTGGTTTAAAGTCCGTTTATAAAGAGCCTCCTAGACCCAAAGCTCCCCTGGAGGACACCCCTGGGGGAACATGTTATTAAAAATATATATTTATTAATTTCTGACTATCGTGATTCTTTATCTTATTTTTCTACGCAATCTTTTTGTGATTTCAGATTTTATATACGAATTGGCCAGGAATTATCAATATATTTTGGGGACAGCCATTGCACGTCATTTTCGAGTATTTTGGGCCACAGGTATTATTTGAGTTTTGGGGTTCCGTACATATCGCACTCAATATTTCTATATCCGATTCATAGAACCTAGAAAGACACTGACATTAAGAAAGTTTCGCAAAAAACAAGGAATGTTACTTGCTTTTTTAAAGCGATCTGGATTTCTTGGTGCAGTGAGAGCTGCGGAGGCTGTTACCTGTACAACCAGTAAGAAACAACTTTGTGTATGATCTTTGCATGCTGTTTTCGGAAACTGCAATACATGAATAGAATATTCGACAGAACATTTTTAAGACATTATTTACAGACCTCGAGCGGGCGCTTCCTTAATCAATAATATAGAATAGAAAATATTTTTTTACAGCACACATAAAAAACAAAACAATTAGACGGAGAGCTAGCTACGGAAACAGGTATACAATTTATAGAGCAACGAAATCCTTCTAGTTTTTATGCCATACTATCTTATTACAAGCGCCTGGCAGCTTTTCAGCGGTAAGTGTGAGAGTGGATTGGCAACAAAAACGTTGTAAAATTAATTGAAGGTGTGCAATTTATAGAGCTCTGAGTTTGGTGTGATATAATAGCTAGTTATATATTTAATTCGAATATAACATTGCCAGGCGTTTTTATTGGGGGAAAAGTAGTGCCAGGTGACATCCAAGGTGCGGGAAAAAGTGCCAAAGTCGTCTCATTTACAGAGAACTGGGCCTATTATTTTTCATTAGAGTGGACCTTCAGAATCGTGTGTGCAAAAATACAGGCGCGAATATTCAGTCGATCACCCCGCCAGGTGACGACAAAGGGCAACTGGCTCCTACTCGCGCCGCCCGCGACGTCGCCCGCGCTAACCGCGCGCTAGTCATACGATGTCGATGCCCGATTTCGGAGAGCCAACATTTTGACAAACATTAACATGATAGTTGCAAATTACGCAATTTACGCTACGGAGACAGAATCCTAAGAAAACGAGTACCATATTTACATAATAGTCTATCTGTTGCCATTCGTCAAATAACAGAAAAGAAAAAGTTTATTGCTATGTTAAATATTATTACCTTAGAGCTTGTAATATGTTTTAAGTTCTCATTTTTTATGTACCTAAGTAGACTTCTAATCAAAGATTTCACAAAGTGAGACTCCATAATCCACAGTCAAACTGTATTGCAGTTTTGTGGGCTTTGTGTTAAGCAAAATGTACAATATGTATGTTTTTTAATAAATAATATAATTCAATAATAAATTAGTTTTAATATCTTATATTTGATACAAAATAAATAAATAACACAATGACGGTGTTAATATTATTGCCCCAAATAAAACATACACAGATACACACATAATAAAACATACAAGATACGTTTATCTTTTTGGTTGCGGGTTAAAAAAATTGTACGCGTTCGATCCCGAGTTGAGAAGATTTCTTAAAACCGGTCAAGTGCGAGTCAGGCTTTGTAATAAGGCCCCGTTTTCACCCTTTGGGTAACGAAACACGATGAAATTTGACCCAGTAAATTAGATGACTTGGCACTTTTTCACGCTTCTGGACCACCTGGCACTACTTTTCCCCCAATTAAAACGCCTGGCATTGTTATATTCGAATTAAATTATATAATTAGCTATTATATCACACCAAACTTAGAGCTCTTTAAATTGCACACCTTCAATTGATTTTACATCCCCTTTGTTGCCCATCCACTCTCACACTTACCGCTGAAAAGCTGCCTTATAATTATTGATAGTATGGGATACTAACTAGAGGGATTTCGTTGCTTTATAAATTGTATACCTGGGTCAAAATCAGCAAGCACACCTTTTTTTTCAATTTAGGTGGTGAATTTTGTTTTTATGATTTCGTGATAAGTAAGAACCTGATATAATAAAATACAGTCCTGGCTATAAGAATATACAAGAGGCCTGCCAATATCTTATGATTTCTTAGAGATATTTTAGTCTTAAATTTAGAGTGCCCACCGAAATTGAAAATAATCCACCAAATTTGAAAATCATCCACCAACTTTAAAAATTATCCACCAAAATTGAAAATGCTCACTAAATATAATCAAAATACCATAAAAATTATATTTTAGAGGAAATTAAGGCGTAAAACAACAATGAGATCAAGTTTTTATTAGTCAAAATAAAGTAATCTTACTTATAAAATAAATATTGGCACAATTCGTTGTTTCTTAGGTCTTATTCTGGCGTTTTCTACTACACTTCTATGTATTTCAGAAAATAACTAAATAATTTTTGATCGCTATTACTCTTATATTTAACCTTATAAGTGCTTATTAGGTCATGTTTGTTAACCACTATAAGCTAAACTCACTTATAAAAGCTTTAAATAGGAGCAAATTATAATATCACTCTTATAATTAGCACTTATAAGTACGATATTTGAGTCCATTATAATTAAGAGTTTTATGAAGTATAAATCTACTGTAGTTCTATGCGATGCTATAAGTGCTTTCAAAGATACTACTTTTTATATAATGCACCTGCCGTACACTATCATAGTCCAAATAAACTTATAAAATCGTTTTCAAAGTCATTATAAGGTTACTTATCTTTAGAAAAGGCGTTATAGGCCAAAATAGTTCTCGTGTATGACGTTGAACAGCCATTTTGATTGTAGTGTCGATAACAACATGGCGAGTGAATGAGTTCAATGCGTGACGTTATAGAACTTAGTTTCCTGATAATGGTATTGTAACGTACTTCAAAATGCTAGCCTATAAAATGAAGATTAACAGTGATTTTTTTAAATAAAATGACAGAATATAAAAAAGCTTATTTTAAGAGGGGCTTTAAAAAATTAACCTAAAACTTGTAATGTTGCACCGAAAATATGAGTTTCCCGTTCATTTCAGATTAACAATATACAATACCGATCAGTCTGAGGAAATTGAATAAAAATTGAATACACACTTTAGTTCTGACAAAATATTTGTAATATCCGTATTTTATTATTTTCACACGGAGCACAAAACTCTGTTTATTTTGGTAACCAAATAAATGACGTATCGAATGAGTTAGAACTTTTTGAAGAATTGTGGAGTGAGTGATAATCTAGATTAGTTCTGTAACATACTTATAATTGATTTTGTAGGTGTATACAGTTTGACACAATGCCATTACAAGGCTGTATTAGTCGTAAGTCGAATTCGATGAGAGTACTATCAGGGTGTTAAAAGGCAGAATACACTTATAAAGTGAGCCCTTTTCCGGGCTAGTAAGCGCTTATACGTTCGTTATAAGTATACTAAAAATTGGTTCCAGCATTCTTATAAAACTGCTTTTTGCTTGTTGTATCGCTTTTTTCGTAATGCTTCAGCTTGTTCAGGATTGCTCTGCTTTTCTTTTTCTTTCTGCCATTTTCTTTTTAAACAACCACTTTTCTTCGGTCTGTCTCTCGGATGCGAAAATTTCAACAGTAGTTTTTTAATTTAGTAAAATTGTGCTTCACTGTAATAAAAACTTTTGATCTGCTCAAAAAAGAAGAATAAACAGTACATTTTTCAATTTCAGTGGCTTATTTTCAAATTTGGTGGCAAAAAACGCCACCAAAGCAACCAAATTTGACCCACCAAAATTGAAACCAGACAATAAAAAATATATATAAAATAGAGCTAAACAGTTTCGTTTAAGTTATTATCATTACTTATACTGTTACCCAAAGTACTAGTTATTAATTAGATAGGACTGAAAAAAAATACTTCAGAATCAACTGTAAATCGATACACCATAATTGAACAATTCCTGTCCCCCGTGCTACCCCACAAGATACTTACTTTTTTTGACGGAAAGCCACAGCACTTATCTCATAACTAGGATGCGCAAACGTCATCGCATGATTGATCGATGCAAAATAGTAAAACAGGATACGTCACAAGCGGATGAACTTCTTGTTATAGCTAGTTTGAAAAGAGACGCTGGCGTACCGTTTTCTGTTGAGACAAACCTTTGGTCGTGTATCGAGTACTTTTCAAATACCTTTTTTTAGAATATTTTATTGTTTTTAGATAGTAAATAGTATGATTATACTAATATATTTTTTCGTTTTTTAAAGTACCAAAATTTGTTACTTTGGTGAAAGCAAATTTACCGAAAAATGGAAAAGGGACAAGCCATCAAAATGGAATTTCAAAGAAACTGTTTAACTTTCTAAATATTTATACATACTTATTAAAAACATAGTTGTGGCCATAGATAGTTAAATCAAATACCGTACTTCCAAAAAATATATCAATAGCATCCTATCATTTTACATATCGATTCTCACCGTGAACATGTAAAATATGCCGCTCAGATTTCACCCACCTATTTCCGTAGCTAGCTCTTAGACTAAATGTAACATATAAATTCAAGGATATACACAAATGAAAACAATAAAATTATATTGTGCCTTCCATCGGTTGCAACACAGTTGCAAACCTGCCGGTTAAGGAGTCGTGTCTGTACATGAAATAGTTTTTGAAAATTTCAATGGGGTATAGACAGTAATCGATATAATAGGTTGGGGAAAAAGTTTCTTCGCATTTTATATGAAAATTCAAAATATTTTTTAATAAAGTTTATTTACATTTAACTAAAGTATGTAGGTGCCATTTTGATCGATAACTTTCTGCCACCTTGCAGGTAGGGACATGATCCCATTGCTAAAGAAATTCTGGGGCTTCTAATTAAAAATCCACGACAAGTGGTTTTGGCAGTCCTCTCGTGATGTTAACCTGACACTGCCTAAATAATTCTGAAGATACTGTAACATCCAAACAACCAAACAACCAAACTTTCAAACATCCAAAACATCCAAAACATCCGAACATCCGACATCATCCAAACATCCAAAGATTCAAACATCTAAAACATCCAAACATCCAAAACATCGAAACATCTAAACATCCAATAATCAAAAAATTCTATTGAAATTTGATTTGATAAACGAAATAATAATTAAGTTTATTGGAAATCAATCCTGACTAAAAACTAAAACTAATCAATCCCAGAATCAATCCGCACGTGATTAAAACTAATTCAATCGTCAATCGTTAGCTCAAACTAAATTCGTTACTTTTAGTTTTTAATCGTCAATCAAACTAAATTTTGCCCAACACTGGCTCCATCGTTTATATTAGTTTATGATTTCTGCTTAGAGTCATAGATAACATCGAATTCCTTAGGTTTCTCTGTATCATTTTTAGGGTTCCGTAGCCAAATGGCAAAAAACGGAACCCTTATGGATTCGTCATGTCTGTCTGTCCGTCCGTATGTCACAGCCACTTTTTTCGGAAACTATAAGAACGATACTGTTGAAACTTGGCAAGTAGATGTATTCTGTAAACCGCATTAAGATTTTCATACAAAAATAGAAAAAAAACGGGTTCCCCATACATAGAACTGAAACTCATTTTTTTTTTCATCAAACCCATACGTGTGGGGTGTGTCTATGGATAGGTCTTCAAAAATGATATTGAGTTTTCTAATACCATTTTTTTCTAAACTGAATAGTTTGTGCGAGAGACACTTCCAAAGTGGTAAAATGTGAGTCCCCCCCCCTGTAACTTCTAAAATAAGAGAATGATAAAACTAAAAAAAATATATGATGTACATTACCATGAAAACTTCCAACGAAAATTGGTTTGAACGAGATCCAGTAAGTAGTTTTTTTTAATTAGTCATAAATCGTAAATCGTAAACCGCGGCTACTATCTAGTCGTATTATTAAAACATCAATCAAAGTTACAACGAACTACAAGAACTTTTATGTTACTTGCTGCTACGGAACCTTTCATGGGCGAGTCCGACTCGCACTTGGCCGCTTTTTAATATACCTGGGGACAATGGTGTTGGTTGTGCAATAAGTACTGCGTTTAATTATTATTGTATTAATTAAGCTACTGTACAAATTGTTTATTGTACTTTAATAAAAAAAAAAACAAAATGTTTAAGAATAACATGAATTTCAGCATGGTTGTGCTTGGAAGTATTCTTTCCAGCACGACCATCATTATCTTCAAGATCAATATAGTATAAAACCTCAAAATAGTGGTAAAAAATATTACAAAATCTAAGCTTGTTATTGTTTGCTTTAAGGTTTAACAAGAATTTCAGCATGGTCGTGCTCGGAAATATACTTTCCAACATGACCATCATAATCTCCAAGATCAAGGTAGTAGAAAATATCAAAATAGTGGTATAAAATAGTAAAAATTATAAGCTATTTTATACCGTCTATAGATATAAGAAAAACAGCCTTGGTCTGGTCGTGCCACGAAGAACAACACAAAACATTGTGATGAAACCTTCACACTCCTGCGAAGAAATTCAAAAGTTGTGTGTGAAGTCAACCAACCCGCACTTGGCCAGCGTAGGCAACTAAGGTCTAATCGCCCTAATTCAGGGAAGGCTCGAGACCCTCGGTGGGGACGTAAATGAGCTGTTGATGATTATATTAATATTTAGCTCTCATTTTTTCATTACAGGTGGGCTTCTACTTTGCTTTTTACGAGTTGTATAATAAATTTTTACTAGTAACATCAATTTGGGGGATGTTTATGATGGTTATATATCAGTACAAATACGGAGAATACTTTGAATTCATTAAGTAAGCCTAAAAAATACCTATACAATCTTATCATGAACAGTAGGTACTAATGTAGAGTGTTTTAAAATTATCTTAAATTAATTGTTATTGGCCGGTTTTACACTGCACGGTAATGTTTTCAGCGACAATTCAAAATTAAATATAAGGTGAGAGAATGAGATAATGATGAGACATTATAAACCAGATTCCATTGGGTACCTTAACCTCACTGAACTTTTTTCAAGACTTAGTGTCGATTGTATAAGCATGATAGTACTTAATAAATAAAATTACACCACAAAAAAATGCTGCTTGCAGTATTCTACAGCCCCTCCCTCCATATCGATTATTTCGGCTCACTTGAAATTCTCCTTAATGTGAACTGTTCCAGCTACGATCACTTACTTCTTTTAGGAGACTTCAACACTTGCTTGCTGAAGAATGATGCCCGCTCTCTGAAGATTCAATCTCTTATTAATTCTTTTAATTTTCACATTCTTCCACTTTCAGCTACGTATCATTCCCTTAACTGCACTCCTCTTCTCGATCTTTTAATTACATCATCTTTGGATAATATTGCTTCCCATGGTCAGCTAGCAGCTAATTTCTTTTATCGTGACTTAATTTACTTATCATATAAAATTCGACCCCCCAGGCGTAAATCAAAATTTCTTCTCTTGCGTAGTTTTAAGGGCATTAACTTGGTGCATTGATTGGTCACCTGTCCTTTGATCCATTATTGATGCAAAAGTGAATGAGTTGCAAAATATTGTAATCAAACAACAACATGCACCATTAAAGAAGGTCAGAGTTAAAAACACCATGGCTCACTCAGGACATTAAGGATGTTATGGTGAAACGCGATAAAGCAAAGCTCCGATATCGAAAATGTCCTTCTGACCAGAACTTGGCAAAGTACAAATTTCTTAGGAATCGTTGTAGTCGTCTGTGTCGGGATGCAAAGCGCCGCCATATCCATAGCACTATATTGATGAGTGTAACCCTTCTCAACTATGGAAATTTCTGAAATTGCTAGGCATTGGCAAATCCTCAGAATCTTCCTTCGGTACGTTTAATTTTAATTCTCTCAATTCTCACTTTTCTTTAGCTCCAGTGACTCTAGACCCTCTGGTGAAAGCCAGTATCTCAGTAGCCAACCTTTCCTTCTGCTTCACCACTGTTGCCGAGACAGACTTTGAAACGCAATATGTTCTATTACGTCTACTGCTGTGGGCAATGATAATTTGAGTTCACGTGTATGATTTCCCTTATCCTTCCTGAACTCCTGCTCATACTCACACACGTTTTCAATTACTCCCTGATATCGGGCTCTTTCCCTTCAATGTGGTAGCAAGCCCATGTCATTCTTCTACCTAAAGCCACCAATCCCAAGAATCTCTCTGATTTCCGGCCCATCTCCATCTTACCATTCCTCTCCAAAGTCCTTGAGCACATTATCCAAAAGCAGTTGGCGGACTTTATTACATCAAATAGTCTGCTATATCCTTTTCAATCTGGCTTTAGTAAGACCAGGTCACAGCACTACGTCTGCGCTGCTGAAAGTCACTGATGATATCCGTTCCACAATGGATAATAATACGATGACTATGCTTATTTTGTTTGACTTCAACAGTGCATTTCATTCCGTGGACTTTGATGTACTTTTCTCTATTCTTTGCTCATTTAATGTCTCTTCATCGGCTTTAGCGTGGTTTGATTCTTATCTTCGCGGTTGGTCGTAGTGGGTCCGCTCTAATGAGGTAACCTCAGATTGGTGTGATCTCGTTGCGAATGTACCACAGGGTGGCGTCTTTTCTCCTCTTTTATTCTCATTATTCATCAATATTGTAACCTCCGTAATTTCATCCCACTTCCATCTTTACCGCCATTTTAATGTTTCTGATCTTGAGAGTGCCTGTACATTATAGGAATGGTGGTTGTTTGATTTTAAAAAATAATGCGTGTAGGGTAATAAGCTTGTTTTGTTTTTCCCGCGTATGCCTGTCATTCATTCACGTTACTTGCTAAATGGCTAGAGCGGGGGCCCGCCTTTTTGTATTGCGGTCGCCTGTGGGCACTCATGCGTGATAGCAGCGCATACGCTATTGTGTTTCATCCGTGGGTTAGACTCTTACCGATCGGATCGCTTTGATACACGTGTGGCAAGTCAGTGAATTTTTTTTTGTTTTATTCTTGAATCGCGAGAACATTATTCGTTGCGGTTGAAATATTGGTGATTTTGAATTTGTGTAAACTTGAGAACAACTATGTTTCTTTGTTGATTATTCATTGTTCGTGTGTTCGGCAAACAAAATTGAATATTTGGAACTTGCTTTGTGATTTGCTTGTTTGAGATCTTCACTAAAGGAACAGAGAAGTACTTATAAATTGTATTTATTTAGTTTATTGAACATTATACTCTTAACAGCAATCTTATTTAGATAGTATAGACTAGGTACACTTTGACAAGGTAATTGTTCTTACATAAAAAGAAAAGGACCCGTGTATCGCAAGGTCAGTGATCTACTTGGTAATTTTGAATTCTTTTTGGTATTGATTAATTAATTAATTAATTAATCAATACCAAAATGAATGCTTGCATACGTGTTTGTCATATTTTATTTGGAATCGAACAATCCTTTATCTCGATTTAAATACCACGCGGATTTTGGATTTGCCCACGTTTGGTCTGGTTGATATATGTTTCCGAATTACCTACACACTTATTTCTACTTGTTTTTGGTTTTATAAAGTAATTACATCGTAACGTTTGATTTGTCTTATATAAACGTCAGATATTAAATAATCACTTGCGATCGGAACTTATTCTTTAATGACATTTGACTTCGGTAAAATATTAGCATTTGAGACCTTGTAAGATTTATTAACCCCCGAAGCAAAAAAGACGGGTGTTATAAGTTTGACCACCATGTGTGTCTGTGTGTCTGTCTGTGGCACCGTAGCTCTTAAACGGCTCAACCGATTTCGATGCGGTTTTTTTTATTTGAAAGCACGTTTCCTAGCGATGGTTTTTAGAATCAAAATCAGTTTAGCCGTTTCAAGGTCATCAGCTCTTTTGTTAGCTGTGGTAGGGTTCTTAGACCCATAATGTGTATTTACTTTTTACTTTCAAACATACATGTGACCTAAAATTTTAAACACCTATGTATCGTCTATAACTTTGCATGATAATGGAATTAATGGTCTGATGCTGCAGCCAGTATATCCAGCACTTTAGTACACTCTTGAAAAAATACCTGGGCTGATTGATAACTGGCCGAAACGACGAACTTAAAAAAATGATACGCAAAAAAAAAATATTACATTATATTTTGGCATCTTTTTGAAAATAGAACGCCAAATTTGAATTTAATCGAACTGGTGGAATTTGTTTGATAGGACGTAGAACTTTCTCTGTTGACCAAAAGCAACGTCGAGTGGACGATTCATCGGAGTGTTTGGCGCTGTTTAACCGAGATCCTAACGAGTTTTCGCGGCGTTATGTAACAGTCGATGAAACCTGGATACATCATTATACTCCCGAGACAAAAGAACAATCTAAGCAGTGGACTGAGAGCGGAAGACCTGCGCCGAAGAAAGCAAAAACGGTTTTGTCGGCCGGCAAAGTGATGGCGACTGTTTTTTGGGATGCTCGAGGGATTATTTTAGTGGATTATCTGCAAAAAGGAAAAACAATAAATGGAGAGTACTACGCAAGCTTGCTGCAAAAATTAAGTGAAGAAATCCAGAAAAAACGACCACATTTGGCCAAGAAAAAAGTTTTGTTCCACCATGACAACGCACCTGCACACACGTCAATGGTTGCAGTCGCCAAACTCCATGAATTGCGGTTCGAATTGCTACCGCATCCACCCTATTCCCCGGATCTGGCCCCGTGTGACTTCCACTTATTCCCAAACCTGAAGAAATGGTTAGGTGGCCAGAGATTTTCATCAAATGAAGAAGTCATTGTTGCCGTGGACGAGTATTTTGAGGGGTTGGAGAAAACATTTTATCAAACTGGTGTAATGGCATTGGAGAAGCGCTGGACTAAATGCATCGAGGTAGAAGGAAACTACGTTGAGAAATAAATTTATTTATATAGATTTTTAAAGTTTTTCTTCGTCGTTTCGGAAACTTATCAATCAGCCCAATCGGCTCTATTTCTAGAAGCCTCAGTAAGATACTCAAATATCTTCCAAAATACAATTAAACTTTTTCTGAGATATATAAACAAATTTAATCACATTCCAATCAATTTTTTGACATGGTTAAAACCATCAAAATCGATGGTGAGGCTGCTAGCTAGACGGAGACCGGCGCGGCCGTCGCCGACCCCCCTGCGCGCTGCAGCCTCGCGCCGCCGCCGCCGCCTCGTGCGCCACCAGCAGCCCGGGCGCGCACCGCATGCAAGCCCTCGCCCGCCTCGCCGCCGCCCCCACCGCCCACTGCCGCCGGTCCGCCGCCTCCACAGCCAGAGCTAGTTCCACCGCCTTTTGGTAGTCGATCGCCTTCTCGGCGAATATATACGTGATCTCGTCACCTCACTTGCGAAGCCCGATACGAATTGATCTCGCAGGTCTTCCTCGAGTCTGTGACCAAAATTACACGTGACTGCCAAGTGTTTTAGGCCTTGTAAATACTCAGTCAAAGATTCGCCAGGTCGAAACGCTGTGGTTCAAGATGGCCTCGCACTAACTCGACCAATGAGGAACTTTCCAGGCAACGTTCTTGAGCGCTGTGCATGCCTGGCATATTTATGAACAGTTCCTTTTAAAAAAAAGTCGCTAAAGTCATTCGTTCTAGTGTTGTCGGATAATCGATTATCGATCAATCGATTGTGTTCACTATAAAATAATATTTTTTTCGATTGAACCCGATCATAATCGACCAAGTAGGACTCGATATTATAATCATTGACCTTTAAAACGGTAGTAATTATATCGATTGATATTTATTATTCTTCAATTTTATCGATTAAATTGATACTATTGGCCTAACCGATTATATCTAAAAATAAGGGATTTTCTGACAGCTCAATAAAAATTGTAGTTCTAATTAAGACAGGTGTACTTCGTGGATTCTTTCTTTTAAATCCTTTTATGGCCCTGGGTGACTCACTGGGTTTCTTCGGATCACGAATCGTCAACGCCGCCGTCTACCGAAGTTTTATGAACTTTTTTTTTAATTGGCTGTCGGAAAATCTTTTTACCTTTTTTATTAAATCTAAAAATTTAAGTCGATTGTAACCTAGCCGATTGACATACATTTAAACTTTACATTTGATCTACCTACCACAGAATCTGTGAAATGGAAAAATTACAGTAATGTCAACTTTTATAAGTCAATGACTATATCGAGTACTTGGTCGATTATGATCGGTTACAAATAGTTAAAATCGATAAAATTTACTGAATATTAGTATTGATTTCTTCCCGTGGTTGTCGTAAGAGGCGACTTAGGGACTACACATTGAACAGGGAACGGGGAGCAGCGCTCTCTGATACAGTAACCTTTTAATCTGCGATCTCCAACCCGCCTGCCAAGCTCCGATCGGCATCGTGAAAACTGTTAATAACTATGCTTCACCAACAACACCAAGTGTTTAATTAACGAGTAGCAAGTATAACTATCGCGAAACACACGTGAATTCGTTTTATAATTAATAAAATTCGTTCTCGTCGCCAAAACAGCGGGTTGGATTCTAACTGTCTTTATTCGGTGTTGCCACCTATAGCACATCGAAAGTATACTATTAACACTAACGTTACTATATCTACACAACACAAATTATCACAGAAATATAATTTGATCTCTACCCGAACCCCTCAGAGGGGCCGAACCAATAAGTAAAATACAAAATAAATTAATTTTTATTAAAGTCTAAATCCCGTCTAGTCCCGTCCCGTCGTCCGATGACAAGTGATTAGTTAATATTACGCCACCGGACAAGTTCCGTCTTCATGGAAGGTGGCCTTAGTCCACCCTATTCCCAAGAAGGGGGACCGTACAGACCCGTCAAACTACAGGCCTATCGCAATAACCTCCTTGCTCTCCAAGGTGATGGATCGAGTGATAAACACCCAGCTTCTTGGGTACCTCGAAGAGCACCAGCTTATATGCGACCGTCAATATGGTTTCTGTCACGGTCGCGGTGCTGGTGACCTTCTCGTGTACTTAACTCACCGATGGGCAGCCGCTATCGAGAGTAAGGGGAAAGCGTTGGCGGTCAGCCTAGACATTGCGAAGGCTTTCGATCGGGTCTGGCATAAGACACTTCTGTCGAAGCTGCCATCTTACGGACTTTCCGAGGAAGTTTGCACATGGGTCGCCAGCTTCTTATCAGGGCGGAGCATACAGGTTGTCATCAACGGTCTATGCTCGGACACCATGCTGGCGTTCCCCAAGGATCTGTGCTGTCGCCTACTCTGTTTATTCTGCATATCAATGTATGTTGCAAACGCGCAATATCCATTGCTATGCAGATGTCAGCACTGGCGACGCGTATTACACAGGTCGTGCAAACATCACTCGTAACGTGGTGGAAGACTGCAGAAAGAGGCTTGTCTGAAATCGAGACCTCCTTGGAGCGGGTTTCCGAATGGGGTAGACAAAATCTTGTCCGTTTCAACCCCTCTAAGACACAAATCTGCGCTGCGCGTTCACCGCTAAGAAAACCCCCATTTGTATCAGCGCCACAGTTCCAGGGCACTCCTCTTACCGTCTCCACGAGTATTGGGATTCTTGATGAAATGAATCCAAACACGACATATCTGCTATTATTTTTTCAAGAGTGTACTAGAGTGCTGGCTGCAGCATCAGCTCATCGTGTTGCCACCATTGCAATGTATGTAGAATCAAATACTGAGCAAAACGAATCCAAACACGACATATCTGCTATTATTTTTTAAGAGTGCTGGATATCCTGTCTGCAGCATCAGACCAATAATTCCATCATCATGCAAAGTTATAAAGCATACATGAGTTTTTAAAATTTTAGGTCACACATACATATAAAAAAAAGTAATACTGAATGATACGCTAAAGTATGATTCTTTATATATTTAAAAGAAAAGTACAAAAGATGGAGGAGTGGAGTTTCTTCTGGCCGTTCTTCTCCACAGAGGGCGTACACTGGTAGTGAACGTGCCATCCATGATAGCGAATAAAAAATTTTTACTTTGACTTTACGAACCAAATTATCACGGAAAAATAATTTGATCTCTGCCCGAACCCCTCGAGAGGGGCCGAACCAATAAGTAGAATACAAAATAAATTAATTTTTATCAAAGTCTAAATCCCGTCTAGTCTAAGTCTACCTCCGATCACGAGTGATTAGTCAATATCCGACGTTTATATTACGATGCAATAGTACTTTATAACCAAAATCAAAATCCGCAAGCAAGTAGAAAATAAGTGTGTAGGTAATTCGAAAACCGCCGGTCCAAACGTGGGCAAATCCAAAATCCGCGTGGTATTTGATTCCAAATAAAATACTACAAAAACTCATGCAAGCAAATTAATCAGTATCAAAAGGAATTCAAAATTAACAAGTAGATCACTGACCTTGTGATACACGGGTCCCTTTTTTATGTAAGAACAATAAATTACCCTGTCAAAGTGTAACTAAAAAAATAAAATCTATCATTTATCTTTAATCTATTTGATTGATGATGTTATTGTTGTTATTATCATTTTCAATTATTTTCAATGATTTTTGCCCTATATGAAAATGTTTTTTTATCACAGTCAAATAAATTTAATCTAAACCTATGACGTTGTATACAGGGTGTAACACTTAGATCGGTCGGTAAAGTCTAAAATTATAAGACATACGAAGATCTGTTCTTAGGAACCATGTCATTGATTTGTGTCATCCTATGGTTCGCGGCCACCATCGCCAATATGCTTTATTTTCAGTTGGTAGATGCTACAGGTAGTCTACTATTTAGTACCTACTTGATTATTTTACGAGTTATAGAATATTTTATGGTGGCCGCGCGACAAAGTATACTTTGATTGGCACATGCTTGGATAACTGCACTTTGTCTCTGGCAGTCATTGTGAGGCTCGGTCTTGCCACGAATCAGGCGCACAAATGTGGGTGCGGTGCAGCTGTGGACGTTTTGGGCCACCATGGGCTTTCGTGTCAGAGAAGTGCTGGTCGCATCCCGCGCCATGCTGCCCTCAATGATGTTATTCGTTGGGCCCTAGTCTCAGCGAGCGTTCCGGCAAAGTTGGAACCAAACGGTATCGCTCGTTCTGATGGCAAGAGACCCGACGGTTTGACGCTCGTTCCTTGGCGGCAGGGAAGGTGTTTGGTGTGGGATGTGACCTGCGTGGACACATTGGCCCCATCGCATGTTCGGGCGACCAGTAAAAGGGCAGGTGCAGCGGCTTCTGAGGCTGAATGTCTAAAGACGCGCAAGTATAGTGAGCTCGCGGGAAGCTACATGTTCTCACCTCTGGGGTTCGAAACGATGGGCTCTTGGGGCCCGGAAGCCAAAAATTTATTAAACGACCTTTCGGCGCGTCTCATCGAGACCACTGGTGACCGCAGGGCTGGCAGCTTCCTGGCTCAAAGGATCAGTCTAGCCATTCAGAGGGGGAATGCTGCCAGTATCCTGGGTACCATGTCTGGCGGGGACGCGCTGGACGAAGTGTTTTTTTTTTTTACTTGTATTTTTGACTTGTAATAAAATTAAATAAATACGCTTAATACTAGAGTTGTATGGTAAATGTTACACATACAGTTATGTCGATCGATTTTCGAGGTTATTTGATTTGTTTAATCGTAATATTAATATTACTAATGGGGCAAAATGAAAATGAGTGGCATTTAAAAAAACTATTTATTTGTACACCTTCTCTTTTAATGATATGGCGTACAAATTCTTTTAAGCCCGAAAACATGGGGAAATCCTGTTTTACCAAAAACAAAAGCTAGCTAGATCGATTTATCGCCCTATATACCAAATTTCATCGAAATCGTAGCAGCCGTTTCCTAGATTCTCATTATATATACATATATATAGGTATATACAAGAATTGCTCGTTTAAAGTATTAGATTAAATAATAGAATTATAAACTTGTTTTGAAATGTCCCTGTTGTCTAGTTTGAGATGACGCGCCCCTCTACTTATTGTTTTAGACGTGCGAGTGCAATAACACTTTATCTGTGGTGGAGCGTCGACTCGATCTGTATGCCTACAAACCTAAAACAAAAACATTGGCCTCGATTCGGGATGTCATGCTCTAATTCTAATTTAATCCAGCTATCCTTTTCGTTTTTTATGACCAATGAAAGAGAGGTGATGAACGAATGATATTAATTTGAATGAATGATAACTTAAAATAAGGGCATAGCTGTCAGTTTAAGAGATTTTTAAGTCGCATGTTTTAAGTGCTTTCTAAAATTGTACAATCGACACGCCCATAAGGTTCAAATTCGATGTTTGACAGCTCTTATATCAGGATGGCCATCTCCTGTCCCTATTCAATCTTAAAAGGACGGACTAACTTAAATTAAGGATTAGAGCATGACATCCCGAATCGAGGCCATTGTGTGTGTAAATGCGGTAGGTAGTTAGTGGGGCGCGTCATTTTAGCTTAGACAAATACTATACTACTACTACTATACTAAACTTGTTTAAAATAAAGCTTATTAAATCCGTTTTTTTTTAGGAATAACACTTGCCGTCCAATTGATTTTTTAGATCAGAGTCATACTGAGAATATTACACATTTGAAAGAACATGACTGGAGTATTTATCTATCAACTATTTTATCATGTGCGGAGTGCGAAGGAGTGGACAAGTTTGAGCTATGCCCATATACTATTCGCCAATATTTCTGTCTGGATCTCAAGATATTGCGTTATATCGATAGCCCATACATAGTTTTGTATAGTGCCGGTATCTGCTTTTTAGGTAAGAATACTGTTTCATTCTACTATTTTGTTCTGTTGGATTTGGATACCACTTTTTAATTACAATTTAATGAGTTTTCGTTTACCTAAGAATGGGATCCCTAATACAAAACGTGAATTTTGGTACTTAGTCACGTCACACCTTATTTGAACGCCGCGCCGCCGCACACTGGTTCGATTTGGTAAAATAATGGAAATAGGGGTCGATGTTGGAATTTGAGGTTCATATTTTTTTTACGTATTCCTCATTTGATTATAATAGCTATTTATGCAACTGTTGCATAATGAGGGGTATTTAACACGAGTGTGGTTTATGAAACGAGCGCAGCGAGTTTCATAAAAGTATACACGAGTGTTAAATACTAATTATGTACAGTTGCATACAATAGTTTATCTACACTCATACAACAAATTTAAATTAAAGACAAAATAAAGTAATCATTGTTTATTGTAATAATTATTGACATTACAAACGTTAATGGCGCGAAAATAAATTTGCAGTACTATCGCACCGCGCATGCGCGCCGCCAAGGTTGCGTTCCGAAACACGCTAGTGTGCTCAAATAGCAAGCATCTGCGTAAAAATAAAAAAAAAAAAACTTCATTTTGTTACAACTTTGCGATAACGAAATGAAATTTGTATGGATCCTTAGTCACGGCTCCATCGAAAGGTATATCATTTGCTTAGCGTTTCTGATAAGTAAATGAAGGATTTACGACATGAGTGTAGATAAATCACTTTTCTTGATTGCAATTTTTCCAAAAAACCTACCATTCTCAAGAAAAAAAATGTTGAAAAGTTTTTTGTATGGAGGAAAAGTGATGAACGAGTATTACTCCAAAGTATACAGGAGTGTTGAAATAAAATTTAAGAGGTATTAAAGAACACATTATATTTGCGACCTTCGTAGCTACAGGCGCTTAAAGTTAGTTTATTTTTTATTTTTTATATTATTTAAGAGATATTCTAAAAATATATATTGTAATCGTTCCAAATATATTCATTCTAAATAATCAAGTACGCTGCAGCACCCAACAATCATATAAATAGTGTTTTATATAATATATCACAATATTTTGAAAACATGGTTACGTGTACAATTTGTAAGATATTCATTGTAATATCTGTATATTTGAATAACACCTGCTAATAAATACTTCACTATATTAGTGTTACTACTTACTTACTTGTACCATTTGGCACGCAATGCTTAACCAAAACTAGTAATTTCGTAAAACGCAATATGAACTTTGTGTTTACTGAACAATTTTTTTTTATTAATAATAGTAAAAACTGATAAGAACAAAGCGGCATTTCTCAGAAAAGTTTGTTGTTTGAGCGTCACACGTGTGCGCGTCGTAAGTGATAAATTCACTCTTTTGTTCAAAAGGGCCGTTTAGATTGCATTAACCAGAATTGCTTAAATAAGTTTGCGCGCTTCGTTTGTGGTAAAAGAAGTGAGACGGCCTATTCTCTTATTCGCTGTTTCGTCCGCGATAGCAAATTTCAAGTCAGTCTCGGACGGAGTGTGCTTCAGTGCTGACGTGTTTTCTAATCTGTGACTACGCTACGTTCAATTCAGTTTTGTTGCTTTGCTTGTTATTTTATATTTGTTTCGTTATTTGAATAATGTAGATTATTGTTATTGTTGGTTTTTTCGTTATAGTTCTTTTTTATGAAAATTTTAAGATATCTTGTTTTGGTCTCAAAGGGTCAGAAAGACTTTCTATATAACTAGCATCTTTATTAGTAAAATTTTGTTATTTTTTATTGTTGTTGTTTGGTTTATTTTCGATCTGATTTGGAACACCATTCTGTTGGTTATGTTTTATTTAAAAATTTCGTTGTAACTTATTGAATTAAAAAATGGCTCAATTTGTTACGTATTTAGATTTTTACGTAGCTTTGCAAGAATGTCCGAAAGATATAAAGAAAAACTATTTTCTATTTAAGACCGCTGATGTTTGAATTTATAAAAGAGACTGAAGAAATCATAAATTCACAAACAGATTCCATTAATGAAGAAATATCAAACTTAGTACCAACAAAAATAGGCGATCTGGAAGTATTTCATGATCTCCATATGACTATGATTGATTGAAATGTGGCAACTGTTTTATCTGAAACACGTTTGAGTGCCAATTGCAACATATGCTTTGCATCTCCTAAGGAGATGAATAATTTAGAAATATTATCTAAAAAAGCAGCGGCTGTAGATATGTATAAGTATGGCTTGTCTTCACTTCATACTTATGTATCAATAAGTAGTACAGACAGACATGAAAATAAGTAAGACAATGAAAAGGTTACAGCGTCAGCTATGCTGTTTTTCAGTCATCACCTCGTTCTCTACTTTTTAGAATATCTATTCCATGCACCCCACGTTTTTCATACAGAGTACTACACCAATAAAAATCTCAATAAAAATTATTTTATACTTTTTAATGCGTAAAAACGTGTTGTTAAAAAAATATTTTTTACTTTATTGAATATTACTTGAATAATAATATTCAATACTCACAAATGTAAACAAATGAATAACCTCAAAATAATTGCCAATTTGATGTCAATATTATGACAACTCAATGTTGCTAAATGAAAACCTAACTCATTTGCCTAGTAATTTTAGCAGGAAATTGTAATTTTTATTAAGTCGCCTTGCCTAACACCACATTAGGTAACGCCTCGTTAGGATTTCAATGGCCTAAGGCCCTGCAGCAATGTATTCGGCTTCTGTCATTGAAAGTGATACAATTGGCTGCTTTCGTGTACACCATCTGATGGGATTCTCATTAAGGTATATAATATTATCCAGTTGTGCTTTTTCTGGTCTCCACATCTCCGGCGTAATCAGAATCGCAGTATGCTTTCAATTCTACTTTTTCCTCATTCTTTTTGTAAAATAATCCTTTTTCTTTTGTTCTTTTCAGATACTTCAAGATCCTTTTCAGTATACCAACGTCTTCATCGGTTCTTTTTTCTGTTTTTCTAGCACAGTAATTCACAGAATAACTGATTTCAGGTCTTGTCTTGTTAGCAATGTAGGTAAGACTTCCGAGTAGCTGTTGGTAGGGAAATTTCTTATTTATTGGGCTTTC
This sequence comes from Carpatolechia fugitivella, assembly GCA_951230895.1. NCBI lineage: Eukaryota > Metazoa > Arthropoda > Insecta > Lepidoptera > Gelechiidae > Carpatolechia > Carpatolechia fugitivella. The sequence goes on from OX579647.1 coordinate 19,395,454, forward strand.
TTCATGAGTATTTATTGGTTCCATAGGAGTAACTGCTGTCTTCACATCTTTCATGTTGTATTCTACTAATAATTTTTCATCATTTTTTCCTGTTTTAGAATCAAACCTTCTTCAGTTCTTTCTATTTCCATTCCTACATATTTCTTTGGGTTCTCATCAATAGTAGTCTTAAATCTTTTTTTAATCTTTTGAAGCAGTTTGTTTGTTTGTTTCTCCAATTATTATTCCATCATCCACATGGATTCCCATAAAGATGTTTCGGTCTATATCTTGAAATATGCATGGTTCTGTTTCAAGCTCGTAGTAGACTGCTTCCTACAACAGGGCTGAAGATGTCGTTAACTTCCTCTTGTTCAAATCTTCTTATGACCAATCGGGCTTTGTATCTTCCATCGTCTTTTATTTTTAATACCCATTTATTGGTGAGTATTTTCTTGCCAATAGCTTTTTTCTCATCTACTACTGTCCAGACATTTTTTTCTTCGTTTATTGCTTGTAGCCATTTTTGTCGATCAGTACTACTTATTGCTTCTTCATATGTGAGCAGGATAAAGTCTTCAAATCTTTAAGGTTCTTCTTTATGTTCTTTTTGTTTAACATCTTCATTTGTGTTTTTAAGTTTTTCTTCTTTATCAATTTGTTTTATTTTTTTGTTTTTCATTAATGTTTCTTTTTTCTTTTTCAGGTATATTATCTTCTTCTTCTCCTTCTGAACAGGTATGTACTGACATATTGTCACTGTCAGGACTTTCTACTTCTTCATAGCTTTCATTTTCTTCTTCCAGGTCGGTATCTTCATTTTCCTCATCCAGGTAAGTACCATCCAGTTTTATTGTTTTCTCTTTTTCAGGTTTTTCTTCATTATCTTTTTCAGGAGTATTTTTAACTATTATATCTCTTCTCACAATAATTGTTTTAGTTTCTTTGTTCCAGAGTCTGTAACCATTGGGTGCGTAGCCTACAAAGGTAAGTGTTTCACTGCGGTCATCCAGTTTCTTTAGCTTTCCTCCTAGCACTTTACTTTGAACGTCACTGCCGAATTTTAAAAGGTTTTTCAGATCCGGTTTTTCTCCTGTTAACATTTCCACAGGTACTTTACTTGTTGTAGTAGTAGCGATTTGGTTTAATAGATAGCTAGCTGTTCTTGCTGCCTTTCCCCACAGTTCTTTCTCAAGTTTGGACTTTGCGAGTAATGCTCTTGTTTTCTCAAGAGTGCGGTTCAACCTTTCTGCTTTTCCATTTAATTGTGGTGAGTAAGGGATTGTATAATCTATTGTAATGCCTTTTTCAAAACAGTTTTCTTTTAGTTCCTTTTTAGTATATTCTCCACCATTGTCACAGCGTAACGTTGATACGTTATAATATTTTCTTTCAGATTCTTCAATGTAGTTTATTATTTGTTTATACGCTTCAGACTTTTGTTTTAATGGAACAATTTTTATGAAGTGTGTGTAGTCATCTAAGAGGGTAAGTATATATTTTTTCATTGTTGTATGTCGAAGGTGTTATCGGGCCACAGATATCGGTATGTAAAATTTGTAAGGGTTTTGTAGCTGGTTTACGCACTGCATTAAAAGGTTTTCTGCATTGTTTGGCTTTGCAGCATACTTCACAGCTTGAATCTAGACTTTTTAACTCTTCAAGGGTAAGCTTCATTCCTTTTACAAGATTATATTTATCTTGCGTTCCATTGCATCTTTGTTTGGATGTCCAAGTTTGATATGCCAGTCTAATGCTTTATCAGCCGTTGTCAACAATGAAGTTTCAGCTTGGATTCTTCCAATTTTAGTTTTATACTGTATAGACCTTCTATGGTCTTTTTTTCTTTTAACTCCAAATTGTCTTTTTTGATGATAACCTCTTTTTTTGTGAATGTTACTGTTGCATATTTTTCAGTTAAGTTGTGTACTGATAAGAGATTTTTTTGAAGATCTGGTGCTAATAACACTTTGTTTATTGAACAGTTTTCTGCTTTTATGTTTCCTTTACCTTGGGTAGCAATAGACGAGTTATTTTTTGCTGTATATATATTAGGTCCTTACATATGAAATTGGCGTTTTGTCGTACTGGCCACTTTGATCACAAATTTCTCCTATTTGGTTAGGAATTCGAAATTCAAATTTATACAGCTATTTCCACATGTAGTTGTGTTTCGTAAACCGTCATTCATTTGTTTTTTTACTTATCTTTTTTCTGTTTGCATCGCTCGATTTACAAAATGGAAAATTTGAAATATCGCGTTATTTACGAGTACGAGTTCCACCGTGGCACCAGTGCTGCGGAAACGGCTCGAAGGGTTAATGATGTGTATGGCGGTTGTGTCGCAAAAGAAAACACAGTGCGTTTTTGGTTCCAACGTTTTCGTTCTGAAAATTTCGACCTGCAAAACAAGCCCCGTGGACGGCCGGAGACCCAAGTTGATAATGAAGCATTGAAGGCTATTGTGGAAGCGGATCCATCGCAAACCACGTCCGAGTTAGCTGCAGGCTTCGGTGTTAGTGATAAAACTGTTTTAATCCACTTGAAGCAAATTGGGAAGATTAAAAAACTTGAAAGGTGGGTTCCTCACGAATTGAGTGAAGCAAACCGGCAAACGCGCGTCAACTGCTGCGTTACATTACTTGACCGGCACAATAACGAAGGGATTTTAAATCGAATCATTACCTGTGATGAAAAGTGGATTCTCTACGATAATCGGAAGCGCTCATCGCAATGGCTGGACCCTGGCAAGCCAGCCAAAGCCTGCTCCAAGCGAAAATTGACCAATAAAAAGTTACTTGTAAGCGTTTGGTGGACTAGCGCCGGTGTCGTTCATTACAGTTTTCTCAAATCTGGCCAGACGATTACGGCAGATAACTATTGTCAGGAATTGCAAACCATGATGGAAAAGCTAGCTGGTAAACAACCGAGGCTGGTCAATCGCTCTACGCCACTGCTGCTTCACGACAACGCTAGACCACACACTGCACAACAGACGGCTAGCAAATTAGAAGAGCTTCAATTGGAATGTCTAAGGCATCCACCGTACTCCCCGGACCTTGCTCCAACAGATTACCATTTTTTTCGAAATTTGGATAACTTCTTGCAAGGGAAAAAATTCAACTCAGATGGGGCAGTCCAAATCGCCTTCAAAGATTTTATTGATTCCCGTCCGAATGGTTTTTTTAGTAAAGGGATCAATGAACTACCTATGAGATGGCAAAAGTGCATAGATTACAATGGCTCATACTTTGATTAAATAAATATACCTACTATATAAAAATTTTTCGACTTTTTGTTCCTCCCATACAAAACGCCAATTTCATATGTAAGGACCTAATATTACTCTTGTGAGCAGTCAATTCTGATAGAATTTTCTTGTTGTTCGTCATAATTATGTTGTGTACATCCTGAGTCTACAATAAACTTTCTTGTGAATCAGATTTTCTCTCATTTGAAGTAAATAGAGCAATATTCTTTTTGTTTTTGTTAAAATAGCAGTTTTCTGTTTTATGGTTGCTCTTTTTGCATATAGAGCACTTTTTTCTAAAAAAGCAGATATTATCGGTATGGTTGGTCTTTATACATATAGAACAAAACATTTGTTTACCTTTCTGTTGGTTCTGTTGTCGATTTTTAGTATATTGAGCTTTAAAAGCAATAGGTTTTTCCTGTTCCATCAGATTGTTATTCCTTTTCTCCTCAGTTATTAGTCGATGTAAGATTCATTAACGTTTTTTCAGCTAAGGGCGAAGATTCCCAGGCAGTTTTAAAATGGTTGTAGTTTTCGGGAAGAACAGATAGCACTTTTTCACCTAAGCATTTTAGGTTAGATGCTATATTTTCAAGATGGGAATTGTTAGCAATCACATCTAGGTTATTTTGGTATTTGTAGTCGAAGAAATTTTCCCAGACGCTGCATTTTTGGTCCTTTGTTGACTTTTCAAATATTAATTGAAGTTTTGCATACATTTGAGCCGCTGTGTCTCAGGTTAGTAGGAGCGGTAGGTGCTTTTTTGATATGGTTGTCGTGATAATTTTTTGGGCACGAGCGTTGAAATGGACTGACCCTAAATGGTACTGCACTAAAATCCTTCCAAATAAAACAACCAAATTACAAACTTGATGTTTATTAGTACCACTAGGGTCCCGAGGAAAGCTATGCTAAGCTAAGCTTACAAGTAGGAAACGCCGATGGTATTTATCCAAACGGAAACAAAATGTCGATACCGACTTTTAAAAAACCATCAGCGCCATCTGTTGAAAAATATAAGAACTAAATCTCTAACAAGCGTCATCTTTTGTATCAAGCGCTTTTTCTTTTCCACCGCCGTGTACTAGTTCGTACAACGCGTAGGATTTTAGTAAAATTGGCACTTGGATATTCCATGGCGTCCAGTAGTTTTCCGACATCAGTTTTTGGACGTTATTTATCTCTTCCGTCGATTCCATTTCACTTTTTTTATTTTGTCGCTGATCCCATAACCTCTTGTAATTTAGGTTTTCGTGAAAACTTTTAATTATATATTTTATGTAATTTTTATGTATTCAGTAGATTAGATGCACGAGCGCACAAGCGCGGTAACTGCATGACATTGACAGTTTATGTTTTTTAAATCTAGAGATGTGCCAACTTGCGTTCAACACAAAAAACACGCCTTTCATAATTATCTGTAGCTTTTTTGTCTTGTTGAAGCGTGGTTTTTGCTAACCATACAAAATTTTTAAGGTAATGTTGATCCAAATTTATATTTGCAATGTATAATTACATCAAATCAACCTCAATCCGATTTATTTCTACGTTGTTCTTACTTTAAGTTTGAACATAAAACTGCCGTTCTTCTCCACAGAGGGGGTGTACACTAGGGTGTCCCGAAAAATATTTTTTTCGATTTTCCTAATGCAAGACCCAACGTAGATTATCGCACAATCATTAAAAAAAATATTAAAATATATCTTTAGGGTTCTACCGAGCTTTGAAGTTTTGATAAAAATTACTGATGATTCAACTTGATATATTCTGTACTTTAAAGATGATTGAGGTTTCAAAGCCAATATTAGGTTACATTTTACATGCATGTAACGAAAAGTAACTTGAGGCGTAATATTTTACTTATTTACATGATTTCCTACCTATCACAAGTTTAGACTTATTTTTTTGACTTTGCCACAAGTTGTATTCATCGTTACATATTGTTTTGTTATTCTATTTTAGTTTACAGATTAAAAAGTAGCTAGTTATGTCCCCACAACCCTTAAGAACTATCGCTGTCAATGCATAAATGCTGTCAGGTCAGCATATCATGGGTGGCATGATTCCTGGACTCAGTAGATAAGAAATAAACGTTAGTTAGCCCTAAGCATTTTATTGTCATTCGTGTCGCGCATCAAACTCTGTGTACACGTCTCACCTAGTTTAGCAGTTTAAATAAAAACTGATTTAATTATAATTTTAGTTTTTTTAAAAACATACTCCCGAGCTCCCGAGAGTTGACTAGCTACTATTATTGTTGTTATTTTCTAAAGTTATAATTAAATTTCAAAACTAATGGGTTCGAGACGTAGTAAAACTTGTGCCATTCTTGTACTACTTGAGAAATTAAATCTGGGCCATTTGCTATCGATGAAAGATGTTATCAAATTCATCTAATTCACCAAATATGACTTTAAAATTGAAGGGTTATTGAAAGGATCTCTACAATTTAGATATATTTTCAAGTGAGTCAGAGAAATAAAAAAATTTTGGACAACAGCTTCAATTCCTATTTTTTCTATATAACGGATTACTACTAGACTCTTATTCTACTGGACTCTTATTTAGCAAAAGTATTTAAGTTTGAAATAAAAAAATATATACTTAGTTACTAAAGCAAACTCAGAATCATTTAACAGACTATTTGACGTTGCTTCATGAGACTATCCTTGCGTTACAAGACGCGCTGTAATCGATTACAGCACCCGTAATCGCGTACTGAGTTACTGTCAGCAGCAGGCGAAAGCAACCCTAAGCTCATAAATATTTGTGCTTTTCTGATCGCTGACGACACTGAAAGTCTGATTCATTATGCACCCTAGATCAAGTGTTATCGTATTAGGGGACAAAAAATACAATGTGTCAAAGTGGTTCGCTACCTCGAAACAATCCGAGTCCGCCAACAACTGTTTCTATAGCATGAAAACAGAAAGTGAACCAACGCAAGAGATATCCTTAACTTCTTCGGGAATTCGAAAGTTGCAAAAGTTTGTGATAGATACGGTCTATCAACGCGATCTGCTGCCGCAGTTGCTTCTACTGTTTTGGCTGACGTCGGGCTAGTTTCCAGTTGGAGCATAAAATTCAATTTATTTTATAAAGAGCTACTATTGTTGTTTTTTTTTTTTAATTTGTTATGTATGTCTTCAATTAATTAAATCTATAGTAAAACACTATATTTATTTTTTATTTTTAGTTTTCTACATATTATATCCAAAAACTGAATTTTTTTAAAACTTCAAGCTGCGGTAGAGCCCTCAAAATAGTAATTTACTGTATTATTTTAAACATATCTGTAATCTGCTTAAAGAGGCGCAACTTTTGCTACCTCTTGCGATAACGTAGAGTCAAAATATTTTTTCCCATACATTGACGAGACACCCTAGCGTACACTGGTAGTGAACGTGCCAACCATGATAGCTTTGACATCGAAAAATGATTTGTAATTAAAATTAAAAAAATTGACTTTGACTTTGAAACTCGGCCCACTAAGAAAAACTCCAACCCATTTTTTTTATAAACAGTATCGCTAGAACTTTCGAATGGCACGAGTTTCATTTTGCTACCCGATGACGTATTTTTTGTAATTTTTCGCCACCCTAAAATTAGGCTGACTTGCAGAAGTGCCAGGTTTGGGCGAGACAACCTTGTACTGGTATATTTTGGCACTTCTTGATAAGTACTATCGAATGTACTTGATACCTACTTGCTACTTGATGAGGTAATTAACACCCAAAAAAATGATGGTTTTTTTGCTTACTGTACTAATAGCTCCAAGTTAGGCCCAGGCAACCATGTACTGTAAGACTTACCTTTTTAATAGGCAACACCCTGGGTAGGTCGCATCTTGCTACTCGATGAGGTAGGGTTGCATACGGCCCGCTCTTAGTCTATCATGACCTACCGGCTAAAGGTTTCAAAAGTAAGATAGGTAATTTTTTGACATCTGGAGCACTTTTCAAAGTGACGTAACTCCCACACGCTTCCTATTTGGCTCGGCAGGCGTCGATATCTAGGGACATCACAGAAGTTCGTATATGAATATTATATTCTGACACAAAAGTACGATAGGTACGAAAAATACTTCTCGGACTACGGTCTATTTGCTTACAGGGCTATTTTTTTTTTCAGCACTTTTATTTTTAACATTTTGGCAACGAATGGAATACTTTTGGGCATGGATGGTTGAAGAAACTGAAAAATACTCACTAATTAGAGACCTTATAAGGTTAGACAACATTTTCTTGGAATCTGGTCGACGAACAGGCTCGACTGAAAAACAGCGTCTAGCTCATTCTGAGGTAGACATAAGCTGAGTCGAGACCTTTTTCACTGTTGTGCCCTACTGCATACTGTGGTGTGGAAGCACAAGGTTTTACTTGTTTCTGTTTACTTTTTCCTGTGCTTCCTTCTCTCTTTCTACATCTTAGTGTGTAATCTGTCACAACAGTGCAAATAAATAAGTTTTCTTTCTTCTTTCTTTCTTTTTTTTTATGAAAACATAAAACCCGACTGGGTAAATACATTTTTAAGCTTTCATATTATATAAACTGAAAGGATAGAAACAAGTAAAAAAAAATGTACTTTTTATTTTGAAAGATCATGGTCATTCACAATATTAAAGAAAAAAACAATAAATAGAACACATACAACATCATTAAAATATTTTGTTTCAGGACAATTAATGAAAGCCCAAAAGGAATATGGAGGGTATTTAACTGGATCTGTGGTGTATTAAAATTCGTTGCGTTTGATGTGGTTCTGCCAATTTGCGTAAGTAATGGCATTTTTCAATTATTATAGAATGTCCGCTCATATTATCATCAGCCGCATGATTACCCAGTGAACCGCTGTGTCCTTTTATCCATTGAAGGATGACCTTATTCTTTGCACATGCTCGTTCTAAGGCTAAGTGACATTCGAAGATAAGCACTGAGGTGCAGATGTTGCCTCGAAGTGCTTGGAGCACAGCCATGCTGTCGGAAAGTATTCTGATGGTGAAATCTTCAACCTCCCTTCTTAGGATGGCGGTGGCTGTAATGTATAACAATAAGCGTAGTTTAAAATTAACTCGAAATACAAGGAGGGCGGTTAGATGTGCCGGTGAGTATACAAACATACATACCTATGTCGACTACATAATGTAATGGGCCGTTGTTTTTTTTTTTATTTGACACGTCGATTCATTTAATCATAGTACATTCATGTGCCCCGTAATTATAGTTGCCGGTGTACGCTTTTTTATACAGCTATTGATGATTAAGACTTTTCCTTTTGTGGAGTTGTTCAGTTAGACCCAAAGACTGATTTAAGAAGGGTAGCCATAAATTTTTTTAATGTAAGTTTTTATTGGGGGAATGGTGGGGGGGCATAGTTTCTGTTACTAACAGTGTTGCTATAAGGTCAAGTTTGGTGTCATTTTCATGTAAATAAGTAAAAAAGGTTAATCGTAAAACGGAATAACGTTGTGCGGAGAAAGTGATATTGCGGTGATTTAACAATATGTCAAGTCATACATATGGAAATTGCAAAAGTACGGTTAATATGGTAAGTCGGTTTTCGTTTTAAGTCCTACAAGAGTACTACACCAATAAAAATCTCAATAAAAATTATTTTATACTTTTTAGTGCGTAAAAAACGTGTTGTTAAAAAACTATTTTTTACTTTATAATTATTTTGTCTTCACGACCATCGTCGTATAGAAAGAAATCTTTCACTAGACATTCTGGTAGTTTGATGTCTTCTAATTTATCACTTTTGCACCTATTGACACACAGGATTTTTTTGCGATGTCTGTATAATGTGTCTTTTTTGTTATTAAATGATGGTAATGAGTGGTCTGATGAATATGATGAATGAGAATTTTTTTTTTTTCAAAAAAATGTTTTTCATATATTTGTTGAATCGGTTCCATATTACTGCATACTTCCTTTTTACATTTATGTAAAAGTTTCTCATTTATATTCTGTCGAAATTTTGGAGCACACGCGTGTCTGCCTTCTTTTATTATATCACTGTTAGTATTTAATGTAATAGACGTACTACACTCACGTTTGTTGCTGCATCTCCAATTTGTAGAATTCGAATTCCGCTTTGCAAAATTATAACGATGTCCGGCGAGTAATAGAACCGTCCCATGTAGCGGATCTTTCCCTCTTTTTCGCTGTCCGTCCACAAAGACTAGCTTAGATTTTTTCCGGCTAGGACCAGCAATATACATTTTAGTTATATTTTTTTATTTTATTTATTCCAACAACAAATTTATGTTATAATACAACGCCTTATCGAAAAAAAGAAACGTTGATATTCATTTTTTTCCTGATGACATTCATTGTCAATGCTATCTATTATTATTATTTTTTTATCAAAGAGTTTGCATTATCCAAATAGTGATTTAATTTATTACTACCGCCGCGCGCCGCGCCGCGCCGCGCCGCCAATACATAGAAGTATACAAAGCACTGCGTATTGGACAAATGGCTAACAAATCAGCAGTCGTACGTAAACAGTGAACTAGTGTTTCATGGGAAAAAAAGACAGAAAAGTTATATAAATTGCACCAAATAATGCTTTACATGAATCATATCAATATTGCACAAACGACGGTTCAAGAGATAATCTTTATGTCATGGATTGTACATATCCTGTCCAGTTGCTAATCCGTCCACCTGAGAATCTGTCCAGCTGAGAATCTGTCCAGTTGCGAATCTGTCCACTTGCTTGCTTGCTATTTAGGCTTCTTAAGCCTATGGTCCATTTTGGTCCTCGGAGAGCTAAAAGTCTTCGCAGGGCTAAAGGGCTCTTTAGCCCTTTAGCCTCCGGAGCCCTCACAAAAAGGCACCGCACCAAAAAAGAGGGTTAAAAGCCTATAGTCCTTTGGATCACTAGTTGCCAAATCATGATGGTGAGCTAATAATATGTCATCGAATAGTAATTGAATATCCGGGCATTCATCTGACTTGTTATTTTTAACCCCCGACGCAAAAAAGAGGGGTGTTATAAGTTTGACCGCTGTATAACTCGTTAACTACAACGCGCTTGCATAACTTTAGTACAAATAAAATTCGACAGATGGCGTTGATAGTTTTTTAGAAGTCGCAAACGACATTTGTTTTGCATAATATAAGACTTTGTCATACGTTTTGATGTTCACTCAACCACGGTGAATTGGAGGTTTGACTTTCACTGGCTGAAAAGGCTTCCTTTCACCCTCGATTGACCTGACCTATGTAACCTGGTCGTTTTACATGGTCCTTCGAGCCGGATATATTTCGGAGCGTTTCGGTGGTGACGCACTTTTTAGTAGGCTTCACAGTGTTTGTGAAGGTAGGGGGGGAGTTTTATCAGGGAACATCAAGACTTGGTGGTGAATCCGGCCTGAGTTCTCCTGTCCATCCATCCTGCTGAAAGGTGCCGTCAGGGAAGATTCTTGGAGGGACAGTTAGGTCACGGAACGGAAATTACGAACGAGTGCGAGAGGGATAGCGAAGCGAGCGTACTACGTGTGGGAGAGAGAGAGAAAATTATTCATCGATGTTGGTGTGCGACAAGGATAGCAAGCAGCGGATGTGCGAAAGAGATCGTCGTATATCAGTCGGTGCGCACGAACATTACCTGCAGTAAGTGAGTGACGACAACTGGGATTACAACAGTGAGTGTTAATTTGAACTTTATTACTGCAAGAAGATTCATAACTTAGCAGTTTCAAGATAATCAACGATTTCATATTGACTTTGAAATTTATTTCTTGGTAGTGTTAAACTTTAAGCAATTTGCATTTTGTGGACTTAGAATAATTTAACAATCTAACATAGAATAAGATAGGATAAAATATATTAACTTAGACTAATTTTAAGGAAAAGTGGTTAAGACGGGGAATCCATGCCGGATTTCGGTCCCATTCGATAACGTCTAAAACACTTGTAAAATTTTCAAGATTTTATTCATTGTACTTATAAAAATTTAGAGATTTTTTTTGGTAGACTTGTATTATTTTTAGGCAGTGTATAGAGTGCCGCAAGCGGTAACGTAATACAATTGATTAGGATGCCGTAAGCTTACGGCATCCTAGTACATAATTTTAAATAACCGTAAGTGGTAACATAGTGCAATCGGTTACAGTGCCGTAAGCTTGCGGCTTAGGTGACAAGCTCTTGGCATGCCTGCAAGCAGGCATGGGGGGTCACCGGATAACCTAACCCCGAAGGGTATGGCGGAGGGAGCCGAGCTCGCTTCGCTCGCCTGGCTCCCTCCGCCATCCACTTCTAACCTAATGTCGGGGTGCCCCGAACTCCCGTGCTCGCTACGCTCGCACCCGCCCTGACTTTGTATGCATTGGATGACGAGCTCTTGGCATGCCTGCAAGCAGGCATGGGGGTCACCAGATAACCTAACCCTGAAGGGTATGGCGGAGGGAGCCGAGCTCGCTTCGCTCGCCTGGCTCCCTCCGCCATCCACTTCTAACCTAATGTCGGGGTGCCCCGAACTCCCGTGCTCGCTACGCTCGCACCCGCCCTGACTTTGTATGCATTGGATGACGAGTTCTTGGCATGCCTGCAAGCAGGCATGGGGGTCACCAGATAACCTAACCCCGAAGGGTATGGCGGAGGGAGCCGAGCTCGCTTCGCTCGCCTGGCTCCCTCCGCCATCCCCTTCTAACCTAATGTCGGGGTGCCCCGAACTCCCGTGCTCGCTACGCTCGCACCCGCCTAGCGTACCGCTAGATATAGAAAAATACTGCTCGTCGAGGCGCCCCGGTGACACTTCCAACAAACTTTACGGCTCTTTAAACGGTCGCATTATTTTGCCGTGCCTACACTTTACGGCTGACTAAACGGCGTCACTATTATACCGCAAAACTTACGGTGCCCAACCCGATTGCGATAAAAAGCCGCTTGCGGCACTCTATACACTTCCTTATTTTTAAAATATTTTATTATAAATATGGCTGATCTTGAAGCAAGTTTGAGTTCGCAACGTGAAAACTTTAATAATTTGTTTAAAGCTACGAAAAATTTTGGTAAAAGTCCTAAGGATAGAATAACGGAAAGTAATGTAAATGTCCGTTTAGAAACTTTGGAAGTTTTATGGAAGGAGTTTTGTAAATTTCATAGGGAGATTGTTTTAAAGTTTAACGTAGAGCTTAGTGAAACCCAACTTAAAACTATAATACAAAAATTTGAACAAATGAGAGCAACGGGTAATTCAAATAGCGGAAATAATGAGCCACCAAAAAGTACTGGATGAGATAAATCTGAAAATGGATGAAACAATCAAAATATTAGGACTTACCTGGGAAATAACATCTGATACTTTTCATTACCTAGTCAAACTGCCGGAACTGGAACCACCTGTAACTAAACGGAAAATGTTGTCAGACGTTTCTAAATTGTTTGATCCATTGGGTTGGATCACTCCATGCTTAATCGTTGCCAAAATGATGATACAAAAGCTATAGCTCACTGGGATAGGTTGGGATGAAGAGGTTCCAAACAAAATTTTAACGGAATTGAATACTTACGTCCAACAACTGCCAATATTGACTGATGTGCGTGTACCACGATGGGTTGGGGCTAAAGTAGGTGACACAAAAAGAGAACTGCATGGGTTTTGCGATGCATGTAAGGCTGCATACGCCGCCGTGGTTTATTTGCGAGCTCAGATTTGCGAGATCAAGTCACTGCAAAGTCCAAAGTGGCACCAATTAAACAAGTTTCCATCACAATAATTTTTTAACATTAGTATTTTATTGACTCAAAACAAACATAAAAGGTTTTAAATGTCCTGTGGAAGGATCCGGTCACTTAAGGCCACTTCCCTGAACGGCCACACTCCCATGAAAGGCCACTTCGAATAGTGCTTTATTCCTAAATAACTTAGAAGTGAATTACGGTTTATCCTAATAGTCGGTACACATACAAATCAGCTAGTCTGCTCAGCTAATTACCCGCCGTCGTGCTGCTGTTACTATTGTTAGGTTCTCAAAACTACTAACAGTTCCATTATTTCGATCCACACGTCATAGCAAGTTTGGCCTAGTGGTCAGAGTGTGTGTAGACCGTGGGAGACGGGTTGTGAGGTCGAATCCCAGCCGAGCCGAGATTCTATTTTTATTTTTTTGTATTGGTTGGGGAAAAACTCTTTTCGCAAATAGTATGTATGAACTTATAATAAAATCTCTTTGGCTATACTATTTGTGTCTGGCTGGTTTTGGTATTATTAAAAAGTTTAAAAAAGATAATTCCAAATTCAAATTAGGAAAATGTGTGATTTTCATGATGAGTGAATCTAATGAAGAAATTCTATACATTTTAAAATTGTACTACCAAAGAGTTAAAATTAAATGTTCAGTAATTTTTTAACATTATTATGTATGGATGGCGCGTCATCTGGCAAGGGCAATAGCTGAAAAACAGCGCTGTGTTGTAGTGTCTACTTAGTGGGCGGGCACTGCAATGCAGCATTGTGCTGAGCTATTGCCTTTTACCGGTGCGCGGAATGGAGCGCACGCTGTAATTCTGTGACGCTGTGCACGATCATTATTGTATATTTTAATGTTATTTTATTTTGTTGATGTGCCTTTTTTATTTTTATTTGATTTGTACCCACTGTGTGTGTTTTGTTTTGTGTACCGTGAATAAATCTGATTATTTTTTTTCTTTTAAATCTATTGGATTGATTCCTTGCTTGTCAAAAAACAATAAAAAATATTCAATTTCGGAAAACAGGGATCCTGGTATTGAAAAAAAACTTTCCGGTTTTAATACCGGTATTGGCAAAATCCGGTATTCAAAACCCCTAGCAGGACTGGTGTCGTTGGAAGATCCATGGAGGAGGTCTTTTTCTAGCAATATACGTCTTTCGGCTGGAATGATAATAATTAGGATACGTATCGGGAAGAGAAGGCAATCAATTCAAATCGATAAGAAATTAAAGGTTATTGTATTGACATAATATTATTTCTTTTTGTTACAGGCAAGTTTAATACCAATAATAATTGTTTTTTTTGTATATATTCTGGGCTATAAGAGCACTCGATCTTTATCAGTAAAAAGAATTTTAATTAAAAATTATAGACAAAAAGAATATAAACTAGCAGCGTTCCCGGAAATATACAGAACAATGGAGTACGCTGTCTACATCACTATGACCATATTTACGCAAATATTGCTGTATGCATTTGAAAAGGTAAGGTTCTGCTTCACGCTTCACGCGTGAACCGCATAAAGCATCTCTTGCGAATAAAGACGCAAATGAATAATACTTCACTACACCACCCAATGAAACCCCATGTGATGTCTTTTGTCAGCATCGATCTGACAATGGCGGACGTGTCTTCGTTTTAGTTTTTTTATTTTAATTTATTGAAGTGTTTAGTGTATGATTTCGATGATTAATGCAGCGAGTGTCGATTCGTCTGTCATCGAATCTCTCCAAGTCGAGTCCATTTGCATCGAGCGTCGCTTTAAATGCATTTTTCGTCATCAGGCCGAGTGAATTTTAACTGCATAAATCATTTCGATAGTGTATTATCGAGTAATTGTTTCGAGACTGTAAACTTTAATGGAACAACTGAATCGCTTACACTTTGTAGATGATGCCAAGAGGCCTTCGTGGTAGCTTCTGTAATTTGTACTATCTCATTATTGAGCCCAATTCACCGAATAATCATCCAAGGATATATCTTAAACCTACAAATATCACTCGACCGACACTGGCGAAATACGTCTACATACGATGTGTGCAATATGGCCACTGGCCAATAATACACGTCCGCCATGACGCGGCGACTAAGATAAGATAAAAGTGTCTTTATTAACAAAAAATAAATTAAAAATTTAAAAACCCCCGAGGGAAAAATGCAAACATTTAAAAAGTCAAAATACTACCTATCGTTGAGCCATCAAATTCTATTGAGTAACACCTGTATTTTAATTTTATTATAGAAATTGATGGATGGTACGATACGGTTTGCTCGTTGAAATTGCGCTATAATGTCGCGTCCGGGTAGGCCAAGTCAATGTATTTATTTATCTATGTATGTATTATATATGTATTTATTTTTAATATTAATCTGGTCACTATAAGATGTTGTTAGGTGAGCTAATTACGTAATAACTTAAGACAGAAGGACTCTTAACTAGGGACTGAATAAATTAACCAACTTGGTATACATGGATCTCACAACTTTTTACGGTAGACTAAGTAGCGTGCAAGACTTCGTTTTTTTACAAGTTATGTTTTTGATGGCATCTCATTTCTTTTTGTAGATCGCATGAAAACACAATGTAAAAATGCACACCTACGCTCCACCTACCCTACACCTACCCTACACCTACCTTACACCTACCTACCCCTACCCTACACCTAACCTACACCTACCCTACCCTACACCTGCCCTACACCTATCCAACACCTATCCAACACCTACCCTACACCTACCCTTCACCTACCCTACACCTACCCTACACCTACCCTGCACCTACCCTATGTAACTTTAATTTGAATGTGGTTACAGAAAATTCATTATGAAATGGTTTTGTCTAGGAGTCGTTAAAAAAATTGTGTCGACAGGTAAGGGTTATGATTTAAAAATAAAAGGTTGAATAAGTGTAAAAACCAGATAACGTTTATTACCCTTTAATTTATTACTAAGTATGAGGACATTAGAAATTATAAAACCGCGTTGGTCATACTCTAAATACTACTTGAAAACTAGTACCAACATGACTCAGGGCGATGTAGGATTCGCATTGGTTTAAGAATTGCTGAGGTAAAGAATTTCTAACATTAATTATTATTATATTGTCATTTTAACAAGTTTAAATCCTTCGTTTAGCTGATAAATAAAATAAGATGTGGTACCTCGTCATTCCAGTGTTTTGTGACCTGAACCAAAGATCCTTAGTCCAAGGAAGCGTCCCTAAAACCAATCAGCGGTGCCGGAGCTGCTGAGGCTGCATACTCCAATGGATAGGCAAGCTGACTCCGGATACCTCATGAAGTTATTCCCGAAATTTGCAAGATTCTCCTGCTATAAAAAAACTGACGTTACCCATTCCTGGAAATAGAAAAAAAGAAATAAAAAAACTAACCTCAACTAATCTCTCAAAAAACTAACCTCAACTAATCTCTCAGACACCATGGCTTATTTCTGATCATAATCCTACTCACCCTTGTCCAAGACAGAATAGTCGTGGTCTCCCTCCTCACAGGAATTATAAACATGAAAACATTTTTCAGTTCCTGTAAGAAATAGACAAAGAAAAATGAAGACACGTTTTTCCAAAAAATAATATTTTTACCGAAATATATTTGTAATCCAAATACACTCACCAAGCCTCGCCAAAACAACCCGATTAAATATATTATTTTACTAAGGATTATGTAATTTTAAATTGATTTCATCTTATATCACTGTAACTGTCTCTCTGCTAGATCCCTTTTTTTTCTTTTTTCTTCACTTGCGTTTTGATCTTACACGCTCCGCTCAAGCCAGCGTCAATCAACAACCATTAGAGGTAGGCCGGTACAGTTGCCTGCCCTGGCCAGCGAACACTCGACCTAGGGGCGCCACCACGTCCTCCCCTATGTCCCCCCCTGCTAGGACCTCGTTGTCCTCCTCGTGAGGATGAGGCGGAGGGGGCCCCTGAGGATCCGCGCATTTGTCCCCGCGAGGTCCCTGATACGGTACCCCTCGACGACCCATGCGCGGGCCCCCATGATGGTCCCGGTGTGGTTGTTCCCCTCACATCGGCTGTGGCTGAGGAGGCAGTGGTGTGCACTTCCCGCCGCTCTTGCTGGGAGGAATTAGGCTTCGACGCCACCGGGGCCGAGGCATCCGCCGAGGGACCAGAGGAACCCCCAGCGACAGCCCCGCCTCCGGAGCCGCGCCCGCCACATCTCCCCCCTGCTCTCCAGTTTTATGGCCTTTGACCCTAAGCTGGATGAGTCTGCAACCAAGATATAGGGCGCAGCCTTTGCTCTGCAGGATAGGCAACGACAAGCTGTCCATCGCAAAGCAATATGTCTGCCCATTTCCATCAGGCTTCACGTTGACCACCCGCCAGCGCTTGCACCCTACATCCTCGTTTTGGACGCGGAGCCAATGCAAAAGGGATTTCCCATCAACCTTGGAATCAGGGATCCACGCCACAACCATCACTGCCTTAGGCAGGTTCTTCTCACCCACCAGCCTAAGCGAAGCCCCCTCCCAGGGCTTCAGGTCATCAAGGCGGGTAGCCAGCCAGTGTCGGGTTGCACTGTCCCCACAGGTGTAGATAACCACCCCTGCGCGAACAGTCCAACCTCTAATGTGGGGACCACCTCCGGTCTCCCTATCTACAGCTTGGAGAATCGCCTCCTCAAGGAGCAGGCCATCCTCCGAACCCAAGGCTCGACTGACATCCGCGATGCCTACCTGTATGGTGTTTGAGCTAGTCACATCGGCATAGCGGGGCCCCGTTCCAGCGGAAACGGAAGCCCTGCCAGCCTTCCGTGGTTGCTCATTGGGAGAGGACTCCTCGGACCTGGGCCTCTTATCTGCTCGCTTCACCCCCCCAGCACCGGAAGCCGTAAGCTCTCGATACTCAGGGAACTCCGCATATGGATAACGGCACCTAAAGGCCGCATCTTCCCGAGTGTAGCCATGCTGCACCCAGAAATTAAAACGTCGGCGAGCGGCTCCAGTGAACGATTTTTTAGGTAGAACCATCGGCTGGGCCCTCTCTTCGGCTCTCTCTTTCTCGCTTTCCAATAGAGATTGGACGGCTAGGGCAATGCTGGTCCCATCATCCTTCTCGCTAGTTTGACTAGCATTATCCAAGTTATCAAGATGGATGTTGGCTTCAGATGTTCCTACATTCATCGCCGCTTCCGGCAATATCTGCTCCGAAGCAGAAAGTTGCGATAGATCTTGCAACAGGCGTTCAATACTCATTTTGATCTACATATTTTTCCCATCTTGCAGTTTCACTTTGCAACCACGCTAGAACTACCTAGGAGTCGCTCCAAGCTCGTGAAGTTATTTTTCGCTCAGCCAGTGCTTGAGTGATTTTATCTATCAGTTGAGATAATAGTAAAGCTCCGCACAGCTCCAGTCTGGGTAGCGTTGTTTTTTGAGATAACGGAGCGACTCTAGTTTTTGAGGCCAATAATGTAGTTATAAGTTTGCCGTTTTTGTCCTTGACTCGGCTGTACACGACATCAGCATAGAACTTCTCGCTCGCGTTACAGAAGCCCAGGAATTCGATATCTTGCGTACCGCCGATCCATCGATTTAGTTTAATGTTTTTAATTTGCGGCAATTCTGTTTCGAATTTTATCCATTCGTTTTGGATATCAGCTGGTAATTTGTCGTTCCAATCTAGTTTAGTTAGCCAAACTTTCTGGAATAAAAGCTACAGTTACAGTTATTGGTGACAGCCATCCCAGTGGATGAGAGAGTTGAGAGATCTCTGAAAGTAGTTGTCGCTTAGTTAATTGCGTAGAGCTTGATTTATGTTTCAGGTCTCAGTTAAAAAGGAAGGTGTCTGAATTCGGGTTCCAGCCAAGACCTAGAGTTTTCATACAGTCCTCAGACTTGAAGTCAAATAACTTTTTCGATGAAATTTGATCTTGTTTCAAGTTTTTCAGCAGCTCTGGATGATTACCCGACCATTTTCTCAAGTTCATACCACCATTATGTAACAATTCGATCAGGGATTGTTGCAATTGTAACGCTTCTTGCAGTGAATTATGTCCACTGACGAGGTCGTCGACGAAGAACTCGTTTTTCAGTTTTTCGGCAGCAGCGGGGTACTTGTGACCGTCGTCGATAGCTAACTGCAGGAGTGTTCTTAGCGCTAACCATGGTGCGCTTTTTGTGCCATAAGTTACGGTGCATAGTTGATATTCTTGCAGTGGCTTGTTGAGTTCATCTCGCCAAATAATCTTTTGTAACTGTTGTTGCTATTCATCGACCCAAATACACCGATACATTTTTTCAATATCAGCGGTGAAAGCATATTTCTACGACCTCAACTTTAAAATCAAAGCTTGGATGTAACTTACTGGACCTAACTTACAGAAGGCTGTAAGTTAGGACCTTTTTCTTGCAAGCTGTTCAAGCTGTTGCCACTAGTTGTTTTTTGAGATGCATTAAAAACAACTCTAAGCTTGGTAGTTGTAGAATACTCCCTCAGAACTCCATGGTGTGGAAGATAACATTCTAGAGTAGAATTAGTGAGAGGGGATGATAGTTTAATGTGCCCAAGTTCAATGTACTCTTCAATAAAATTTATGTACATTTGCGCTAGTTTGTTGTTTCTTTCTAGCCTTTTTTCTAGCTGCAAAAACTGCGAGATCGCAATAGTTTTCGATTGACCTAATTCTTCTTCAAATTTTGGACAAAAAGGCATAGTTACAACATATTTTCCATCGTGTAACCGTTGTACTGTGTTTTTATAATGTAGCTCGCACGGGTCGGGTAGGCACTCGTCAGTTTCCTCAATTCGCCAGTTTCTTTAATTCGTCATTTTCATAATTCGTCAGTTTTAAGAAATTCGTTAACTCGTCAGTTTCCTCAATCGTCAGTTTTGTTATTTCGTCAGTTTACATAGCTCGTCAGTCTAGGCTTTTGACAGGGTACAGTCGAGTCGTCAGGGTGCACTGATCATCTCTAGTTATCTTTTTGCTATCTTGGGCTATTATATTTTCAGTTTCCCAGAATCGTGTCATGTTTTAAATCTCGATTAACGTCACGTGACAATTCAAAGTTTTAAGTTTTCCACATAGGATCCATCCCAAGTGAGTTTGTTGCGCAATCGGTGAGTGATCGTTTTTCAGTAAGTACACCGTCCATAATGACGTCAGAGTAAACGTCAGCCCCCAAGAGCATGTCTACTGAGCAAGAAACTCTGGATCAGCGAGTTTTAAGTTTTCAAGATGCGGCCAATTACGTTCTTCAAAGGTTGTACTTGGTATGTTATTAGTTAACTTGCGCATTATCATAGCGTCAACTTCAAAGTTATAGTTTGAGTGTATAGACTGACACTTTAGTTGTAAGTGCCCTTTGCATTCCCCAGACACAGCTCCCAAACCAGAGATGGTAGCGTTTAGCGTTTAGCGTTTTCTAGGGAGCCTCAATAGTGGTGCCGCACTTTCCGTGATAAGGTTAGCTTGCGACCCTTGGTCTAGAAGCGCACGAAGGGTTACGTAAGTTCCATCAACCGTCTGTACTTTCAGTTGGACTGTAGTAAGTAGGACTTCTACGTCATCAGTTGACAGGTGATTGGCGCTTTGTTGCGGTCTTAAAGTCGATGCTTGCTGATTCGTGTTGTTGTTACCAGTTGTTGGAAATAGCATGTTTTTTTTCCAGTTGCTATGCAGAAGTGTATGATGACCTAGATTACACTCTTTGCATGTTTTTCTAGATCTGCATTCAGTATTTCCGTGGCTAAACAAGCAGTGTTTGAATAGTTTCAATTTAGCCACTGTAGCATTCCGCTGTCCGGCATTCATGTCAAGGAACTTTGTACATTGCATCAGAACGTGATTTTCACTACAAAGTGGGCAGGGCGTACTTCGCCCGTAAGTAGCTACATAAGTTTTATGAAAAGGTTTTCTAACCTCATAGTTAAACCGTGTAGGAAGATAATTGTTAAAAGTTGGTTTCGGCCGCAAACTAGTTGATGGGTTTAATGATGCAGGTTGCTCTTTCTTGACTTTCTTTCATATGCCATGCCATATGCCAACTCTAAGAACAATAAAAATTCATTTATGTCTGGCAGCTCTCTAGGTTCCTTCGTTGAAAGCCTAAGCTTCTCGTTGTAAGCCGAAGCTAGTGGATGACGTCCAATCGATACTAGCCGTAGCGTTTCCGATACGGCTGAGCCGCTGTGGTAACCTTTTGGGAGGCTAATCCCTGTCTAGTGCGTTCGAAGGGAGTGAAGGGATTATAACCCCCTATATATATATTTAAATACTTATTTAAACATATTATATAACTCCCAGCTCTCCGATCATCTCCTGCCAAACTGATCCACTGGTTCGAGTATGCTCCATGTTCGCCTTCGCTGAGTGCAACAATATTTCTCTGAAGGAAACGGCACTATATGCACCCGGTCCTTTTGGGACTCTGATCTTTTGGGCTGTGCATAACTATACCTTGTCTCGCGTGATCTAAGCCACAGCAGCATGTGGTTATAGATTTATTCACCAAAGCCCATTTAGCAGACGTCGACGCTACTACCAGGGGTAATACTTGACCTTCATCGATACTAAGCAGTCTGAGGTCCAATGCGCACGGATGTGGACAAGTCCCCACCGGCGACGATGTATTCAAGTTGCTATGTGCGTCTTGGCCAATCAGCGGTTCAGAGCTAGGCATGCAGTGTCAACGTCGGCTAATGACGAGTAAACCACATCTTCAAGCGTCAGACATGGTTTTGAGTACCCGTGTCCGAGGTAAAGGGTCGCGAATCCTTTCCCCCAGTCATGGCCCTCGTTGATAGTTAGAATAGATTGCGGTCTAGGCCTTAGCCACATCCTCTCCCCATTCTGCGTGCTTGGGCGACACGTGAGGTGGTTCTTATTAGGACAGCGGCATTGGAGACAACGTGGATTCGTGAGAGGTTCCAGATCCACAATGCGTTGCGGCCGATGGTCTACGTATGCTTGTCCTCTGTTAAGTAACTCTAGAGGTACAGGCTCCAGGCTGGTTAGCATCATCCACTCGCCCACCATAATTTATTCTACAAATACAAATACAAATATTCTTTATTGATACCAATCAAGATTACAAGAAAACATTTTTACAGTTAGTTGAGTCAATTATCCTTTTATTCAACAGTTTTTTTTTCTTTATTGTTTTATTATTATAAACAATTTTGCTCTTCTTAGATTAGACATTGATTTACCAAACATTGAGTTCAGTGTTTAATCTTTACAATTCACTTACCTACTAAATGAAAATTTGAATATGTTATACATATTCCATTGTTTCAATGTACTTGGGGGGTTTTGTAACCCAAAACTCCCAAGTAAATTGATACAATAAAGACGTTGCATGCCGTCCTTTTTTTTTTTTTATTCTGACATTTGAATTTATTTATTTATTAATCACAAGGATTGTGTATGTTAACCACGTTAACATTTAGCATAACACTACAACATATTCAAGCTTCTTATAGCATTACTTTAATTCACAATAATCAGGCATTAAAATGTAAATATTTACAAACATTTGCAACAACAACTTTAAACATTCACCATAATCAACTTGATTTTCATCATTTCCAATTCACAATAATATTTGTTTATAATATTTGGATAAATGTATAGTATTATACTTTCCTCGAATTTGACCGGATTCTAGATCCTCCAGAACATACACATTGTCAAAGGGGACGGAAGCAACCCGATAAGGTCCTTCGTATAGCAAATCAAATTTGCTTATGTGTTTTTGCAACTTGTTAGAAATATTTAGCCGCCGAATTTTGTCTCCAATATGATATTGCAAGCAGCGATCCACTGGACTGAGTTGCTATGGAACCTTCCACCGAATACATCCGGCTCCGAAGGACCATATGTACAATCCTCAAGATTGCACACCAAAAAAGGGGGTTTTCAGGTCTCGTGAAAAATAAAACCACCAAAATTTCACTAAAACCAAAGACCCCGTATATTAGAAATACTCTGTATACAGATGTGGAGAGAACAAATGTTAAAAATTAATTGGATGCTTATACTAAGCTCAAAACCAAACGATATCGAGTTTTAAAAAACTATCAGCGCCATCTATATTTTTCGATAAGAACTAAACTTCATAAACTTACTTCTAAGCAAAGTGACTCGTCATTCGTCGTTAGTCAATTATTTTGACTTCCCATTACACTTTCACAGGCTTTGGATTGGTGCATGGCGAGTTAAGTGAACGAGTGGTAATAATTTTGTAAAATAAATTAGTCAGCCAGATAAGTATTTGGTTATAACTTATACCTTAGATCATATATAAACACATTCACATTCTCATACAAAATCAAGCGCAAATCGCGGCACCGCGTCGACTATACTTTACTTGTATACATGCTTATACAGATATTATACCGCTTTAGTTATGTGCAAAACAGCCGTTAAGTTGTTTACCTAAACTTGAATATAGACCTTAATTCTTAAACAATAACGTTTAAAATAGCGTGCTAGGTTTTTTACTTATCACCTTTTTTTACTTACGATATGAAACAAGTATGATTTTCAGAAATTAAAGAACACATTTAAAAAATAATTATTAATAAAAACAAAAAACCCGACTGCCTGTATAATTAGTATTTTCAAACTTAATTAATAAACGAACTGAAAAGCTGCAAACAAGGTGTTTTTGTTTTGTTTTGAATGATCATAGTTGATAGTGTTCACAATAGCAGTCGGAGGCATCCAAAGAAATATAAGTACATACATACATACATACACTCGAAAAACATAACCCTCCTTCTAAAGCAGTCGGGTAAAAATGATATTTATTTTAATACGAACTTTAAAGCATTGCAATAAAGTACAAAATCGCCAAACGAGATATGCGCGTTGCGCCATCGGCGCTGTCGATTAGCGGACTGAGATAGAAACAAGGCAGACGCATAATTTATGCCTTGTTTTGATGGTGCCGTTTTTCGAGCGGCGGCGTTCGTGGATCTACCACTATATTTCATCTAAGGGTTATACCTACTACGATCTCAATCACTTGTTCACTGACACGGCGTGTTTAAAAGTCAGTTCAACCCTATGTACAAAATTATTTACATACTAGGCCCTGGTACTCTTCGATTAGGAACGCGCGGACCGCCTGCGTGTAGTGCGCTAGTGCTCCGTCGTCGTGCTGGTAGTACAACCAGCGGCGGAGATGGACGGGCACGTTAGCGAGTAGCGCCGGCAGGTCCTCGCGCAGGTGTCGGTGGCTGGTGCCGTTGAGGTGGTCCAGGAACACCAGCCCCAGAAGCTGGTCCCCAAGCACACCAGCCCACGCCCACACGTTGACGCTGGAAGTGGTCGGGACTTGCGAGGAGTAGGTTCTCTACCGACCAGAAGTGCGAATTGCACTCGTCCGTCCACAGCACATTGTACTCGTAGTTTCGATTTCGATCCGATACGAAATTATTATGCCATCAAAAACATAACTTGTAAAAAAACCAAGTCTCGCACGCAACTTAGTCTACCGTAAAAAGTTGTGAGATCCATGTAATACCAAGTCGGTTAAGTTGTTCAGTCCCTACTTAAGAGTCCTTCTGTCTTAAGTTATTAAGTAATTAGCTCACCTAACAACATCTTATAGTGACCAGATCAATATTAAAAATCTCTTATGTTTTAAATAAATACATAGATTGACCTGGCAATCGCATGAAAACACAATGTATCTCACAAGTAATACATTATTATATTAAATTTGATTGTTTAGTGCGATTGCCAAGTCAATCTATGTATTTATTTAAATAAACTACTGGTGCAAATTGATTGAAATTTGAAATATACCGTATTTATACAACGCCTCCTTGGTTACTGAAAACTCAGGCTTCTAGTTTTATCCACAACGAAGTTATAGGGGTGTCGAAAATGGCCTGAACTGCTTCGAGAAAAGTATGATACGGCCATGCCGCTTTTTTGCTCGACTTGGCTCGCGAAGTAGGTACATAGATACACGTCAAGTCAAGTCAAGTCAAAGTCAAGTCAAAATTATTTATTTCCATAGGATGTTATTACATCACTTAGATCCGTCATTACATTTTTTAAGTGAGTTCACTAACACAATAGCGGAATCTGTGGAGAAGAGCTCACCGAAGAAACTCCACAGTCGTCGCATCTTTTGCGTTTCCTTTTTAGGGTTCCGTAGTAAAAAAGGAACCCTTATAGTTTCGGTCTGTCCGTCTGTCTGTCTGTCCGCGGCTTAGCTCAGAGACTCTTAGTACCAGAAGGCTGTAATTTGGCATGGATATACATATGAATCATGCCGACAAAGCTGAAGAATAAAATCTTAAAAAAAAAAATTTTTTAGCGTTCCTCTGGTACACGTCAAGAGGGGGTTATTTTTTTTTAAGATTACCTTATAGTGTGAGATATCGTTGGATAGGTCTTTTAAAACAATGGGGTTTGCTAATACCATTTTTCGATGCTAGTGTAAGTTTTAGAAATGTTCCGTTTTAAAGTGCTTATTTTTGTTATAGTCAAGTTTCTCTCCTCTCTACCAGCGAAACCGTTAGATAAGGAAACTTAAAAGGAAAACTATCAACATCAAGTAGGCTTTACAGGTTATCGAAAAATAGACTAACTTATAAAAACTACTAGTACAAGTAAGAAATTTGGTACTACAAATATCATAGAAAAATATTTTGATGAATGTTAGAAGGCTGTAATTTGGCATGGACATACATATTATTTATTTCATCAAAGCTAAAGAATTAAATCTTAAAAAAATAATTTTTTAGGGTTCCTCTGGTACACGTGAAGTGGGGGTTATTTTTTAAATTCACGATAACCTTACAGTGTGAGGTATCGTTGGATAGGGTTTTAAAAAATAATGGGGGTTTGCCAAAACCATTTTTCGATGCTAGTTTACGTTTCAGAAATATTTTAAGTGCTTATTTTTGTTAGAGTCAAGTTCCCCAACCCCCCCCCCCCCCCCCCCCTCCTCCCTACCAGTGAAACCGTTGTATTTGGAAATGTGAAAAAATTCACGGTAGTAATGTATAAGATAAATTTAAAAGGAAAACTATCAACATCATGTAGGCTATACAGGTTAACGAATAAGATATCAACTTATGAAATGTACTTGTACTAGTAAGAAATTCGGTACAAATATCATAAAAAAATACTTTGATAAAGTTTAAACTGTTTATGTATGTAGTAAATTTAAGTACGAGAAAAGTAAAAAAATGTAAATTAAGTAGGTTTGACAGGTTAACGAATAAAATAATTACTTGTGCTAAGTAAGAAATTCAGTACAAGTATCATAGAAAATGACTTGATGGAGTCCGTCTATGTAGGTAGTAAATTTAAGTAGGTATTAGAACAGTAAAAAGATTGCGAAAAAATAAAATCAGAACATCATTTACTAAAATAATTTCATAACCTATTTACCTTATTTACCAGTCAGTCGAATTTCGAATAAAGCGCGCCGCGCCGCGGAGCTTATGGCCCTGCGGGGCTTGCGCGCGGGAAGTCGATGTAACAAATAGAGCGGCAGTCGCGCGCGCTCATTAGCGCGAGCGACTAGATGCTGTTCGGATGTGCCTCGAAATCCTACCTATTAGATTGCAATTATTAGCACTTTGAATATTCAAATTTATTGATTATTTTTGTTAGAATTAACATAAAAATATGAAAGACTTAAATTACAATACTGACTAT
The DNA here is from genome assembly GCA_951230895.1 of Carpatolechia fugitivella. Classification (NCBI taxonomy): domain Eukaryota; kingdom Metazoa; phylum Arthropoda; class Insecta; order Lepidoptera; family Gelechiidae; genus Carpatolechia; species Carpatolechia fugitivella. The sequence continues at coordinate 19,422,059 of OX579647.1, forward strand.
TTCTCTTTCAATTCCAGTTAGATATTCCATAAACTATTATAATTTTATTTAGCAATTTAGTCTAGCCTACTTTTATTTCCAAAAACTTAGTTCTCAGCGGAGCAATTTTCATTCGTAGTACTTACATAATATTTTAGATAAAATTAAGATGGTAAGATTTTCCCGTGGGAATAAGACTTTTTGTATCCTATTTGTTATATCAGGGTACAAACTATCTCTTTTCTAAATTTCATCCACGAAAGAGTAAAAAACAACCATCCATACATCCCTACTTACAAAATTTCGGGTTTATAATATAAATAAGGAATTTTTTTATCATTACTTATTAGCTCCGTGTGCTAACTTCTGCATATTAGGCAACTACGGAACCCTACACTTAGCGTGGTCCGACACGTGCTTGGCCAGTTATTTGTTATAGTTTTACTTTTCTTTCTTCTACAACTTAGATAGATAAGGTTTCGTTCAGCCGTTGAATTGAATGCCGGCAGCAGCACTCCACAAACAGCCTTGACGGGCTGATTTTAATCATCGGGCAGCGACATCTATGGTACTCGTATGCATTTGCTTGAGCATTGGTCATTTTAATGAGCACGGAGTGATCCAGTTCAGACCAAGGGTGTCTGTAGCTGTATGCAGTTTGGAAATACACACCTCATTTATAGAGATATAGGTAGTACCCCATTTGATTATTATACCTGTACACTACACGCTCACAAACCCGATTCCTATATATTTGTAGCAATATTTTAACAGCAGCGGCTAGAGCCAGCTACTTAGTTACATAACAAAAGTTTTTTTTTGTTACAGTTACTTCATTTCATTTCGTATTTTGTGACAAAACTAGAAAATCATAAGACGCACGAGTTGTTTCAAGAGAATCTTATTCAGTGTTATAGCTGGTTCAGTTTTCACTATATATTTGGCCCGACGATCTTCTTCACATGGATTAAGGTAATACACAAATCTATATAATCATCAGCGGTTATATATAATCATCAGCGGTCGTAAGCTATAATATTTTTCACATAGCATGGGTACGATGAAGTTTGATATTATTCCATTTAACGCATGCTGTATTTCAAAATTATTAAAAGTATTAAAACAGATAGATGAAATGATCCAGATGTACATAATTTTTTTTTTATTTGCAGTTTAAATCATATACTATTTTTTATTTTCCGTAATTATTGAAACATAAAATAAATACGTATTTATCGACAGTACTTTGTTCCTAAATTGGAACGGCTTTGTAATAAAGACTTGACACAATAATATCGTTAAAATTGTTTTTTTTTTTTTATTGATTTTAAATTGATTATTTATTTCTTTAAAAACATAATTAAATTTAACTACCTTTTTTTCTTCCTAAAATTATTTATTTTTCTTACTATAATTATAGCCACCGTAGTGATCGGACGTGTCAATTAATTAATAATATAAATAATTACTTGCAATTTAATCGTGACCTAGTTGATCTCAAGCGGAAGCATCATTTATCTGTGTAAACCTAGTGGGCTAACGAGCCGCAGCCAGCTGGGTACGCCCACGCTTGCGGACCAGCCGACCTCGCCCGTGCCCGCGCCCTCGACCCATCAGCAAAACGAGAATCTCCTTGAAGTAGTGTCGACAACTGAGATCCAGAACTGGATGACAACCAATGTTTTCAAGAAGTGTGCTCAAGCGCAGCGGAAGGAAAATTAAATACTGCCCAAAAAATAAAAGTGAGCAATGGAACGTCTCAAATGGTTGTGCATACCAGGCTCTTAAACAAAAAGCCTTCCAGTTTCATTTTAATAATCAGGCACTAAGGGAAAAACTAGACCTTTCGCTGCAGCTCCAAAACCTAAAACAGAAAATTTAAGAGACCTCAAAATCTGCCCCGAGTACAATTTTCTTTGCCGAAATGGTAAAAAAAGCTCTAACAACTTAATCCAGCCAAGCAAAATAATTTCTGTTGCAATTTTTCCAACAGACAAACAAAAATCGAGCGAAGAAACGAAATCACTCGTCCAAAAACTAATACTTGAGGAAATGAAGCTGCATGTGAGAGGTTTACGAAAAATAAAAAATGGCGGCGTCATCATCAGCACCGATTCCAAGGATGACATTGAGAAACTAAAGCAGTCGAAGCAGCTGAAAACTTCTGGCCTTACAGAGGACGAAACACATAAACGCAAGCCAAGAATAATTGTCATTGGAGTGCCTACTTCTATGCAGGAAACGGATATATTTTACTGCATTTATTATCAAAACCTAGAAGATTGACCCTCGATTTGACCCTTGAGACTTTCTCGGGCTCAAAAATACAAAGCCTTAAATCTGAGAAAAGGGTTGCTGCGACATGCAATTATATAATAGAAGTTCCAGCACTTACACGCAAGGCTTTCCAAACATCCAAACATTTAAACATCTAAACATCCAACCATCTAAGCACCTAAACATCTAAACATCCAAACATCTACACATCCAAACATCAAACATCTAAATATCCAAACATCTAAGCATTTAAAGATCTAAACATCAAATATCCGAACATCTAAGAATCCATTCATATAAACATCCAAACATCTAAAGATCCAGACATTAAAGATCCAAATATACAAACATCTAAAAATCTTAACATCTAAGCATCTTAAGATCTAAACATCTAAACATCAAATATCCAAACATCTAAAAACCTAAGTATCGAAACATATAAACGTTGGATCCAAACATCCAACATCTAAACATCCAAACATCAAACATCTAAACATCCAAGCATCCAAGCATCCAAACATCAAACTGTAACTGAACATCTGATCTCCATAATAATTAAAATTGGCCATTGATCGTCTAGTAGTGGATCCATTCTACTTTGTGAGAGTTACCCAAACTATTTTAGATATTTACAGTGTGATCGTCCATATTTTATGTTTCCTAACTTTAGAATTAAACAAAGTGTCGCCTCTGCTCAACATCTATGTTATTCCTATATAATGCATCGTCCCTCTTTTTCGCCCGAAGATAGGAGTACCAGTTGCCAGCCAGCAAACAGCCTACTTCTGATTACCCATGTTCGATTGAACGAAAGAATTAAGTCACCAGGTAAACCCAGCGACTTTATTAAGCAATACCTACTAATTTCGTATTCTGAAAAGAACTTCGAAATCTATCGCTTTTGCAATAAGAGCCCAGATTCCTGAAAAGGACTACAGGGATTATTACAAGATAGTTAAAAGGGTGGGTGGCTCCAAGACTGCCATAGCGAGTCCTTAGAGCCAGCAATGGGTGTGTCGTCTAGAGTTCTGAATAGAACTTCTAGTTCTTAGAAGATCTTTCGTTGAGTGGCTGTTCCTCAACAGAATGGTCAATATCCAAGTTTCTCTAATGATACCCGGAGACGACCACTTTAGTCCTACACACCAGGACACCATTTTGCCAACTGTATTGATAAATACGGTTACATAACCTCTCTGTGTCTTCCAATATACAGTTGGCATAGTTTAAGGAAAATGGGGTCCTGGTGTGTAGGACTAAAGTGGTCATCTCCGACAAGGGAACTAGCAATATCCAGCATAGACGAGGGGATTATTTCTAGCTCCCCCAGCTCGATGATTACTAAGACCTCAAAACCCAAGCAAGGCAATGGACTAGAAGCAAAAAACCGAGATGCACACACCTATACAGCAACCAAGCCGTTAAGGTATTTACGTGACGAGTAAGAATAAACGCTCCACCAACGCGCTCTCTGTGAGTCACTTCCCACTTTGTCCTCTAGAGTGCTCCTGTCCACCCCTCACCACAGAGGTGTCAAAAAAGGTTAAAAAATAGATAACCTCAAATGGTTGTATACAGCGGAACCTGGTCTGACCGGTGCGCCTCAAGCGATGGTAGGAGACCGAAGTCTCTCGGCATCTGACGAAGGAAAAAGTAGTATTATGGTACTCTTAGATTATTCCAGGGCGTTTGATTGTTTAGATCCTGAAATGCTTCTGGCTAAACTTAAATTTTACGGCTTTACAGATAATACTTGTAGATGGTTTTATACATTTTTGAATGGTCGAAAACAAATCGTAGTTACTGAAGGTAATGATGGAGAGAAACAATACTCCGCAACAGGTGAACTTATACGAGGTGTTCCTCAGGGATCGATTCTAAGCCCTATTCTTTTCACGATATTTACAGCTGATCTTCCGAAGTGTATTAAATCATGCAAATACCATCTTTACGCAGACGACACACAAATCTATCATACAAAGAAAATATAATTAGAGCAGTAGATGAAATCAATAATGATTTACAAAGAATATTCGAATGATCTAAAAGAAACTCGTTAGCTTTAAATCCAAATAAGTCAAACATGATTATTTTAGGCACTACACATCAGATTAAGCAAGTAATTAACAGCAAAGCTACAATAAAAATTGACGACATCATCATTTCACCAGTAATAGATGCACAAAACCTTGGTTTAATTTTAGATGGAGAACAAAATTTTATACGCCATATAAATGAAAAAATTAGAAACACTTTCTTTAAATTAAAGACACTAATAATAAAATCATACCTAACGGAAGGACTACGAATGATGCTAGTCGATTCTTTAGTATTCTCTCCATTTAATTATTGCAGTTCAGTTTACGGGCGTAGGTTAAATGCAGTTACTGAAAAAGCCATACAACGGGCTCAAAATGCTTGTATCCGATTCAGTTTAAAAATACCCAAGCGCGAATATATTACCCCCTATTTAAACAAAAAACCTATCCTAAATATGAAAGCTAGACGAGAACTCCACTATGCGAGTCTTACACATAGTATGATCTGGAACAAAAAGCCTGAATATTTATTTGAAAAACTAACATGGATTAAAGAAGTCCAACAATTAAACCTCCGTTCTGTAGGTATCTCAAAATTTGTTAAAAGTACCCCAACATAGATCTTCACGGTACAGAGGCTGCTTTAAAAGGAATGCCGCTAAGATCTGGAACGATCTGCCTCCTCCTCTAAGGAAGAAAACAGAAACAATATATTTAAAAAATAAATACAAAGCAGCGCTCCTAGAAAGACAAACCGCAACAAAATCCTGTAAATATTTCTATCAGATTCCGGACCCAAAATTCTATACATATAATAAATCTGTAAAGAGGCCAATTCTGTACATTGAAAATAAAGATCAAAAATACGTCTAAACGTCTTAAACGTAAAAGATACCAAAAATATGATTTTTGAAATTTTTGTCTGTCTGTCTGTGTCTTGTCCACGATTCACGCAAAAACCACTGAACGGATTTTGATGAAACTTTTTTTGTTGTATAGCTATTGGTCTTCGGTAACATATTATAGGTTATAATTTATTTTGAAGATCGGAATACCTGATGTGGAACCATAGCAGTCCAGCTAAACTATTAGAGATATGAAAATAGCGCCTTAGGAAAAGTTTTTCAATGTAATGAGCATTTTCTATTGACGTATAAATATTGAAGGTCTGGTATACCTGATGTTGAACTCTAGCAGCACAGCTAAACTATAAGAGATACAAATATAGCACTTTAGGAAAAGTTGTTAGGCGTGATAAGTGTTTTCTAACGACATACAAAAATCGAAGGTCTGGTACACCTGCTGTGGAGCCCTAGCAGCCCAGCTAAACTACAAGAGATACAAATTTAGTACTTTAGGAAAAGTTATTAAGCGTAATAAGTATTTTCTTTCAAGAGATACAAATATAGAACCTTAGGAAAAGTTCTTAAGCGTGAAAAATATTTTCATAATCATAATATAAGATACTTATAACATCAGAAAAATAACATAGGCTGGGACAGTTTAATACTGGCTAAAACTCCCATAGCAAAACTATATAGATGCCTTCGGGCTTATGTTATTATCATCGTTTACGTACACGTTTATTTGGCACGGTAGCCTACCCGGTCACGCAGGGGAGCAGCCAATAAATTTTCCGTACATTTTCGAGCATTTGTTAACATTGATCTGGTTTCGCTTCGCTTTTGTAAAATCAGGTTGTTGTCATTAAAATGCCTAGGCGAAAAAAACAAGTCTTTCTCAGTATTCGAGAGACTCGAAACGAAAGAGACGAGATAGATCTCAAGAAACTGAAGAAAAACATGAACATGCGAGAACGTTATTCTGAATCTTTGTCTTTGAAAACAAATACGCAAAGAGAACAAAGATTAGCTACTAAACGGGATCAAATTGCTGTTTCTCGTGCCTCAGAAATATTAATGCAGCGTGAAGCGCGACTTACTTCTGATCGTCAGCGTCACGTTATGTCTCGCGAGTCCGAGACATTCACACAGCATGAAACGCGTCTTACAGCTGACCGTGAACGTCATGTTTTGTCTCGTGACTCCGAGACACTCACTCAGCGTGAAACGCGTCTCACAGCCGACCGTGAACGTCACGTTTTGTCACGCGAGTCCGAGACATTCACACAGCATGAAACGCGTCTTACAGCTGACCGTGAACGTCATGTTTTGACTCGCGACTCCGAGAGACTCATTCAGTGTGAAACGCGTCTCACAGCCGACCGTGAACGTCATGTTTCGTCTCGCGAGTCAGAAACATTCACTCAGCGTGAAATGCGTCTCACAGCCGACCGTAAACGTCACATTACGTCTCGCGAGTCCGAGACATTCACTCAGCGTGAAACGCGTCTTAAAGCTGACCGTGAACGACATGTTTCGTCTCGCGAGTCCGAAACATTCACTCAGCGTAAAACGCGTCTTACAGCTGACCGTGAACGACATGTTTCGTCTCGCGAGTCCGAGACATTCACTCAGCGTGAAACACGTCTCACAGCCGACCGTGAACGTCACTATATATCTCGCGAGTCTGAGACATTCACTCAGCGTGAAAAGAGATTAACACAGGATCGAGACTTACATGCTAGAAATAGGGCTGATGAAAGCAAAGAACAACATCAGATACGTCTGGAATCGGCAAGAGAACATTATCAACAGATAAGTCAAGATCGTAATGAATTTTTATCAATGGAATGGGAAAGGATTGACGATATACGTCGATCAGAGACAGAAACTGAACGCGAAGCTCGCTTACTTGAGGATCGCATCCGTCATTCAATAAATAGGATGTCAATTTCCTCTGAAGAATCAATTGATTTATCACACCAAGCCGTCGCTCTCGCTAATGAATCACTGACCTGGACCAATAAAGAAAAGAGTGGATTCTCTTACATACCTAATCTCGACTATGCTCCTTACTCAAATATAGGTGGTATGATTGTGCAGTGCCATCATTGTCAAGCTTTAAAATGGCAAAAAGAGTCTGTAGGTGTCCCTACATATCACATATTTAGACGGTAGTTAAATAATGAATTTAGTATAAATAGAGGACCACGGCCAACAATAAATCAGTTCTGCACTTGAACTCAAACCTCTTATCATTTACACCCTCTCCCTAACCAGCTAATCAGTACGCATCTGAATAGCATCCAAATCGACAACTACTTACCAGACATGCGACAACATGCCGGATGAGGACAAGTCAGAGGAGCTGCAGGCTGCAATGGTCGCCGCCCTGTCAGTCAAGTCGCAGATAATACAATTTTGGCGCGATTCGCCGACGACTTGGTTCACGCATTTCGAAGCCGTCATCGAACCACAGCATAAAACGGATCAGCAGAAATATATATGTCTACTAAGGCAACTGCAAAACCTCAAACACATCTCAGATATATTAAAAAATCCACCTGAAGTAGGGAAAATAAAGGAGCGTCTCATCGCAGTATATGAGGAATCAAACACACGAAAATATCAAAGGCTCAATAATGGAATACCGTTAGGTAATCAAAAACCCAGTCAACTACTACGACAGATGAGAGAACTAGCTTGTGGAATGCTTACAGACGCAGGCCTGAAGGTAGAATTGTTAAAACAGCTACTTGCACACATTCGAACAGTTTTATCGGCTAAGGTCGATGACTTATTAGATACGCTCGCAACAATCGCCGATAGAATTATTGAGTTCGAGGCACCTGCCGGCGCAAGCTTATCGGAGGTCTCATACAAAATAAATCATACCCACACAGATATAACGCAACGTATCGATATGCTAGCAAGCGAGCTGGCAGTCTTGCGTACGACTCGCCTGGGCAGGTACCCGGTATCAGCAAACCGCTCGACATCTCGCTCACGCACGTACAATCGATCAAATTCACCATTTCCGCGTCAACAATCTAGAGAGAGAGAGCATGCTCAGCTTAGCAATGGAGTGTGTTGGTATCATGATACGTTTGGTCCGAACGCTAGGCGGTGTGGACATCCTTGCAATTATAAGAAAAGTAGCCAGGCAGGTATTGATGTACCAACAAAAGGCAACCGTCTATGTATTTACGACATTAACAGCAGAGAACGCTACTTGATTGATACTGGATCAGAGATCTCCGTATTGGTTTACAAAGGGAAATATAGACAGGGGACTGACGCATGCAAATTGTTTGCAGCAAACAACACGCCAATTAAAACGTATGGAGAAAAAACTATGATATTGAACCTGGGACTTCGACGTAGTTTTCGTTGGACATTTGTTGTAGCGGATGTAAAAACATCGATCTTAGGAGCAGATTTTTTAAATCATTACAAATTAATGGTTGATCTATATGCGCCGGCGATGGATCGATCGCCGTTAACCTTCAGTTGTCCTATGGCCTTCGCACGCACTGCCCGCGCTGCTCGTTTACGCACTCTGGCCGTGAATTGTTCAAAAATATTTGGTTTTCTTGGCCGTTTAAAAGCGGCGACCGAGCTCCAGTAGCTAAACAGGAACTGGTGACTAACAATGAAGAAGCCAAACAAACGACAGAGAATGAGCCTAGGGCTCAATGCAGCAAGGAGGTTGTTCCAGTTACAGAAGCTACACGCGAAGTTAGTCAGCGCGGCTCCGCCTCGGTCGGCCGGCAGTCTCGGCGCTCCGTGCGTTCTGCTACCGCCGTCATCGCCGCACGAAAACAACTCGAATTGGAAGCTGCTCAAGCTCAAGCTGAAATAGAAATGAAAGCCGCAGAGGAAAAAGCCGCTTTACTTGAAAAGAAGATGCAGCTAGAAAAAAACCTTGTATCGAAGAAACTCGAAGCTGATTTGGCTAAGCTTGAAGATGATAACGTCGCATCTTTGTCATCCAGAAGCATGGTCAATAGCTGGCAAAATCAATGTTATAGTGAATCTTAAAATTAACAGTGTCCGGCCCCGCAGCAGACTGCGCAATACGTGCCGCCACGGCCGCCGACGCCGTTCCAGCCACCGGCTGCGGTCCAGCCGCTGTCGTCGCAGCCACATCCACCGGCTTTATCCCGAGGACCGCCGCCGTGGTTACCGCCATCACGGTCATCATCTGTAAACGGTTCAGTACCCTCGACCACGTGTCTGAAAGACATACAACGTGGTTCGGCCACGAGGGTCCTGCGTTCTGTCCGCGGTGTCGCGGAGCTTATCTTAACCTAAAATATAATCCAATCTGATCACTTACAAGGAATCCTGTTGTGACTCGGCGTGGCGAGCTACAACGACAAGGATCACGGGGAAGGGGAGAAGGAAGGACACACAGGAGATAGGGATGCCGTAGCAGACTCTTACTCGATGTACCACAGCTCCCAGCCGTGTACTCGCCTCCAAAATACACTGTTGCGTCACTCTATTACACTTCTTGTCTAAACCCCTTAACAACCGCCCCTGACGGACTGCAAGTAATAATTCACCAGCCCGCACGCAAAACCGAACACAGATCGACTCAACAACACGCCTCCGTCCCACAAGCAAAACCGAACCCAGATAGACTGACAGTTCTCAACAACGTCACATCTGACAGATCACAGGGTTGCCATCTTGAAGCAAACAAAACCACCGATTGGTTCCGAACAATCTGTTAATAAAAAAAACTTCCAAACGATCAGCTGTCTAGTGATGATAGCCCAGATGATTACAACAGTGATTGACAATCGTCGTCGTAACCGTAATCGAACGCTACTTACGAGATTAGCTACATCAAAGGACTTACCGATGTTTTTTGGAGATCCAATAGAATGGCTGCAATTTAAAGCAGCATTTTACGAGTCGACGCGTCTGTGTAAGTACAGTGACATAGAAAACGTGTGGCGCCTTCGAAAATGCCTACGTGGTGATGCTAAGGATGCTGTCTCATCATTACTCATCGGCAACACCACGCCACACGCCATCATCGACACGCTGGAACTTCGTTTCGGAAGGCCTGAAAATATAATGACTAGAATTGTGAGTCAACTGAGAAAAATGCAACCACTTTCACAATCTTATCACAAGGAGATAGTTAACTTTGCCATCAAAGTGAAAAACTATGTAGCCGCCGCTCGAGCTATAAATGAAGAGAATTATTTAAGAAGTCCAGAGCTGGTTACTATAGTGGTGAGCAAGCTGCCGTCTTCCTTGATCTCCAAGTGGACTGACTTCACGTTTTAGCGCCGAGAAAGCTCTGCTCCAAAACTGCAAGTACTGACAGATTTTTTTTTCGAAGAAGCGAAGAAAACTGCAGCCTCAGGAGTGAGTTACATACACAGTCAGTCTGAAACAAAACGAAAATTTGAAATAAAGACACAGCCTACATCGCACCATCACAATGTGCTAGTATGTGCAGACGCCAGTACTAGTAAACTAGCGTGCAAGTTTTGCCGAGGAATGAGTCTTAACTTACCCGACTGCGGCAAGTTCAAGCGAGCGATGCGCAAAGATCGTTGGCGCTTTAAATGTCTCGGTGCGCGCCATAACGACATCTCCGAATGTACAGCACCCGTCTGCGACGTCGAGGAGTGTGGTCGTGGTCATCATCATCTTCTTCACTGGAAACCCAAGGAGCCCACGAGCGAGTCGTCCGCACGCGGCCCAACGCCACGCGACGTAGCGCAGCACGACGCGACGCCGCCGGCGCCGCCAGGCAGCTGTGACACCGAGACCGTCGCGCACGCAGCCGACCCCGTTCCGTTTATCGAATCTTCGGTAAAGTGCAACAAAGTTTTACTAAAAATTGTGTGATTTTCATACACATGCATTATTGGATGATGGTGCTACAGTGTCGTTAATATCGGCTAATATTGCGGAGAAGGCCGGCCTTCACGGTGAAAGTGTCACTATGCGCGCCCGCAGCGCCTGGGAAGCCGGTGCATTGGTATGTCAAACCGAAATAATTAATTTCACCATTAATAGTTCAGAAGGTAAGCAATTTGATATTGCTGCATGAAAAATTAACGAATTAGACTTACCAATTCAACGTTTTCCTTTTAAAGACTGTAACGTTAATTATAAGCACTTAGATTTATGTTATGCGATGCTAAACCCGAATTACTTATCGGACAAGATAACTGTGATTTAATTGTTCCTATTACGTGTATTAAGGGGGAAAAACGTCACAAAAACTATGTTGGTGCGTCCACAGTTCTATTAATAAATTTTATAATCTGTCAGCTGATCGCTTTATTACCTGCTGTACTACGTGCGCCGTTATAGGTCAGCGACGACGGCGTAGCGGATTCGTAGCGGACACCACCGTAGACGCCGGCTACGAAACTGCTACGCGGCCGCCGATGCCGCGTTCACCGCCCGACGGACTCGCACACGAAGTAAATACTTGTGATCACGCGCATTTCTTTTTATTTTATAATGATTTTAATGCTCAACAATACGCAGATTTGGAGCTTCACGATTTTATTAAAAAATCTTTTGCCATAGATTCGATAGGTATTTGCAATAAACCTCGTAAGAATCCCGATGAACTCCGCGCACTTGAAATTTTAAATAAAACGTCTGAGTTAATCGATGGACAGTGGTTTCTGGGACTTCCATGGAAGACTGATAACTGTGTTATGCCTAATTCGTATCCCACTGCTCAAAATAAACTTAAAACAATTTTGCGTAAAATCGATGCAAACGAGGCATACGCGGCCCGTTATCGAGATCGGGTCGAGCACTTGTTTACCAATAATTACGCACGGGAAATAGATTCAAATGAACCTAGTTCTCGTACTTGGTATTTACCTCACTTTGGAGTAGACAATCCGAAGAAGAAGAAGCTGCGCTTGGTATTTGACGCAGCAGCTAAAACGCAGGGTTATTGTCTTAACGATTTTCTGCTCCAAGGTCCTGATTTATTATGTTCGCTTTACGGTATAATGTACAGATTTCGAGAAAACCCCGTAGGTGTCATAGGTGACATTAAAGATATGTTTTTACGTATTAAAATTCAACCACAAGATCAACATGCATTTCGATTTTTATGGTCTGACAATGGTAAAATAAAACACTATGCGATGAATTCTTTAATTTTTGGTGCAAACTGTTCTCCGTTTATTGCACAATTCATTCGTACTCTTCTGATCGCTCTGGTGCTTTTTATTTATTAGTTATTAATAAGTTATATATAGCTTTACATATAAGAAACCGCATGTAAATGTATATTGTCTTATTGTCCCTCTTTTTCAACAAACGGTTTATGAGATATTTATTTTAGAAATTTTCGTGACCAGAGCGATCAATAATTGATACCAGAGCAATCAGATGGGAAAAAAAGTAATAAATTATAGGAAATGAATCATTAATATAACTATAAATGAACTTTTTAAATGTTTTAACTTGTTATAGCAAGGTCACCGACAACCCTGTTAAACATGGACATGAAATGAAAAACATAAATAAAATAGCAACAATTTTAATGTAAAATCTTAATAGACCAGTAATTAATTTACTTAAAAATTATCTCAATTTCTTGTTAAAATGTCTTTATAATAAAAATAACATACTAACGAAGACAACATTTGCAACTTGTCACCAAGAGATACATCATTAAAATCCCAATCTATTTATAAACTTGTGGAGTCAAAGGTTCATGACGGGAATTTGAGAGGCGCGGTGAGGTTGCTCACGTCTGACTGTATTTTGGCTCCGTCAACCCAAGATACACTGGCGAGTCTGCAAGAGAAGCATCCGGCCCCCTCTAGGGCAAACACTATTCCGCCAGCGCCTGATGAAAATTCTCCTTATATTACGGTGACCTCTGATGACGTTGGGTTAGCTCTGGGGTCTTTTCCCGTCAGCCCTGCAGCAGGTATGGATGGATTACGTCCCCAACATCTCAAAGAGCTTATCTCACCTACAGCTGGGGACAACGGGAAACGTTTACTCAACTCACTTACCAACCTTTGCAACTTTCTGTTGGGGGGCAGGCTTAAAAGCGAGGTTTGCCCTTTTCTGTATGGTGCGTCACTTTGTGCATTAATTAAAAAGGACGAGAGCATTAGACCAATTGCTGTAGGTAGTTCTTTGCGCCGTTTGGTGGCAAAGCTGGGTTGTCGAGCCGTTAAGAACGAAATGGCAAAGACTTTACAACCTCACCAACTTGGCTTCGGGACTCCCTTAGGTTGTGAAGCAGCAATTCACGCCACCCGTGCTTTTGCTCTTGATCCTGCCAATGCTGGAAATGTGATTCTGAAGGTGGACCTCAGGAATGCATTCAATTCTGTGGAGAGGGATGTAGTGCTGGCTGAGGCGAAAGATAGGGTCCCTGCATTATATCCCTTCTTGTGGCAGTGTTACGCTGCGTCTAGTTGTTTGGCTTACAACGGTCAAAAGATTTCATCTCAGGTGGGTGCGCAGCAAGGTGACCCTCTGGGACCTCTTGTGTTCAGCTTGGCCATCAATAGGTTGATACATTCTTTAGAGGCTCCCCTTAATCTGTGGTACCTTGATGATGGTACTGTTGGCGGCCCACCTGATGTCGTTGCCAGGGACCTTGCAGCGCTTATACCAGGGCTGAAGGAGCTGGGCTTGGTAGTAAATAGCTCAAAATGTGAGCTCTTTCCATGTAGTGCTGTTGCACTTACGAGCTGTACCGGACTCCGAGACCTTGTTCCCGGTATCAAAGTTCTGGACCGGCTAGATTTTGAGCTGTTGGGGGCCCCAGTTCTCCAGGAGGCGGTACCTGAGGCGTTGCTGGGTAAAAGGCGGATATTATACGAGGCGCGGAAACACTTGCTGCAGTTGCCTCCCCACGTGGCTTTGACTCTCTTTAGGAGCTGTCTTTCTCTGCCAAAGCTGGTGTACGTTATGAGAACTGCCCCGACCTGGTTGTTTCCGGATGAGGTCACACTACTGGACGATGACCTCAGAAACACTCTGGGCAGCATCCTTAATGTGCACCTTAACGACTCACAGTGGGTGCAGGCCTCTTTACCCGTGCGTCACGGAGGATTGGGTGTCAGGAGGATGCGGGATGTGGGTGTGCCGGCTTTCTTGGCCTCGGCGAATGGAGTGATCGGTCTGGCTGCTAACATTTTTCAATTTCAAGGTGACCAGATCGATATTCCGTTTGCTAGCGAGGCCACGATTGCTTGGTCGCGTTTGTGTCCCTCATCATCCCTCCCAGACAACCCTTCGGCGCAGCGCCAATGGGACGACCCAGTCTGCAAGGCTGTTTTCAGTGGGTTGTTGGAGTCGGCGTCTGGATCAGACATCGCGCGCCTTAAGGCGGCCACTGAGTATGAAGCCGGAGCCTGGCTAAACACGTTCCCTTCTCCAAACTTGGGTACCATTCTGGATGGCGGTACATTAAGGGTGGCAGTGGCTCTCAGGTTTGGGTGCGAAGTTTGTGAGCCCCATGTCTGCAAGTGCGGTAAGCCGGTAGACGGTAAGGCTTACCATGGTTTGAGCTGTGGCAAAAGTGCGGGTAGATTTCCGCGGCACCACCTGCTCAATGATATTATCCGGCGTGCCTTAGTGTCTGCCGAGATCCCCTGCACTCTGGAGCCACCGGGTCTTAGTCGCCTAGACGGAAAGCGCCCGGATGGGCTTACTTTGGTACCGTGGGAGAAGGGGCGTTGCCTTGTCTGGGACGCCACGTGCGTCAGCACCTTTGCGGCGTCACATCTGCCGCGGACAACGCGTGGGGCAGGCTCGGCTGCGGAGTGGGCTGCCTCCTAGAAGCGGCTCAAATATGAAAATTTGACGCAGTCTTATTACCATTTGGTTCCATTCGCGGTGGAGGTTGCAGGGTCTTGGTGTGCTGCAGCCAAAGACTTTGTAAAGGAACTGGGGCGGCGGTTGCGACAAAATGGAGCTGACCCCCGCGCCGAGTCGTATCTGGTTCAGATGTGCTGAATCGGCGCTGGCTATCCAACGAGGCAATGCCACCAGCGTGATGGGCACATTCCCGCCGGGTACGATTCGGGGTGGTTTGTTTATTTAAGTAGGTAGGTTTAAGTTTTAGTTTTAAGTTACCATTTGCAATCAACCGAAAAAGACAACATTTGCATATTAGTTAGTTGCCGTGAGGGCACTCTTTCCTATAAACTTAAGACAGAAATAGGAACATTATAAGAGGAAAATCTTAATAGACCAAATATACTAACTTATTATTAATTATCACGATTTCTAATCTTTGTAATGTTTTACCAACACTAGATTTCTTGTTAAAATCACTTTATAAAAAATTATCACACCAAATTGAAATCAACTTAAAAAACCAACAGTCGCGTAAAAAACTTGCCCTGTTAAACATGGTTTTTGCTAACCAGTTAACAGTTATTAGAAAAAAAATCGTCGCTTTCGTCATGAGGTTATTTATGTATTTTTTTTTACAAATTGACACACATTTTACAAATAATTCAACATGAAATTAATACTTAAGGAACCAATTTTCTGAAATTTCTGATCGCTATAGCCAATTTGTCCAGAGCGATCAATACCATAGCAATAAGAAAAATATACATTTTCATCAATTCTAGGAAAAGTAATAACATTAGAAATTTTATAGTTTTATGTCATTTTAACATTTTCAATACAATCACTTTAGGCTAATCAGTGTACATGCCAACTTACTCATTATTTAAAGAAGTGGACCATAGCAGTCAAAAATTTTGAAAACCAAAACCAGATCGATCAGTCTCTTACCTTCGTACATTGAAAACGCGGGAACGCAGCGCACAACTATCCCCCACAGCTGTTGAAACGCGACTGAGGGGACAGCTAGCGGAGGGGAGCGAGGCATTGCGTGCACAAACTAGGGTTGGGCAAACGATTTCATGTCGATACAGATCGATCAATAGAAAGCGTCGGACATTTCTTTCTTTTAGTATTGACGCTAAACTAATAAGTTTTTACTTAAAATTGATTCGATTTATTAAAACCACATTATTTGTTTACTTCACGAACAGATTTTCAGTAAAAATAAGGTGATAGAAAAAAAGTTATGGATCATAATTTGAACAAAACTGGAGTCAGGACACACCAGAGCGATAAGTTTTTGGTGGTTTGTGATTTTTTTTGAGGTACTTATAAGAAAACTAGGCAACATTATGTAACTTTCCCAGGTAAAGTGCATGCCAAACTACAATAAACAATATCTTAAGTAGCAAATTTATCTTTAGAAGTATGGTTTCTCCAGGCAGACGCTGTTTTTTTTCTCGTTTGGAGAAGTAGCCTTTTACAAAACGAGACATGATACGAATTATAATGTCGATTTTCGATATGCATGGTTTTCTTACTCCGTTTACGATTCGAGCTAAAATTTTAATGCAACAGACATGGAAATTAAATGGGACCAAAAATTACCATATACGGATACCTCAATGGTACTTTAAGTCACCGGCCGAAGGTTCACACTCCTCTGGCGGCCTTGGAGGCACGTCTCTAAGTCACCGGCCGAAGGTTCACACTCCTCTGGCGGCCTTGGAGGCACGTCTCCGCTAGGCGCGCGCGACGATGCAAGCAACAATGACACGAGTGCGAGCGAGACAGCACTTGAGTTGCATGTATTTTGCGATGCATCGCCGAGCGCTTACGCAGCTGTTGTTGCATATTGGCGAAAGAAGTGCAGCAATGGACAGATTATGGTGTCATTCATTGGTAGCAAGAGCAGAGTTACTCCCTTGAAGCCCGTTACGATACCGAGGCTCGATTTACAGGGTGCGTTATTATCGTGCCGTTTAGCCGATGGTATATGTAAAGAGCATCGACTGGAACCTACCAATACTTACTTTTGGACTGATTCCACCACTGTGCTGCACTGGATCCGCAATGAAACGCAAGTTGGTTGGTGGACCCTCATTTTTACGCCTGGAAGAAAAGTTCTGGCCGCAAGAACCTGTGAAAAAAGAAGAAATTAGTAGCGAAGTTTTAGAAAAAGTACACGCTGTTATGACGCCGATCCTAGCGAAGATGCAAGTAACCTACCAATCCCAGAGCCCACTCGTTTTTCAAGTTGGTTGCGTTTGGTGCGCACAACTGCAAATGTTTTACTTTTTATTGAAAAATGTAAAAAGAAGGCTCATGGCCTAACCAGCGAGTTGATGCACAGGGAAGAGGTGTTATTACTTCGTCAGGCACAAGCACAAAGCTTTAAGGACGACTTAACATTGCTCAAACAGGGCAAGCAGCTTAAATCTAATAGCCGTCTACGCACACTTACACCTGAATTTGACGATGACGGACTATTGAGAGTTAGTGGACGGATACAGGCCACGCAGAATGTTAGCGCAGACGTAAAGTCCCCGATTATTCTTGATGGTAAACATCACATAGCTAGACTTATAGTCAAAGATTATCATATTCGTGCCGCCCACTCTAGCAATGAGTTAGTAGTGAATGAATTGCGACAAAAATATTGGCTTATCAAATTGCGCCCTACGGTCAGAACGGTAGCTTCGCAATGTTTCTTTTGTCGCATAAGAAAAGCCATGCCAAAGCCTACAAGACTAGGAAATTTACCTGAGGCCAGACTAGCTCACCATCAGCGTCCGTTTTCGATGTGTTTCGGACCCATCAAAATTACCGTCGGACGACAAAAGCCACAGCGTTATGGAGTGCTTTTCACATGCCTGACTGTTAGGGCTGTCCATATTGAACTTGTGACATCGCCTTCTGCTGACTCCCTTTTTATGGCATTGCGAAGAATGGCAGCTTGCAGGGGGTGGCCGAAACTGATTTACTCAGACAACGGCACAAATATGCACGGTGCAGATGTCGAGATGAAGAAAGCTTATGCTGAGCTTGACCGCGAATCGGTTATAGCTGAAGCCCTCAATCGTGGTGTTGACTGGCGTTACATTCCACCAGCTAGTCCACATATGGGTGGCGCTTGGGAGAGATTAATCCGTAGTGTAAAAACTGCTCTCAAAGTGGTTCTAAGGGACTGTTCACCCAAAGAAGAAGTTCTTTCAACGCGCTTGGCTGAAGTTGAAAACATGATTAATAGCCATCCGCTGACTCATGTTTCTGTTGATCCACGCAGCCAAGAAACATTGACACCAAATCATTTTCTGATTGGATCGTCGTCTAATTTGCCACTACCAGGTGTTTCCCAACATCTTGCCGATCTCTTTTGGAGCCGATGGCTCAAAGAGGTGCTTCCTACACTTGCCCCACGCAAAAAATGGCTACGTGAAGGGCATCAATTTAAAATAGGCAATCTTGTAGTGATAGCGGATCCTACCTCACCGCGCAATTATTGGCCGAAAGGAGTGGTCCAGGCGGTCTATCCTGGAAAAGATGGACGTGTCAGGGTTGTCGATGTTCAAACCAAAACAGGATTGATGAAGCGATCAGTTACCCGAGTAGCTTTACTTTTTAGTGATGAGTGTCGTGATGACGACACTAGGGGGGAGAATGTCGACGATGACAACCTGAAATAAAACTTAAATCTAAAATTACCTAAAACTATTGTTAAAACTATACCTATTTACTTACCTTAAACTTTAAATGCTAAATAAGATGTCATATATTATCTGAAACCTGTATATCCTAATTTTTCCTTTATTATTAAAGCAAACGAAGCAGGCTGCGTAAACTAGTGTTTTTAAATAAAAAAAAGGGTACAGCGCATAAATCGGGCTATTCTAAATCAAGAACTTAACAAGATTGATTGGGATATATTTAATAACTTGAATTGTCCTGTGCGCATATATAATTCTTTAGAGGAATGTATTCTTAACTGTTATAGGAAAGCAAAGTATACATGTTTAAGTAATAATTCTAAACGAAACAAAAATTCTTAACAAAAAAAGTAATTAGTGAATGTAATAAAAGAGATCAATTATTTTTGGAATGGAAAAAAGACACACGAAATATGGTGATAAGAGTAGATTATAATAAACAACGTAATAAAACACATAAAATAATAGAAAAACAAAAGAATCTACAATTTCAAAATGATATTAGAATGTGTAAGGGGGATATGAAAAAAGTTTGGCAGCTTCTAAATAAAATTTCTGGAAAAATTATTAATTCTGTTGATGACATCATAAAAAAGTCTTTTTGTAATTTAAAATCGGATCATAATATCGCTAACTTATTTGCCACGAATTTTAAACAAAACGTTCAATCAATTATTTCTAACTGTAACTGCAATATTTTAGATGAAATTGAATATAGACATCAACAAGATAAATCTTTTTTTCTTCGGAAAGCCACAGGGACAAAGATTTTAAAAATAATTAATAACTTAGATACTAACAAGTCTCCTGGAATTGACGGAATTAAGATGATAGATATTAAAGCTATTGGTAATAAAATATCACATGTTATTGCTAAGTTAATCAATGTTAGCCTGGAGTCCGGTATCTATCCCGATAAACTTAAAAAAGGTCAGGTAAGGCCAATTTTTAAAGGGGGAGATAGTAAAGACTACTCCAACTACAGACCTATCACAGTCCCTCCAGCTATCAATACCATTATAGAGAAATATTTTAGTCAGCATGTTATTACGAAGCAAACAATATTATATCTCTCAACCAATACGGTTTTCAACCTGGAAAAAGTACTTCCTTATTACTTTCCAGATTTACAGATGATGTTAATGCGTGCCTTGATGACAAGAAACATGTGCTGTTGATATTTATAGATTACAGCAAGGCATTTGATACACTAAACCACCAAAAGTTGTTACGTAAGCTGAAAGATACTGGAATAAGAGGACCTGCTTTAAGATGGTGTAAAAATTATGTAACAAACAGATCATTTGTTGTCAAAGTAGGATCTTCCTTCAGTGATGAACCCAGGGTTACGGAAGGAACTGCTCAAGGTTCCGTGCTAGGTCCACTTCATTATCTGGCTTACGTTAATGATATGAACAATTGTATCAAACACTGTAAAATGTATCAATATGCTGATGATACTTGCTTGTTATCTACACACAGTGATCTAAATGTAGCTACTAAAAACTTACAAGAAGATTTTAATGTGTTGTGTCAATGGTCACATGATGCTGGTCTCGTTTTGAATGCAGGAAAGACTAAAATTGTACATGTACATTCTAATCAAAACAGAAGCGTAAACGATGTTGCGATAGTTGCACATGATCACTTATGTCTCCATTCTAAAAGCATTATTAGTAACAGGTGTTCTTGCCCCAACCTGCAACAAGTACCGGAAATAAAGTATTTAGGTGTTTGGATTGACTCCAACTTCAATTGGGGAAGGCACATCGACTGCGTATGTGACAAGTTGCGGGCAATTATGGCAAAATTTTACATAATCAAAAATAAGCTCCCATTCTATATCAGATTAACTTTATATAAAACCCTGGCTGATAGTATAATAGCATACGGTCTGAGCAGTTATGGCCGGACCTTTACTACTTACTTAAATCAGATATATAAATTACAAGTAAGATTATTGAAACTAATACTACCTACTAATATTAAAAATAAAATTAAATGCGATAATGATTTCTTCTTATATTGCAAAGTCCTTCCTATTTTCGAAAAAAATAAATTAAATATTTTAAAGGAACAATTTTTTCGTAAGGAAATTCTACATCTACGATCACATAGCAAAACGACTAGGCAAATTACAAATCAAATCTTAGATAAACCAAAATTTACAAATTATTACGGTAAAAGAACTTCACAATATATTCTACCTGACTTAATTAACCAAATTCCAAAAGATATTAAAGAACACATTACGACAAAAAACATTTCCACTATAATTTCTCGAGAGCTATTTAATAACCTACAATCTGCCAAACAGTGAGCCACCTGTATGTGAGCCGCGTAACCGGTTTTTTACGTGCACTCAAGTTTGCGCCTGCGACTACGGAGTGCAAAAACAGTGCGACGTCTCTTTTTATCTAAACGAAACCGTACTATAGTGTCTTAGCTATAGTGTCTTTTTCTTTCTGCGACAAGGGGAATAGTGCGCGATCTTAATTTGAAATGTATATTTTATCACATTACTAATTAACGTTATTGTATAGTTTGACAACGTCAAGCGAATCTGGCATCAAGACAAACCTACAATGGTTTAATGATGCTTTTATTTAAATTGTATGTATTTTTTGTATCATAAATAAATAAATAAAAAAAAAAAAAAAAAAAAATAAGTACATGGTAGATGCGCCGGCGATGGATCGATCGCCGTTAACCTTCAGTTGTCCTATGGCCTTCGCATGCACTGCCCGCGCTGCTCGTTTACGCACTCTGGCCGTGAATTGTTCAAAAATATTTGGTTTTCTTTTGACTTTCGATCCCAGCGACACCGTATCACTCACAAAAGTATCACTAACATATACAATCAAAAGATAATTGATCAGTTGGCCGTCAACGCTGCTGTCATTCACACTAAACAAAACAGTCATCTATACATGTACTTAGTCAGGAACAGACATATTATGAAATCCTAAAACAATATCCGGATCTGTTTCGCCCTGTCTCACATATAAATACAGCAAAACCCAATGTAACACATCACATCGAGACTACGGGTTTACCTCTGTACGCTAAGGCGCGTCCCCTAACGCCAAAGAAGTACCAGGCGGTAAAAAAAGAGTTTGAAAAATGATGGAAATGGGAATCTGCCAGCCATCAAAAAGTTCATGGGCGAGTCCGATTCACGTCGTCACTAAAAAAGATGGCAACTTCCGCATATGTGGAGATTATAGACGCCTCAATGCAGTCACTATTCCCGACCGATACCCGATTCCGCGCATACAGGATTTTACCTATCAATTACATAACAAGAAGGTTTCAGCAAGTTAGACCTAAAAAGTGCTTTTTACTGGATACCTATGGAGAATCCGGAGAAGACCGCAGTAATATCACCATTTGGATTGTTCGAATTCAAAGTCATGCCATTCGGACTTCGTAATGCTAGTCAGACTTTCCAGCGCTTCATGCATGAGGTATTGAGAGGGATCGAAGGTTGTTTTTCTTACGTTGATGATATTCTGTTATTCACAGAAGACGAAAAATCACATAAGGAATTATTACACCAAGTCCTAAAAAGATTGAATGACCATAGAATTGCCCTCAGTCTGGAGAAATGCGAGTTCGGCAAAGCAGAGATCGATTTCTTGGGTTATAGGGTGACGTCAGATGGAATAAGGCCACCTACACAACAATGGACTGGACAACAACAACAAACAATTTCAAAGTACAAGAAACCAAAAGATGTACAAGAACTACGACGATATCTAGGCATGCTAAATTTCTACAGAGACTGCCTGCCCTATCAAGCGCAATTACAGCACGAATTAAATAAATACCTACACAACGCCAAAAAGAATGATAAGACACCAATAGAATGGTCGGAAAAGGCTAACGTAGCATTCGAAAAATGCCGACAAAGCATTCTTGACGCAACGACACTCGCATATCCGGTTCATGGGGCTCCGCTCAGTATCATGACGGATGCATCTGATCATGGGCTAGGCGCCGTCCTACAGCAAAAAATTTGACATCAAAGGAAGCCACTAGCCTTCTACTCAAAATCAATGAGCCAGACGCAACGGCGTTACAGTATGTACGATCGCGAACTACTAGCAATTTACACAGCTGTTAAACAATTTCGCCGTTTGATCGAAGGTAATCAAGTAGTAGTGTACAGATCACAAGCCGCTATCATTTGCGCTAACAAAACCATCGAGTAATAATGATACACCACGACGCGAGAGACAGCTATCATTTTGTTAGTCAATTTTGCACAGACATAAAATACTTGGAGGGTAGACAAAACACCGTTGCAGATTGGCTATCGAGAAGGTGAAGGTGATAAGTATGCCAACGTCGATTGAACATGAACAACTAGCAACCGATCAAGAGCAGGATAAGGAGTTGGAATCGATAAAAAACAAAAAGAATTTACGTTTCAAACAAATATTTATTACGAAAGACCTTACCTACCCACACAGTATCGTTATGAAGCATACAAAGCAATACACGGTCTATGTCATCCAGGGGTGTGAACCACAAGAAAATTTGTAACTGAAAAATACTTCTGGCCCAGAATGAATAAAGACCTAAGTATATGGGCGAGGGCGTGCATATCTTGTCAGAGATCGAAGATACACAGGCATACTATAACTCCATTAGGCGAGTTTCCACCGTCGTCGTCACGATTTGAGCACGTACACATAGACATAGTAGGGCCGCTTCCGCCCTCGAATAATAAGAGATACTGCGTCACTATGATAGATCGCTTTACTAAATGGCCAGAGATCGTGCCTTTATCGGAAATTACTGCTGAAAATGTTGCCAGAGCATTCTACGATGGATGGATATCACGATTTGGCTGCCCACTACGCATAACAACAGATCAAGGGAGACAATTTGAATCGAATTTATTTCAGTGTCTAATGAAGAAACTGGGTATTAATCGAATCCGTACAACACCATATCACCCGCAAGCTAACGGACAAATTGAAAGATTCCACCGCACTCTAAAAGCAACAATCATGGCCAGAGTACATCCACTAACTGGTCAAATGATTTACCTACAGTCCTATTGGGATTACGCACGTCATTACGTTTAGAAACAAAAACAAGCCCAAGCCAACTCATCTAGGGCACACAACTGAGGCTACCCGCAGATTTCTTCCTACCAACGAAGTCAAGCGATAACGAGAGCGAATTCGTAAAGGAATTAACGAAAACTATGTCACAAATCACTAGTGAATATGCAACCAAACGCGAACAAAGAACTTATGTACATAGGGATTTGTCCACGTGTACTCATGTATTTGTAAGAAATGACGCCGTGCAGCCGCCGTTGACTCAACCATATGATGGCCCCTACGAAGTATTGCAACGATATGAAAAAAAATGCAAATTGAAACTACCAAGAGGAACAGCTGTTATATCATTGGACCGACTAAAACCAGCATACATATTCGACGAAGACAACATTGCAACGGGAGAAAAAACTACTCACAGTCTAATCCGAAACAAAAAAAAACAGCAACGAAAAAAACGAGCCTTATCGCATTAGGTCGGGTAGGATCGTGAAACCCACAGTTCGCTGGTTGGCTGAAACCAGCGCAAAGAACACCTCTCTCCAATGGAAGGCCTGTACACCAGCACCCTGCTTCTATCTCACTCGCTTCGGGGCATCCGCGCGTCGCTGTAGCTCACCTTGCAGTTGGCGAGAGCCAACAAAATAAACGTCGTCGAGCAAACCGTCGGCAAGCATACAAAATTTTTCCCACCTTATTTCCAACTTAACAACTCCTATACCAAACTACCTACGACCCAAATAACTTAAAATGTTACGACACTAATCACTACATCAAAAAGAGCTTCTAAACTTAAATGTTTAACACAATCTCGTGGTCTACCTACCGAAAGTTTTCCAAGTCCAGGCCGCCACTCTGTCACTGCTTTGTTTAACGTACAATTTTAACCTCCTATCATTTACACCCTCTCCCTAACCAGCTAAGACCGACAATACTATATTAATTCTGTGCCGACAGCTAAAGATAACTTAGCACAGAGGACAAAGGATGTACTCAGGCTAGGCTGCTTGAAACGGATTAAGTTTTCTCTGGTAATTATTTATGCTTTGTGATGTAATTTCGCATAATTGTGCAGTTCAGTAAACTATACATGTAAACAAAATTTCATATAAATATATAAAAAATCTCTCGAGTAAATTCTAACTGTTACAAGCCGCCCGGCCTGCTGTATCCTATGTCCTCTGTACAAAAATAGGATGATGGACTTATTATTGTCAGTTATCTACCAGAATTGTATGAAGAGTCATACCTACCCATCCGATGATTCTGATGATCAATATTGCTGCAAAAGCATTGTTGTCTTTATAATCTTTGTTATCAGCCGGAAGACATTCACTGCTGAATATTGGCCTAAAGTAGGTACTATAGTAGGTACTCATGTTTCTACCTAATGAAAATGCTGACAACCCTTAGGTACTTACACCACAAGAAAAAATTATGCCATCAAGATCACAACTTGTAAAAAAACCAAGTCTCGCAATTCAGTTCTTCTACAGTAAAAAGTTGTGAGATCCATGTAATACCAAGTCGGTTAATTTATTCAGTGCCTACTTAAGGGTCCTTCTGTCTTAAGTTATTAGGTACGTAATTAGCTAATCTAACAACATAGTGACCATATTAATATTAAATATCTTTTATGCTTTAAATAAATAGATTGGCTTAGCCATCGCATGAAAACACAATGTATCTCATCAAGTAATACATATTGTATTAAATTAGATTGTTTAGTTCATTCAATATACCGTGTTTATACAATGCCTGTTTACTGAAAATTCAGGTTTCTAGTTTTATCCACAACGAAGTTATAGGGGGGTTGAAAATGGCCGAACTGCTTCGAGAAAAGGATGGTCCTACTTCTTGTTTGTGGTCCTTTCACAATTGCACAACTTGTAAATTTTCGGCACCATTCCTCGACGTCATCTCTACAGTTTATTTAGTAAAAGCGTTGCTTAATCTTCTCCAAAGTCTTCCGCGCAAATGTCCTCCCGATGCTCCATCATGGTAAAATTTTAGGTAAAATTAAATTTTAGGTAAAATTAAATTTTTGGTAAAATTTGGTAAAATATTTTATTTTCGATTGCAATTTTGCGAATATTTTGTTTATTTTTCTCAAGAAATATTTAATAGGGGTATAGTAGAAAAAACGAACAACAAAAGAATCAATGTCTATTTATTAGAAAAAAATTAAAAGAATGAATTTTACCATCTTTAGAAGCAGTTGTGGACCGTTATGATTAGGAGAAAAGTGTCACACTTTATCTTCTTCTTCAGTTGCATCCGGCTCCGGTAAACGATCCGCAATTGCATTACCCCGCAGCTCATGGAAGAATAGCGGGAAATGGTCCTAAACTCTTTAGGTGTTGCTGCCAGCTTTCGGCAGCTCTAAAGACAAATTTCAAAGTCTCTGACTGGCGACGTACGCCAATTCAACGCAAGGCGTGTTAAAGAAGCTATCGAATGTTACCAAGGCTCGATAGCGTTCGCAAAAAATTTGTCTATTGGGCAGAGCCAGCTGACGAAGCTAAAGACCAAAAAAGGCAGGATCATCACGTCTAAGCCCGACAATTAGCTGAGACCATTGAGGTCATTAGCACAAATCAGCATAATGCACGAAGACCTCAAGACCTTGAAGAACAAGTGGGTTTCAAAATGGATATGGACAAAACCAAAGTCATATCGAACGTCCATGCTACACTCACTTCAATAAAAGTTGGTTACTCTGCACTCAAAGTTGTCGACGATTACGTCTACTTAAGATAAAGAGTCCAGTTAGGCAAGTCTTATTTCGAGAAAGAGGTCAACCGTCGAATCCATCTCGATTGCCCAGCATTCGGGAAGCTACGCAATATCTTCTCTTCCAAGTAACCGCTGTTTTTCATGTCTAAATTCTTGAACCAGTGTATGTTGCAAGTGTCAGACCAAGTTCAGTTTGTAGAACAAACTGCAAAAAACCCAAAATCTAAAAAAACATCTAAAAAACGAAACCAAACCAAAAATACAAAACAATTATACAAACTGTTAAACAATTATAAAACAAACAATCAAACAATTATCAAACAATTATTGATTAACACATTTCAAGTTCATTTAGTATAAGAAATTATAAATAAAAGAATTCGTAAATCTTCAGTTTTTATTGTTATTTTTAACCTGTGAATAATTATGTGGACGACTTTCGCAATTTTACCATTTGACAATTAACAAATTTATTTTATGATGGTTTGCAAAATTGCGAAACTGCCACTTGGGTGATTTTACTATGGCAGAAAAGGAGACCTTTGCTGAATTTGGTATGGAGATGTAAGTCAAAGTGCGACACAGTTAAGTTCCAGCAATTTTTAACATATGGGTTTAATGCAGGTTGTGGCTGATCCCACTCATTTTACGTCCGATTCGGCTACTTTAATTGATTTGGTATGTACAAATGCTCCAGTTCGTCAGGTTTCAGTATCAAATATTAGGGGTGATATTGGGCATGCTATGGTGAACGTAACTTTGCTTGTCAAAAAGTCAAAATTTCCTGCTAAGTGTTTATCTTACAGACCACTCAAAAATATTGATCTCCAAGCATTCAATAGTGACTTAAACAGTCTGGATTGGGAATCCATTTTGACGATGCCGACGATTGATGAGAAAGTTCACGAGTTTAATTGTCTGATGTTATCTCTGTTTGATAAGCATGCTCCATTTAAAAAAGTCAAATTAAAACATGAACAATCCTTGCCCTGGATTACTGACACCATCAGGTACATGACTGGCTTGCGTAATGAAGCATTTAAGAAGTATCGCACAACAAAATCCGTTGCAGATAAAAGGGCATGGAGGGATCTTAAATCATTAGTTGAAAAAAGTGTAGACAGTGAAAAAAGGGCTTATTTTAACCACTATGTAAACTCTAAAATTAAAAATAGTCAGGCTTTTTGGAAAAATATAAAATCTAAAATTTTTGTTGACCCTAGTCAAAACGATAAGTTGCCGGAATGTTTTAATGACCCTAATATAATAAATGACCATTTTTTTACCTTGCCAACTGGTAGTGATGTCCCTTTAGAAAATCTTTGTTATTATAATACAGTCTAGTTTAAAAACTCTAGTTTAATTTTAAGTCCAATTTGTGAAAATGATATTTATAATCTCATTACAAAGATAACATCTAATGCCGTGGGAAGTGATGGAATAAGCAGAGATATGGTTATCCTCACTCTTCCGCGTACTCTTAAAGTACTAACGGATATAATCAATGAATCAATTATTACCGGTATTGTCCCCCATCAATGGAAGGTGGCTCTTGTTACACCGCTTCCTAAAGTACAAAATCCTACACAACTCAAGGATCTACGACCTATAAGTATCTTGCCCTATTTGTCCAAAATCTTAGAAAAAGCGGTATACCGCCAGCTTAGTAAATACGTTGAGGACAACAATATTTTACCTTTATATCAGTCAGGTTTTAGAAGGGGACGTGGGACAAGTACTGCTTTGCTAAATGTAGTCGACGATGTACTTGCTGAGCAGGATGCGGGTCGAGGAACTATTTTGGCACTTCTCGACTTCTCTCGTGCATTTGATAGTATCAGTATTCCTCTTCTTCTATCTAAGCTTAGGTACTACGGATTGCAGGATACTTCAGTCTCTTGGTTTGAGAACTATCTAAGTGGCCGACTACAATCTGTGAAGCTTGCAAATGGTGGTGATGGTGGTGATGTACTGTCGCATTTCAAGCTACTCACACGCGGAGTACCTCAAGGCTCAATTCTTGGACCACTTCTATTCATTTTGTATAGTGCGGACATCGTGACTGTAATCAATCACTGCAAATTCCATTGTTATGCTGATGATATTCAGCTATACATCTCAGATGATCCAAAATGTATTTCTAATGCTGTATCTAAACTTAACGAAGACCTGGGCAGAATAGCTGATTGGTCGCGTGAAAATTCACTGCTGCTCAATCCATTGAAATCCAAGTTCATGGTCATTGGTACAAAAATGCAGGTTTCTAAGATATTGTTAGCAAATCCCATCGTAAATATCCATGGTCAGATAGTCGAACGTGTTGACGAAGCCAGAAATCTCGGTATCTTGTTTGACAGTCATCTCCGTTTTGAATCACATGTATTGAATCTTGTCAAAAATTGTATGTACCGACTAAAAGTTCTATATAAGGTACGTAGTCTCTTAAGTGAAAAAGTTCGAGTTACTTTGTGTGAGTCATTAGTACTGTCTAGACTTAATTATGGTGACATTGTGTTTGGACCACGTTTGCTATCTAAATCGCAGCGTTTGTTGCAGCGTGTGCAGAATGCTTGCTGCAGATTTTGTTTTACCGTAACACCTCGTAGCCATATCACTCCATTTTTAAATGCAGCTGGCATGTTGAACATGCAATCACGCAGACATCTCCATTTGTCAAGTTTAATGTTCAATGTTATGAAATTTAATGAGCCCGAATATCTGTTCAAAAAACTTAGTCTCTCCATTCCATGACAGGTTTGGAACCAGAAGCACGCGTGCTCCACTTGAGGGTCATATTCACCGTACGGTGGCTTTTAGAGGCAGCTTTCGATTCCAGGCAACAAAATGTTGGAATGACATTCCACCGCCATTAAGAAAATTATCGAACAAATTCTCGTTTCTCAACAATTTAAAACTTCACCTGCTCAATGAACAACGAAAATTCCAATAGTTGTCTGGAATCAGTGCATTTAAAATTTTTCAATATAATTTTTCGCAACAGTCGTAGGTACTGCAACTTTAAACACGCACTTTCACAACACCACAATTTCAAATACATAAATAAACTGCACGCACATATATGTTTCATCGATTTTCTTTCTTTTTTATTACAATTAGGTCACTATCCCACAGTTTTTACTTATTTTTATTTTCTGTTCTGCTTGCGATTGCAAGTCATCCACGGGTGACGGCTGAAAATCAGTGTTGCCCTTTGGGCTAATTACACTGAGCCATGGCCCTTTCAATCACTGCAGCACACATGTGCATGCATAGGTACTTCTTTTTTTGTTATTTCCTTTTTCTGTATCTTTTTTTCTTAAATGTATGTACATGTGTTATGTAGATTTTTGAATAAAACTTTTTATCTATCTATCTATCTATCTAAACATGCGAATGTGCAATAACTCGTTACTCTAAAAAAGTGTTGTAAAACTAGTGTGTTCAAAAGATAGAGCATATAATTTTACTATAATGCTTAAAAACATTATAACAATGTCAATGGCATCAACTAAAAAACTAAAAAAAAGTAGATTTTCGCACGTTTTTTTGCTCTCCTGAAAAAACAGATTCACAAGTTTACCAAAAAAGTGGCGATGTATCTTCTTAAACACTGAACAACGTTGTAATAGATTGTAGCTGTATAATAAATTATATTTCATCGCTTCATTTTCGATATAATTTATTTACCACGTAGTCCCTTAAACCTACAAGGTGACTCTGCGCGATATTTAAAAGACACTCAATTTCTAATCACGCTATCGTAGCTAACTTCGTGTTTCTTTTAAATAGTGGGGGTACCCACTATACCTACCTAATTTCCGAGTGGGGCGCCTATTTGAGCTCATTCCTTTTTCGTGCGAGGTGACGACTGCACACGTCTACAATTTTTTTTTTGAGTTATTTTTATTTTTTATATATAATCTTTTCGTAAAGTGTAGTAATTAGTGGTGAAGATTTCCAAACGGAGTGCTGATACAGAAGTCGAGCGTGCTAGAAAAAGGCACCGCTGGGCGCGTATTATTTACAGTGAAAGTGATTCTAGTGATAATCAAAGTTATTCGGATACAAATCAAGGTAAACGCTTAACTGCGTGTTTTATTTAAAATTAAAAAATTTAATTGGCTTATTATATTTTCAAGTAACTGTGCTAGTACTGTACTAGTACTAGTTAATCGTGGATTCGAATAGTTTTTTCTTTTTTCTTTTTCTATTAATAAACAATTAAAGACTTGTAGTTTTAAATAAATCATTTATTCTTTTTAGACGATCATCCTGTGAATATGATTGCTAATGTCCAAGTGCACAATGCATCGAAAGCGGACGTCTCATTGACGCCGTCTAGCCCTCCAACGACTTTAGTTCCAAATGCTACAATGGAACAAGAGGAACCTGTACCAGAGGTATTACCCTCACAGTATCCGCAGTTGGAGCAACAAACTGAGAGTACACTGCCTGAGTTGGACCCTGAATTATTGAAAGCTCTTGGTGAATCAACTGATGACACGCCTGATTTTGGCGACAAAATACTCGACAACTTAGCTAAGCTATGGCTTCCTATTCTTAAAAAAGGTCTGTCTAAAGAAAATAAAGACAAGTTGTGTAAAAAATAATTTAATTCCTGACAATTGCAGGCTATTACAGGCACCAAAATTGAACGCTGAAATATCTTCGGCAGTACTAGACCCAGTCCGAAACAGGGATAAGGGAATAACGTCTAACCAACAACAACTTGGTTTTACTGCCATAAACAGAGGCCTAGAATTACTCTTAAAAGGGGATGATAAGAAGCAGGCTATACAACATCTCAGCAATAGCTGTCGCATCCTTTCTGATCTGCATTCTATTCTATCACACAATCGCATCAAGTTGCTAACCCAAAGTCTCGATAGAGGGTTTCTTCATGTTATTCACGATTCTGAGAGATGACACCTTGTTCGGAAATAAGTTATCCGAGGAAATTAAGGCGGCTAAGACCATCGAAAGGCAAGGACTTCAGATTAAAAAGTCGAACAATTTGAAAGCTTCCGGTTCTAATACTGCAACACACTCTCGCTTGAGCTCGGGAAACTGGGCAGCTCCTGCTCGCTATTAGGCGAGCAGAGGCGGGCGTGGAGGTTGGAGGAGGTCCCCAGCCCCACCCCCATCGCCACGCTAGTACCCACCGCAGCACCTGCCGCGGGCCCCAGCGGCCAGCAAGCTTCGAGCTCCTGCTCCCAACGCACAATAACGCAGGTACACGCCGGCCGCATTGGCCATTTTTACGCTTGTTGGTCACAAATTACATCTAACCCAGTAGTTTTACATTGGATTCGTTCTGGTTTATCTATTCCCTTTAGTTAAGAAGTTTCTCAAACAGTGACACCCGTTAATGTTTTTTCACAGTCTGAAAAACGAGATATGTCGGATGCTATCAGTAAATTACTTGATCTTGGTGCTATCAATGAATGTTCTTATAGGAAAGACCAGTTCATTTTTAAAATATTTTTGGCCCGCAAATCTACCGGTGGAAAACGGCTTATTTTAGAACAGCATCTAAGTTAATACCTAAAAAAGGATTTTTAGCAACTATTAATTTAATTCCTATTAACCCAAAAGACAGAAAATATCTACGTTTTCAATTTGATTCTTTTACATACGAATTCAATTAAATGCCCGATGGACTCTCAGTGGCTCCTCGAGTATTCACCAAAATTATGAGAGGTAGTTTCATATTTACGAAGTCAAGTTTTTCAATCGATCATATACTTAGACGATATATTATGTATAGGACATTTTTACAAGGGCTGCTATTTATGTATCCGGAACTGGCCACTTACATAAACAATATTTAAAAAGAAATTATAACATTTCACTCTTTGGCTGTAAAATAAAGTTTGTTTCATTCATCTGTCAATTGTTTTAACATTGTGGCGCCATTTTTTAAATTCATTGTCTATCATCACCATGGATTTGACTCGTGAAAATTTTCGTGCTATGATTTATTACGACTTTCGGCGTGGATTAACTCAAAACAGTGCATGGATCAACTTTTGTCGACTTTTCGGGAGGAAGCCCCATCGAAAACCACTGTGTATCACTGGTTCAATGAGTTTAATCGTGGTCGTCGTATGCTTGCGGACGATTTTAAAGAAGGTTGCCCTAAATCGGCTGTTGTACCACAAAATATTGATGCTGTGCGCGAACTAATAATGCAAGACCGTCATGTTACATATCGCGAGATAGAGGCATTTCTGGGCGTATTTATAAAATATTACACGAACATTTGGCTGTAAAAAAAATTGTTCTCGTTGGATCCCACACAATTTAACAGTTGAACAAAAACAGGCTCGTTTTGATGGGTGCAAAAAAATGATAGAAAAATACAAATGTGGTACATCAAACGCTGTTCATAATATCTACACAGGAGACAAATCTTGGATATATGCGTATGATCCCGAAACTAAACAGCACTCGGCACAGCAACGGTTTAGGTGTTCCAAAATGAGCCGAACCCAACTAAAGTTGTTCGTGCAAAAAGCACTTTGAAGCAAATGGTTGCCTGCTTTTTTGGTATTAGTGGACATGTGGCTACAGTACCACTTGAGATTCGTAAAACGGTTAATTCTGAATGGTACACCACCATTTGCTTGCCAGAAGTCTTTGGAGAAATACGCAAGAACAATCGACAACGAAGAATAATCCTTCACCTCTAGAACTCCTAGCTGTTCTTTTAGGTCTTAAATGCTTTACACGAAATGAGTCTCATCTCACTGTTCAGTTTTGTTACGCGTTGACAACACTACAGCCATCAGTTACGTGAATCGTATGGGCGAAATACAGTTCCCTCACCTGAACGATGTCACTCGTAGCATTTGAGAATGGTGCGAGGAGCGTAATATTTGGATTTTCGCGTCGTATGTAAATTCGAAAGAAAATTGTGCTGACGCCGCTTCCCGCATTATTAATCCAGATACCGAATGGGAACTTTCGAGCATGGGGCATTTCGCTTGATTGTATCTAAATATGGACAACCAGAAATTGATTTATTTGCTTCTCGCACCAATTTCGTTTCATGGAAGCCAGATCCGGACGCTATGGCTGTAGATGCTTTCACTATTAATTGGAACGATAAATATGTTTTTGCTTTCCCGCCTTTTTCCATTATTCTAAAATGTTTGAGGAGAATCATGGATGACAAAGTAGACGGGATATTTGTTTTTCCCTATTGGCCTGCTCAGCCATGGTTTCCCATGCTGCAGCGTATACTTGTTTCAGATATTTAATACCTAAATCCATATAAAAACCTTTTGCAATCACATTTCAGGAAGAGTCACCCCTTACACAAGAACCTTACCTTGGCTGTCGCGAGGCTCTGCGGGCAAGCTTTCATTCGACGGGAATCTCCACCAGAATCAACTACGTTAATGTTAGCTTCGCTAGCGGATAGTACAGTAAAACAGTATAATGTTACTTATAAATTATGGTAGCGGTTTTGCATTGACAGAAAAGAAAATTTTTTCGATGCCTCTCTTGCTTCCGTTTTATCTTTTCTAACTGAGCAGTTTAATAAGGGTTGTTCTTACGGTAGCTTAAATTCAAACCGTTCTGCGCTTTCTTTGCTTCTTGGAAATAAATTTATTTCCAACGAATCTATTAAACGTTTACTTAGAGGAGCCTTTAAGTTAAAACCAACACTGCCTAAATATGCCATGACTTGGGATCCCCAAATAGTATTGAACTTTATCGCCGAATGGTTTCCAAATTCTGTTTTATGCCTAGAAATAATTACTAAGAAGGATACTATCAACATTTGCCCAGCAACAGTCCTTGAATAACAGAGAATAAGCGAACTGACATCACAGGCCGGCGACGACGCAATCTATCAGTCGCTGGATAAAACAGCTGCTAGGTCCGTTAATCCGTCTTTCTTCACATAAATGATAATATTATTATGTTATTTGAAGTTATTTTGCATGTAACTAATAGTTCAAATAAAAGTCAATATTTTTGATACAAAAATTTATTTGTATTTAAAGCAAAACTTTCCTTACTCTAAAATTCTACATGGTAAATAAATTATATCAAAAATGAAGCGATGAAATATTAGCGATAAATATGATTTGATATGATTTGTTTTTTTAATACGTTCGTGTAATGAATGTTTTTAATTTTAATACGTTCTTGTATTGGACATTTTTGATATTTCTAAGGATGCTAGGATGGTCGTCTCCAGGAAGTATCATTAGAGAAACTTGGTTATTGATCATTCTGTTGAGAAAATGCCACTCAACGAAAGTTCCTCTAAGAACTAGAAGTTCTATTCAGAACTACAGACGACACACCCGTCGCCGGCTCTAAGGACTCGCTATGGCAGTCCTGGAGCCACCTTTTATACCTTTTAAATTACATATATCATGTAATAATCCCTGTGATCGATTTCAGGAATCTGGGCTCTTATTGCTTAATAAAGTCGCTGGGATTTCCTGGTGACTTTATTCTTTCACTCAGCGAGCATGGGTAATCAGGAGTAGGCTGCTTGCTGGCTGGCAACTGGTACTCCTGTGTTCGGGCGAGAGATAGGGACGAATCAGTATACAGGAATAACATAGAAGTTGAGTAGGCGACTCTATGTTTAATTCCGCAGTTAGAAAACATAATGTAAAGACGATCACATTGTAAATTTCTAAAAGAGTTTGGGTTACTCTCACAACGTAGTAAGGATCTGCTACTAGATGATCAACGGCCAATTTTGATTATTATTATAGAGATCAGATGTTCAGTTACACTTTAAGGAGAGGGGACCCTTTAAGTCGGGATTTCAAAAAAATTTTGGAACTCGAACCGAATAATTCAGTCTTATTATATAATTTTTTAAGTTCCTAACTTTAAAAATGGCTGACATTCCATACAAAATTTAATCCCTGCTTCCCTTTTCAAATAGGGATTTCGAAAAAATCCTAAAAGACGTGTCAAATCATTTACTAATCTTAGCTTACATCCAAATTTTCAATTTCCACTAAATTTTCCATAGAAACATTTAACCCTACTTTCCCCCTCAAAATAGGGAATTTGATAAAATGCTAAAACATGTATCAAATGAATTATTAATCTCAGTCTAACACCAATGTTTTAAGTTTTTACCTTTTAGAAATTACAGACTTTCCATACAAACATTTAATCCCCGCTTCCTCCTCAAAATAGGAATTTCGTAAAAAGCTTAAACACGTATCAAATTATTTATTAATCTCAGTCTTAATCAAAATTTTTAATATCCTACCTTTCGAAATGAAAAAAATTCCATAACAAAACTTACTTTCCCTTCAAAATAGGGATTTCAAGAAAATGAGAAACATGTCAAACGATTATTTTTCCTTAGTGTTATTAGTTTCGTAGGTGGCTGAAATAACATAAACATAGTACTTTTAGGAAACCAGTTACGTAAAAGGATAAAAAAATCTTTTTAGGAAACTGGTTTCCAAACTCTGGTTTCCTGAACGGCCGAAGGGTCTAAATGACAATTTTTAAGTTCTTGTCTTAGAAATGACACTTTCCATGAAGGATTTCTATGAATTTAGGAGGACGGGGGTGCATCCTCCTGAGACAGCACTAAAGATTTATACCTATCCTTTAATTAATATGTTTTGACAATGTTTTTGATATATTTGGGATTTGTCTCATTAATAACTTTTTCTGCTACAATTTTTGGTAAACTATTCAGTATCTGAGGTAGGATGCACCTCCCGACCCTTCTACCATAATCGTTGTTAAATTTAGGTATGAAACACAGAGGAAGATTAGACAATTTCCGCAAGTGTTTAACCCTGGATTTTATTTCTAAACTTTTGACTTCTGAACAATAATCGGATACAATAGTGAATTTTACTTTATCGAATATATTTAAAAACCTGGAGAACTGGAATAAGTTATCATAATTATTTTTGTACTTATATTTGATCTTTAGAGGAACAATAGCTTTTAATATGTAGCCTTAGTTGTAAATTATAAATACATTGTAGATAAGTTTTATACGTTCTGCTATAGCTAGAAATACCATAGTTAATAATTGAATCTGCCATTGACATATATAACAGTCTTAGGGTATTATACGGTAATTTGTACTTAAGAATCCCTAGATTTCGAAAAAATGCTTAAACATGAATCAAATGATTTGTTATTCCAAATTTTCAAGTTCTTACCTTTACTCGTAGAAATGACAGACTCTCCATAACAACATGTATCCTTACTTTCCATTTAAAATAGGAATTTCTAAAAAGGGCTAAAATATGTGTTAAATTATTTAATAATCTCTGCCTAAATCCAAATTTTTAAGTTCCTATCTTTAGAAATTACAGATTTTTCATCCTACTTTTAATCCCTACTCTCCCCTTCAAATAAGGATTTTGATAAAATGCTAAAACACATGTCAATGTGTTGTTGTTGTTTTATTGATTTCAGCCTAAATCCAAATTTTCATGTTCCTACCTTTAGAAATGACAGACGTTCCATACAAACAATTAATCCCTACTTTCCTCCTTAAAATAGGGATTTTGATAAAATTCTAAAACACGTGTCAAATGATCTATTAATCGCAGTCGCAGTGAAATAAATAAATATTATGCTTTCTTGATTTAATGTAATGTAATGACTACGAGTAAAATTAGGTAGAATCCTATTTATTTGTTTATTTATTTGCTGGCTTTTGATCTTAAATAATTTTCATGATCCTAAATGACGGACTTTCCATCCAAACATTAAAATATCTCTGCTTCCACTTTAAAATAGGGATTTTGAAAAAGTACTTAAATACGTGTCAAATGATTTATTTATCTCAGTCAGCATCCAAATTTTTAAGTTCATATCTTTTAGAAATGACAGACTTTCTGTAAAAACCCCCCGTGTTGTTAGTAACTTTTTTTTGTTAACTTGGTAAGATATTTTGATTATTCATTTATAGCCGAAATG
Source organism: Carpatolechia fugitivella (assembly GCA_951230895.1). Lineage (NCBI taxonomy): Eukaryota > Metazoa > Arthropoda > Insecta > Lepidoptera > Gelechiidae > Carpatolechia > Carpatolechia fugitivella. The sequence continues at coordinate 19,459,486 of OX579647.1, forward strand.
TAGGAAAATAACAATAGAATAAATTAAGCCTTGTCCGGACAAAGCATTAGTTACTTTACTGAAGCTACCGCGATGGACCCTTGACCCGACGCGTGACTGCCGGCTCCTTCCCGCGTCACGGGGTTAAAGTGACTCTACTGATTTTACAAATAATATTCCAGAATTAGTCTTTGTTAATTCTATTTGGAATATAAACCTTCATTAATTAGGTTATTCGAAACAATATTTGCAATGAAAAGATAGGAAAAATTGAATTTAATAATGTGCCATTCTTTAGCAATACTTGACACATTTTATGAAAAGTATAAAATAAACAACTTAAGACAGTTTATTAAGATCCAGTACTTTTGGTATATTTTTGTAAGGATTTAAATATTTAATAATTTACCATTTCTTTAGTAATACTTGACACATTTATGAAAAGTATAAAATAAAATAATTTAATTTAGATACTTATATCTTTGTAAGTTTAGTCAGACTGTACTGAACGATAATCATTCTTTAGTTTTTGAATTTTACTTACTTTACTTTCTTTTTATAGAACTGAGTAAAAGAAAACTAAATCGTGAATTTATTTAAGGTTTTAGATCAGAACACAAAATTAGGCATTTGAATAATAATTTAATTAAATATTTTGATATAAAATTGAATTTTATAAGTTCGAGCCTTAAAAATCCCATTCCCAAAGAATTAATATAGTACTATTTGTACAGTTTCTTTAATAATTGAAAATTAGGGATTTAAATAGTAATTTGGTTAAATATTTTGATATAGAATATGGAATTGAATGATATAAATTCAAATCTTAAAAATCCCTGTTACCGCAGAATTTATATAGTAGGTACACTAGGTACTACTTGTACAGATCCTTTAATAATTGAAAAGTAAGTATTTAAATAGTAATTTGATTAAGTACTATATAGAATATGGAATTGAATGTTATAAATTCAAGTCATAAAATTTCCTTTTACCACAGAATTAATATAGTGCTATTTGTACAGTTTCCTTAATAATTGAAAAGTAAGTATGATTACTCTTTACTGAAGCATTTAATTAATTGAATCTAAATAGATAATTTTATGGAAGTTTGACTTCCTTGAGAGATTTTATTTATGATTAGTTTTAATTTGAGAAAGTTTTAGTTTATTTCATACTAAGTATTTTGTAAAAAGGATGAGCTTATATAGTTTAGTAACGTTCAAGTACCTACTTCAGGATAATACTTACCATAAATACATATTATAATAGATAGTCTACCTATTGAATTTACCTGCCTAGGTACAGTGTTTTATTTTAAGCAAAACTAGAGGCATTACCTAAATACCTCACATTTACGTTAAATTCGGTGTATGCCCAATATTGCCCAATATTCCGTTAATTCATGGGAATATCGAAAGCCTAGCTGGTTTTTCGAAGCAATGGTGTTTCCTAACACGTATTTTCGTATCGGACTATCCTACCTATGCTCGGTATGATTTCATTGCAAACTAGAGAGTGATCTCACATTTAAAATTAATCATGTGGTGTGTAGTGGTAGTACTTTCAACGCTACAGGAGAGGAAGGTCTAAAAGAAACGAACTAACAGACGGGTTGTGGCAAAACCCAGTGTGTACCTGCATCCTAAGCCACGTGTAGTTTGTACTCTCCTTTCCACGCGCTCGGAAGCTATAGGGATCAGGAAAGAGAATACGTTCTATTGTGTACCCCGAGACGTGTCATTACTGAAGCTGTGTACAAAAACAGGTGACTATTAATCGTGTTCCACTTGCCATGAAACCCTGCCCTCGTACACACCATACAGTGCAACACGGGAACTGAATCGCTGATAGTAGAAGCGATTACCGGTCCGTTCCAAGATACCGGCCAATATAGAGAAAAGAACCCACAAAACCCCACTTTAATCTGTAACTAAAGAATTCAGAAGAATTTTTTAAAGCAGTCCTACTGACCATTTGCCAAAAACAGCCACCACGAAGGAAAAACAGCCTCGTTTTCCCTCCCTGGAATTATCACGACACCATCTTATTTTGAACAAAAATTTAAATCTAAATATTTTAAAAGATTCTAAAATGCCAACTAGAAGGTAAGCTGCACAAACTCGGAACAATTTTAACACAATTTAATTCACTAAAAATCCACACATGAAAAGAACGCTGGATGCCTAGCAAATCAAATTACAAGAATTTAACACAAAATTATATAAAAACCAATATTCAAAAATGAAAACTGAACGAAAATTTACACAAAAACCGAAAGATGGTGCGCGTACGAAGAGCTAATCGACAATGAAGACCCAGAAAGCGCCATTTTGGTCGTATTTATACCCCACGCCTTCAAAATAGGGATTTCGTAAAAATGCTAAAACACGTGTCAAATTATTTGTTAATTTTAGTCTAAATCCAAATTTTTCAAATTCCTATCTTTAGAAATGACAGACTTTACATACAAACCTTTAATCCCTACTCTGCCCCCCAAAATAGGGATTTTGATAAAATGTTAAAACATGTGTCAAATGATTTATTAATCTCAGCCTAAATCCAAATTTTCAAGGTCCTTCCTTTACAAATGACAGACTTTCCATACAAACATTAAATCCCTACTTTTCCCCTCAAAATAGGGATTTTGATAAAATGCTTAAACACGTATCAAATGATTTATTAATTGCAGTCTAAATCCAAATTTTCATGTTCCTACCTTTAGAAATGACAGACTTTCTATGCAAAAAATTAATCCCTACATTCCTCCTTAAAATAGGGATTGTGAAAAAGTACCTAAATACGTGTCAAATGATTTATTTATCTCGGTCTGCATCCAAATTTTAAAGTTCTTATCTTTTAGAAATGACAGACTTTCCACACAAATATTTAATCCCTACTTTCCCTTTAAAATAGGGATTTCGAAAAAATGTTAAAACACTTGTCAAATTATTTAATAATTTCTGTCTAAATCCAAATTTTCAAGTTCCTACCTTTAGAAATGCAGACCGAGATAAATAAATCATCAAATTAATCAAAATGACAGACTTTATATACAAACCTTTAATCCCTACTTTGCCCCCCAAAATAGGGATTTTGATAAAATGCTAAAACACGTGTCAAATGGTTTATTAATCTCAGCCTAAATCCAAATTTTCAAGTTCCTACCTTTGGAAATGACAGACTTTCCATACAAACATCTAATCCTTACTTTTCCCCTCAAAATAGGGATTTTGATAAAATGCTAAAACACGTATCAAATTATTTATTAATTGCAGTCTAAATCCAAATGACGGACTTTCATACAAACTTGAATCCCCCTTTTTCCCCCCTTAGAGGGGGAATTTTCCAAAATCCCTTCTTATTGCTTCTCTACGCCATAAATGTAACCTACTGTGTAAATTTGGTATTTCTAGCTTCAGTAGTTTCGGCTGTGCGTTGATGAGTCAGTCAGTCAGTACGGACTTCTCTCTGTATAATAATAGTATAGATAGTATAGATATAGATAATATAAGATCAAACGAACTTCTTGAAGTAAAGTTCGATCATTATTATATTAATCGCTTCATTTGAAGATATTATTACCCTCCCACCCTCGCTAATGCTTAGCTAACCCGATGGGTGAGGAAAGTTTTGCTATCTCTCCAAAATGAATGAGCTCAAATAGGCGCCCCACTAGTTAGCTACGATAGCGTGATAAGTCAATTGAGTGTCTTTAAAATATCGTGCAGAGTCACAATGCCGTAACGCATGGTTGCTGATACTTACAACTTGTTGGCGTAAATATTATGTGGTTTTTTTCTTTCTTTTTTGGTAAAATATACAAATCTATTGAATATGTCTATACTTTAAGCAAAAAATAACGAACAATTTGATGTATAACTCATTTCAAGATTCATCATACTTTTTTTGTTATTTTATGTTTTCACAAAATCTTTTTTCCTGAACATTTTTACTTTAACGATTGCGGCTTTGTTCCAGGCAGCGATCGATTTATCTTTCTACACATCTTTGTCAGCCAGTCCTTTGCAGTTTCCACTTTTCATTAAAATCAGTCTCATTTTGTAACATTTACAGTTTTGTGTTTTTCTTTTTTCAGGGGGTATTTCACACGTCACCGATAGACAAATGGGATATGGTGATAAACATAACTCTCCCTTGGATTACAACGGCGTATAACGTGACCAAAATTCTGGATGATGATTATTGGGTTGAGGTAAAAATTGTAAAAGGGTTTCGTTGAGGAGGTTATTTATACCTTATTATAGGTATAAAAATCAATTGCTGTTCGTTTGTCTCGAACGGCTGGCCCGGTTTGGCTAATTTTGATCTTGAAATATTTGAGGAAGTTCAGGAGAAACATAAATAATAAGTAACAGAAAATACTAAAAACGACAATTTAGTTTTCCAATACAAAATGGCCAAGGGTAGGTGTAGGGTACGCGTAGAGTATGCGTAGGGTAGGCGTAGGGTAGGCGTAGAATAGGCGTAGGGTAGGCGTAAGATAGGCGTATGGTAGACGTAGGGTTGGCGTAGGGTAGGCGTAGGGTAGGCGTAGGGAAGGTATAAGGTAGATGTTGGGAAAAATGGCAGGACCCCTTTGGCCGTCTATGGAACCGGAGTTTTCGGAACTGGTTCCGTATAACGTCTGCTGGGTCAGCTAGTATAGAATAGAATATACTACTACTAGTTACTCACTTAGTTTAGTATAGGTACGGATATTGTCTTACACAGAAACAGCCCCTCCAGGATCAGAAGTACCCCTGAATTGTACCTCTAGGGGTACCACTTATAAAATGTTTTAGTGATGATTTCAGTTTTTATGTAATTTTCAGAGAATTTTGACAGCTCTCATTGAGACCTATATTTTTTCCATGTAAGGTTGCCTGGAAGAAGTTGCTACCTAGCAATAAGGCCGCCTATCATACTTTTATTTGTTTGTTGTTGTTCATCATCATTGATTTGCATTCCATTTCCTTGGGTGTCTGTCTTCTAAGTAGTCAGATATTCTGTAGTTACCTTTTTTCCAGAGGTGCCTCAGGGGTACAACTCAGGGGTACAACTCAAGGGTACTTCTGGTCCTGGATCGAACGGCCTTCTCAGTTAATCACCAAAAGTACCGTGTTTTTAAAGGGTATTCAGATCTAGTGTACGCTTTTGTCCAGGTAGTGGACAACTTTCTCACTATACAACGTATTACAAAAAATACCAAAAAAAAGAATATTTTTATCAAAGACATTTAATTAAAATTTTCCCATCTCTAGTGATCAGCTGTGTCAAAGAATATTCGGACCAGATATGTAATTTTAGGTCAATGTGCCTATTTTTACCGCTATGGTTAAAAATGTTTACGTACTACTTGTACCATAACCTTCACATTAGAACAATTAATTTCAAAATGAAAAAACTACAAATAAATTAAAAAGCTTTGTTAAATAATTGTTATGAAATAATAAATTAATGAAATAATGGACTAAATATTTCAAAATAATTTTTGTTTGTTACGTAAACAAGATAATTAAGGCAAAAAAGAAAATGTTTTCTAACATAAATTGATTTAAGTACATTACTTTTAAAAATGTAGGCACAAATGTTGAACAAATACTTTTCCGTTCTGATAAATGATAGTCTATATTTTAGATGTCAAGTGACACTAGAGATGGGAAAATTTTAATTAAATGCCTGTGATGAAGAATAATCTTTTTTTTGGTATTTTTTGTAACATGTTGTATAATCAGCTCATGGACGTATAAAAAAGGGACGTATAAATTTTATATATAATTTTTATACGTCCATGAATCAGCTGTAAAACTTGCAGGCACTACGGATCTTTTTCACTCTGAATTGCGGCTTTTTAAGTTGCTTCCGGCAGGGTGTGGTGGTGTACGTCGTAGTGCTTATCTTCAGAGTGCTGATCATTGGGATCGTGCTTCTTATTGAAAGGTAAAAAGGAATGTCCATTAAATATTTCTGTAGGTCAAAAGAACATTAACCTGGATTAACACATAGGGTACTTTTTACGGGAAAAAGTCTTATTCCCACAGGAAAATATTACACAACGCAAGCGTAGCCGCGGGCGGACCGATAGTTAAGTATTGAATTATTAACAGTTCAGTTCATTAAAGATAGCATTGCTTATATTTATTTATTTATTTATATGTATATGAAAATATAATTAAACACAAAGGGTGCAACAAAAACTTAATCAAGTTCGTTTTAACTGTTCTCTTTTAACCTTGAAGTACCTGGTTGACCGAGCTTAGCTCGTTTATTTTTTTTGTAAGACACCTACGCATTTCGATAAACTCGAAGAAACTACACGCGGCTAGACATAGTAGCACCACTCTTATACTTTAAACGAGCAAGATAAGAATAATAAGGATCTCGGAAACGTACGGCTGCAACGATTTCAAAATTTAGTTTCGGGGGCAATAAATCGATGTAGCTTATAAAATAGATTTCCCCGTATTTTCAGGCTTAGAATAATTGATACGCGATAACATTGAAATAGAAAGGTAATTTTGGCTCAGTCGGGACACCGCGAGTTTGCAGTTTGAATCTTGACAAATATATTTTTTTTATTTCTTTGTTCTTTTTTCGTTTGTTTCTTTTTTATATTTTTTATATTTTTTTTATTCTTTCATTATAATAAATTGATGATAAATTTTTTGGTGGTTTGAAAGTTTTCTATCAGATGGCCCGAGTAAAACAAGGAAAAGAATATATTATGTATTATAAAATAATAGGATGGGACTTTTGATAGGATTATTATAGGAAAATAAATTATTCCCATACCAACTAACCTACCAACTTATTAGCAGTAGTTCCAATTTTGGCCACTTCACAGATACAGTGGTAAAAGCGGCGCTAGTAGTAATATAAATTTGCATTTATTGTGGTTGCGTGGATAATTTCGATGAAATTTAGCATTATATGGGGTTTCGGGACCGTTAAATCGATCTAGCTAAGTTTAATTTTTAGTAAAAATAGATTTCCTTGCATGAACAATAAATTAGGATCGGAATTTGGATAGAATTCAGAAAGGAAAATAAATTATTATTCCCATGCCTAACAGTGGTTAAAGCAGCGCTAGTAGTAATATAAAATTGAATTTTTTGAGGTTGCGTGGATTAAATAACGTCTCCGTTGGTGAAATAGCATTTTCCATTTCTGTGTTACATATCTGAAAAAATAACTGAAAATACTTTTAAATGAATGAATGAATGAATATACTTTATTGCACACACAGAAATAATAAATGACAGAGTGGAAGTAAGAACAGGTAGTCATGTACAGTTAGGCGGCCTTATTGCTTCGTAGCAATTTCTTCCAGGCAACCTTTGGATACAGGAGACTATAAAGTAACGCGGAATAGTGCAAGTATACCGTATAAACTACAAAATGTAGTTGTATACTAAATTATCTATACTAAATAACCTACGTGAAATATATACCTACAATAACATACATATTAATAAACATACATAATAATAAGTACTTACATACTATATAACTACATAAAAACGATATATATATATATAAATATAATATAGATTTATGACGGACTCAAAGCTTGTACCTGCCTAGGGAAACACTAAAATGGAGTAGGCACCTACCTACACTAGGAGACAGAAAGGAAGTGGGCTTTCAGACGGTTTTTAAACGCGTCAATAGACGGGGCACGTCTTATGGTCGGAGGGAGCGAGTTCCATAGCCTTATGGCTTGGACGGTGAAGGAATTAGTGTAGAAGTGAGTACAGTGAATGGGCATAGTAAGAGACAGATCTAGGGAGGAGCGAAGAGTGCGATCAAGGGCGAGAGAACGAAATTCTTTGAGATATGACGGGGTAGAAGGGATAAAGAGTATAGAATAAAGAAGAGATAGAACATGAGAGTCCCTCCGACGACGAATAGGGAGCCAGTGTAATTTAGCACGGAAATATGACACATGGTCATACTTCCTGAGATTAAAGATAAACCTAATACAGACGTTTTGTAGCCGCTCGAGTTTGCCAAGCAGCTCTTCCGTGAGATCAAGATATGAACAATCAGCGTAATCTAAGATTGGTAAAAGAAGTGATTGAGCAAGAGAGATTTTAGTACTGGTCGGCAAGAGATTTTTTAGTCTTCTGAGAGACCCATAAGCAGCAAAGATCCTCCTACTCACCTCAGCAATTTGAGGTTTCCAGGACAGGGTGTTATCAAACAAGACACCAAGATTTTTCACCGTACTGCTATAATCAATTGGAACACCATCAAAAATAATCGAAGGTAACGAAACATTATCTATTCTCGAGTGAAACCATGGACTACCAATTATGATCACTTGAGTCTTGCTTGGGTTAATTTTGAGACCATGACGTTGGCTCCAGTCTGATATTCGAGCCAAGTCACTGTTTATGGTGTTAATGGCAACGGGTAGGTCTTCAAGACGTGACTGGGAGTAAATTTGGAGATCGTCTGCATACAAGTGATACGAAGATGATAAGGAAGAAGTAATTGAATTTATAAAAATGGAAAACAGTAGAGGGGACAGTACGCCACCCTGTGGGACGCCAGCATTAGTGCAACACCACGTGGAAAACGTATCTTCCACCCGAATGCGCTGCCGACGTCCAAACAGGTAACTATGAAACCAGTCAACTGCCGTCGGAGATATGTTAAGAGAGCGAAGTATTTGGAGGAGGATATCAAAATCCACAGTGTTAAAAGCATTGCTAAAATCAAGCAGCGTTAGCACTGTAAGTTTCTGGTTATCCATACCCCAACGAATGTCGTCTGCAATTTTGACCAGCGCAGCAGCCGTGCTATGACCGGAGCGAAAACCTGACTGAAATGGGTTAAGAAGTAAGTTCGAATTTAGGAAATAGTTTAGCTGACGGTGCACTAAGCGCTCGAGAACTTTGGAAAGAAAGGGGAGAATTGAGATGGGGCGATAGTCTGAAAAAGAAGTAGGTTTGGCTTTTTTAGGAAGCGGAATAATCAGAGCTTCTTTCCAGGCTGACGGGAAAGTACCAGAGGTGATGGAACGGTTAAAAATTTTTGTGATGACAGGTGTAACAATGTCAATCAAGGGGACGATCATATTACGGCTAATGCAGTCACCACCAACCGCATTCGAGGCGATAGAAAGTATGCTTTTCTTAACATCACAATCGGACAGTTGACTCAAAGTGAAGGGAGGAATGTTTGGGGTTGGTTGCGATGAAAGAGTTTGTAGTGTATATGACTTAATGTTACTAGCTAAAGACGAAGCAGAGGAAAAGTGTCGATTTAGTGTATCAAGATTAATATTTTTAGAAATTGGATCATTGCGTGATTTGCGACCAACACCCAGGGTACCTAAGAATTTCCATACTTTATATGGATTACCATTTTCAACGTTAAGATGGATATGGCGTATCTGAGCGTCCCTTATCACTGTATTGCAGCGATTCCGTATAGAGTGATATTTGTCACGGTTTTTATCAGAAGGGTCCAGTTTGTACCTCCCTTTGGCCTTAGTCTTTTTGTCCATGAGTGACCTAATATCGTCCGTAAGCCAGGGAGCAGGAAGATGCTTTACTCTTATGGCTCTTATAGGAGCATGCGTGTCATATAGCCCCATGAGGAGAGAGTTGAAGACCTGCACCTGCTCATCTACTGTGTTTGCACGATCAACCACAGACCAGTCAATTTTGCTAGCGTCCTCAACGAGACGAGCGAGATCCATATCTTTAAAATTACGCTGATAAAGAGTTCGGGGTTTGGCTTTTGGAGGTCGAATTTTATACGAAAGATAAACGAGGTCATGATAGGAGAAGGCGTCAGCAGTGAACTGCCCGTGTTTAGCAACATGGTTGGGAGAGGAGACGATTATCAAGTCAAGCCAAGAAGGAGTGCAGTTTGGAAAATAATGTGTAGCGTTGAGAGGGAGAATGCGCATGTTGCTAGAATTAATAATGGAGTGTAGGCTGCGTGAACGAGAATCATTTTTTAGAAGACATGTGTTAAAGTCACCCATAATTATGGAATGACTGTAAGAAGGGAGCAATTCTTCGAGAAGGGCCTCAAAAGAAGAGAAATAACTAATTCTAAGGGAGGGACTATAGTAAACGCCTAGAAGAATTTTGGTGTGGGATAAAGTGACTTCCAGGAAGAGATGCTCGGCTGAATTTGGAGGAGGGGGCTGAGGGGATTTGCTGAGAATTTTAAAAGGGAAGTGACTACGTAGATAAATGGCAACGCCGCCATGCGAAGAACTCGAGCGGTCGTTTCGGATGAGTTGAAAGCCCGGAAGAGAGTAGGATGTGGATGGGAGACATGGGTGGAGAAAAGTCTCAGAAACGAGTATGGCGTGGATGTTTTTAATGTCAAACGAAGCAAGCATATCTGCATAGTGAGCCGGGATGCTTTGCGCGTTTATGTGTATGACATTAAAATTTTTATTAACATCCGCAAATTGTTCCGTTAGTAATTCGTGAAGTGAAGGTGTGGTACTATGAAAACTATCATCAGAAGATGATGAGGAGAAAGACAGGAAATGTTCGCTATCGTCAGATGAGCTATGAGCCGTTGATATAACCATAATAAAAAATAAATAAATAAAATATTAATAAAAACTACTAAAAACAATACTATTAAAATATAAAAAATGTAATCAAACAAAAATACTAATAAAAATATTGTCTCATGTACCCGCCGACTGACCCAGCTTAAATAAGAGTTATAAATTTTAAAAACAAAACGCTAACGTGAAATGAAACGTAAAGAACATTAAACATAAATAACAAAACACATTACATGATAAGAACGAGAAAGAGAACGAACACTATTGGAAAATATACAGAACACTTATCGCTAGCGGCACAAAAATAAAACACAATTTGACAGTAAACTCATTGACTAGAGAGTGCGTTTCAAAATGTGCGAAAACCACCCGGAGCGATATTACTCACACTTTCGCTTGTTACAAGCCCTATGAGTGCGAGTGAAACAGACTGCTGCCAAGCGATCGCTCCACTCGTTTTGAAACACACTCAAGTTTAGACAACTTCACAAGTCACAAGAAACAATACGTACGCAAACACACCTACAAATAATAAAATAATAGGAGAAACGAAAATAACACACAAATAAGAAAAACGGTTGCAGAGACAAAATAGCGAGAAAGGCGGTACTTGTGAATCCATCACCCGGCGTCGAAAAAGCTACCCTACTGCTTGCCACGGCCCTTCATGGGCCTAGGCACGACGGCAGCAGCTTGCACACGCTGCGACGGCTGTCTCTTCTTCGCGGCAGCGGCACTGGATCCCGCGGCGACTGCAGCTGTGCTAACAGTGTCTTGCACATTCGTCCTTGCACGATCCGCACCAACCTCAGACCGCGGCGACGACGACGCTTCACCGGACTCGGAGATGTCGTCTAAATCGGCCGCTGTAGTTACACGATGCCTAGTACCGTCCGGCCCCAGGACAAATATGACACCATCTCGAGTCCAGCAGTTCTTCACGCTTAAATGCTTTTTTAGAAGAAAATTTCGTCACTATGTGAATTGTAGTGCCATCTGTTGCTGAACTTTTGGTGTAAGAAAAACGAAGTAATTTTCTGTTAAGGTATTTTAATTAAACTAAGTAAATGAAAAATAATTATTAAAGTAAAAAATCATTTTTTAACATAACACGTTTTTAGCGCACCAAAAAGTATAAAATAAAATTAATTTAGATTTTTATTGGTGTAGTACTCTTGTAGGACTTAAAACGAAAAACGTGGGGTGCATGGAGGTTTCGGGTTCGAATCCCGGTGAAGACACTCTTAAACGAAAATGTCCTTATGAGACTTTTTTCAGTTTAGTTGGGACATTGCTGCCCGAATCACCTGATTGTCTGAAAAGAAAGATGATTCCGTGATTCGGAAGGCACGTTAAGCCATGTGTCTCGGCTCTAATATCTACAGAAGGCGTCGTTACTCGACCTAAGTCAGTGGGTTTTGACAAGGGCCCGGTACTATATTAACTGTGTGAGGGTATGTGAGGTTGGTTGTCGACCTTACAATCCACAATATGAAGAAAAAGAAGAAGCCAGCCTACGTTCACTATCTGTATGTAATCAGCTAACGACAGACTTTCAAGATACCATCTCAAACCTGAAACTCCTTACGAATAGCCCAAGTATCGGGGTAAACTATAAGCTTATTAAGAGGGAAGAATAGTACGTGCTCGTCCATACAAAAAGAGAAAACGTTTTTCCACTTCTAAATATTTTCCAATCTCCATGATTTTTTAGTATGTTATTGACACAATTAATGACTAGGTTTATAGATTTTTCTTTTTACAAAATTCGCTATAGATTCAAACTTATATAGGCACCTCAAGTAACGTAATTTTTATGATTAAAACTGTGTCGAATTAAGCCGTTTGTTGAACAAAAACAATGTTTTGTTTTTAAAACCAAACTTATGAACCTGGAATATATTGTGCTGAAACGATCGACATCAAAATAAAAGTGATTTGTTGAAATTTAGTTATTGGAAACCGTTTTCTCCCGAAATGGGAATTTCATCAAGAAAAGTACCTATTGTCAGTCGCGAGCTGCAACGCTCTCGCTCTCTCTCCCGTGGGCATGAACGCACGAGCGATAACAAATGTTTTCCTAAATATTTATTTCGTTAGGATCGCGAAGCTATTCTTTCCTCTTAGCATTGTCAGTTTAGTGGCCAGCTGGACTACTAAATGACCTCTTACTTCGTAGCCTCTTACCCAGTTTAACTTATGTTATTTTCGAAACAATCATTAATAATATAATAAACAATTAAACGCGCTTGAATAGCACGAAAGACGCAGTCTAAACTAAGCAAATACCAAAAATACGAGAGTATAATATCTTTGTACTGAAACTGTTAAATAACAAAACCTAGCTTTGGATAATGAAGAAAAATAAAAGGATGTGTCGAGGTTAGGATTAATTACTTACATAAAATATATTGAATGAAACACTGAAAATCATAAAATAAAAATAATTTTAACAAAAAAATAGAAACCTCCTTCAAATTACCTTATATGGTTATCTCCACTAAAAAGTAACAAATAAAATAACATTCCAGATGGAACATGAAAAAAAATATTGCCAATATCCTCAATTATTGGCTGGCACCGACTCCAAAAGGAAGTACAAAGTTCTAAATATTTACTTAATACACTACCTATCTACTTAATTGAGGATATTGGCAATATTTTTTTTCATGTTCCATCTGGAATATATTTTATTTGTTACTTTTTAGTGGAGATAACCATATAAGGTAATTTGAAGGAGGTTTCTATTTTTTTGTTAAAATTATTTTTGATAAATATTTTTCCTTTTGACAACCGTGATTAATTTTACGCTGTTTTAGTGTTTGTTGAGATTTGCGTATATAAGATACGTTTATTTTAAAAATCTAAATCGTCATGTTTATATTATTACTGTCGCCGTTGATGTAACGCGTAAGTAAAGTAAAAACACTTCGCGCGTCCTTATAATTCGTATTTATTCATTGCGTAGACATTATTTTTTATATTTTTAAACTACCCGCTTAGCTAGAAGTATTGATTTCCGATTATACCGAGCTGTAGTTTTGATAAATAAATACCCACATACGTACCTATTTATGCATACCTACCTGTTTATACTTACCTATCTGTATCTGAACAGTGGATTCTCGTTTTCTTTATCCATTTAAAAACACTTTTGTTGTACCATCTTACAAATCATTACTTTGTTTCCTTCTATAAAAAACGTACAAGTTATCATGTTTTCTTGTGTAGGATAAGACGTTGTTTTGTTCTAGGACTGATATTATTTAGTGATGCCTTCTTATTTGTGAACATAGTTAAATATTAACTGTTTAAGAAAGGAAGGATAGTAGGCACGTAATTAGTTATCATAGTCTTAGTTGGCAAGCAGTATGAACAGGTAGTAAGGTCTAGTCTAGATAACTTATATTGACAACATTGTTATTTTTCATGATCATTTGCTTTGAGTAATTTGTTGAATGACAGATATCATTTTGGAAGGGTTCGATTTCCAGCTGTGAGGCGTATAACTTATTTATAGGGTAAAGACTAACGATTAATAAGTTGCTACTCGTAGGAAAGGATAGATAGTTATCCAGCCTCTCTGTTGACGGATGATAAGCTTTCGTGATAGTGCAGCTGTAAACCTAATTGAAATGTCTTCATAGGATTTTGCGGATTTATTTACTTGTTCCTGAATGAGAAAGAATAGAGTACTCGGATAGCAAAGGAGATGCAGGTTCAATTCCTGTCCAAGTTTGATACAGAAAAAATATTTATTTTGCTTAATAATTTATTAGAGAATGGAATAGACATGTCGTTATTCATTTCTGTTTCCTCGGTGGTAAATTAGATGATTATGTTTGAAATCTTCGATATGGAAAGATCGATAGATAAAACGGTTATTACATTTATTTATTCGACTCTTAGGTAGATGAATTTAATTAAATGCGAGATCTTGTTAAGATCATTGAAATGGTATTCGAGAGACCATTGATTTAGAATTTTCGGGTACTAGATACGTGATACTCAATTTAAGAGAAATGTTATTGATATTATGATAGTGTTAGAAATATTTATTTATTTAGTTGTCGTACTACCCCATTGCAGTAGGAGCATAGGATGCGTTGCGTACAATTTGCGTTACATAGTAATAGCATCATACACACATAATGTTTTGATACAGTTTAGTTCTATGTTATTTACCTCTACAGTTTGGAACCGTTACTTAGTTTGCTATTGTTGTGAAAATGGGGATGTAACTCTAAATCATCTTTTAACTCGTGTATGTTTTGCTTATCGGTTAGTCCAAGATTTTAAACGGCACTCAGGAAATTAATATTCATTGTGAATTTTAGGTTATTTTGATGAATAGTTTCGCGAACTTACACAGGATTTCAATCATCGAATGTAGCTTAACATTGTATTTTTATATTTACTTGATCATATAGTTTTATAATTAATAGTCTTAAATTAAATTCTCTTATTACTTTGTTTGACTAATTTTCAAGCGGATTAGTGAGTGTTATATTGATCTGTTTACGGTTCAGAAACCTTTTCTTATATTTGAGTTCAAATTGGATAATAGTTAAATATAAATAAAATAGTTAAATTCGATAAAAACTAATAAGTAGTATTACAAATTAAAGTAAAATTATTGAAAGAGGATTCTTAGTCTTAGTTTGTTGGAAGGTGTAGTTATTCATGTAAGTATCTCGTTTTATTTTATAACAACGTATATCATGTCGTAAATGCTCTTTCTGTCCTCCCTCGTAATACAAGGTTTCGGTTATAGTGGTCATTATACGTATTCACTCATAATACTGTTACGGCCAAGGGTTCGATAATTTGGTCTAAAACACCAATGACGTAATTCGAAGGTTTATTCGACGATGAACAACTGGTTCCAGGGCAAATCACACTATTATCCAATTCGCAGAGTCACTCGTAATCCGTAGGTATCGCTTAGGTCGCAGGTTTCTTCGCTCTAGATCGCTTTGAAGTTTTCACTCCGATAGCTCACTCGAAACTGAACTGCACTTGCGCAGAGCCGGCCGCCTTATATATGCGCCGAAATCGGGTCTAGAATCTTCCAGAAACTACAAGTGCAGTCCTACAATACGACGAATTTCTGGAATAGAGTCGCCATCTAGTATCGAGTAGACGTATTACGTACATAGCTTTCGAGCGTCTTGAGATATCTAGATAGTTCCCGGCTCTGTCGATAGATGGCGCTAGCTGCTACTGCTAGACCGTAACACTACCCCCTCCTTAGTTACGCTCGTCCCGAGCGTTACTGTTATTGCCGTGATACCGTGCCAAGTGGTCTATATGCACCACCTTAAATGCTCCTCTCGGCTGCCGTTAAATCCGGTATGTAACATCATTTATTCTGGTGACAACCTTGTAGGGACCTTCCCATCTCGCTTGTAATTTTGGTGGTTTTCCTTTACGGCGAGTCGGGTTGTGTAGCCAGACTAATGCTCCTTCCTCAAAACCACTTGTATTCGTCCTTCGATCGTATCTCGTTTTCATGTTCTTGCTCGACTACAAACCATTTTCTCGAACTATGGCATAAATGTCCTGCATCCTTTCTCGTAGCTCGGAGACATAGTCTTGCTCTGTCTGGGGGTCGTCTGTAGGTCTCCCTGTCAGCAGATCCACTGGTAAGCGTAGTTCTCTACCAACATTCACATATACTGGAGTCACCTTAGTGCTTTCATGCTCCTATACGCCAGTAGGAATAGAGGTATATATTTCTCCCAGTCTCTCTGGTGGTTGAAAATGAAAATGAAAAAAAATAAAAAATATTTATTAAAAGCAGCTCATACATAATTGACCAAACAGGTGTATAGAATTGAATTGGTTGTCGACCAGTTTCACCAGATGCCTCTCTAGTGTCTGATTAAATCTTTCCACCATGCCATCAGACTGTGGGTGATACGGAGTGGTCCTCGTTTTGTGCATTCCCAATATCTTACAAACTTCCTGAAACATCTGTGACTCGAAGTTCCTTCCTTGATCAGAGTGGATTTCTAAAGGTACACCGAACCGGCATATTACTTCCTCTACCAACTTTGAGGCTACTGTTGCAGCTTCCTGGTTGGGGATAGCAAACACTTCTGGCCACTTTGTGAAGTAGTCCATGACGACCATGAAGTACTTATTTCCGGATTCAGTTACGGGGAATGGTCCTGCCACGTCCACTGCGATCCGTTCCCAGGTTGCACCAACGTTGTAGAGTTGAAGGCTTCCGCGGCTTCTTGTAGGTGGGCCTTTCACAGCAGCGCAGACGGAACACTTACGGCACCAATACTGCACGTCATCCCGACAATGAAGCCAGTAAAACCTCTCTCGTACTTTTGTTAATGTCCTCTTGACGCCTAGATGTCCACCCGACACACCATCATGAACTTCACGCAGTACATATTTCACTTTAGCCCTCGGTACTACTACCTGAAGATGAATCTCTTTGCCATTAGGTTTTTCCATTTCCGGTAAAGTATTCCATCCTGTAAAATGAAATTGTTCCACTGAGCCCAGTATGCCTTAGTGATGGGGCTTGTAGGTGCTACCTCCACCCATTTTGGTTTATCTGCACTTTGCTTCTTCCATGCGCTTATAAGCCTTATATCTTTGTCATCTTCTTGGGCTTCCTTGAAAATCTCATCTTCCCAAGGTCCCGAATGGCTCGTCCTCGTAAGCCTAACTAACAGCTTTTTCGACTCGTGCTTGACACAGTGCTTACAATCTTCCGGACACGGCCTACTAGAGAGCGCATCAGTATTTCCATGGGTCTTCCCACTACGTGCTTGTGGAATAATCATTGCCGGGGCTTCCTCCATGCCAGCCAGTACCCGCCCCTTGGTCCTGGCTGTTGCTCGTTTCCCTGACAAGCAGCAAGAGATAGGGCCTGCTACCTCTTTGCCATCTCCTCGAAGCGTTCCTTTAGCTTATTAAATATCTCTTCAGCAAGCTTTGTCAGTCTCTTTTTTGGGGCAGGTGAACTGAAGATGACCCCTTTCTCCACATCTGTAGCATATTGGTCCAGTCTTTTTGTTCTTGGGTGGTGGCGACGTCTTGACCCTCTTCGATTCTTCTGTTACCTCCCGCAATTTGTTAGCTGGCTGTACATCGCTCCGCACGGCTTCAACTTCAAGAGCGTGCGCGAGGGCTTCCTTCAGTGAGGCATGATAACGAAGTCTCACTGCAGCCCTAATCTCCAGGTGTCGGATCCCGTCGACGAATGCTTGCAGTGTATTACAGTCTACCATCTTCGCATCGGCAGACGGATTCGCCTTGTGGAGCTTTTCTATTTCCAGAGCCCACTGCTGCAGTCCTTCTCCCGGGCGCTGGACTCGGTCGCGTAGTTGGGCGCGGAAGACGAGCTCCAGATGACACTCTCCATAACGAGACTTGAGGGCCTCCATCAGGTCTATAAATGTGCTGCCTGAGCTGGGCAGCGCCTCCAAGATGGAGAGGGCCTTGTCCCGAAGTGCGACGGTGAGAGCAGTCAGGCTCTGTTCCTCTGTCCACCCATTTGCAGCGGCGACGGTCTGAAATTGTTGGCGGTACGAAGCCCAAGATGTAGTGCCGTCGTAGGTGGGTACTTTTACCCTCGGTGCCTGGAGAGTGTAAGCAACTTAACACGACGCGGCGGGTCCTGCAGTCTTGAGTCGCAGAACTTCTTTCTGCAGTCCAGTGAGATTCGTTTTAAAGTTGTTTACATCGGTCCCCAGGTTAAATACTCGCTCTTCCACCAGGTTTACATTTTGCTGCAATTTTTTAACCACATCAGTAACCGAATTCACGGCAAGCAGCATTTTATCCTGTTTCTCGCTTATTTCCTCCTGTTTTTCGCGCATTACCTCCTTCATTTCCTCCTGTTTCTCGAACATGCATTCAATCATCAGGATGAATCTGCTATAGTCGAACGCAAATGCCCTTGCTTCTTGAATGCGGCTGCTTACCAGAGCTTGAGCTGTAGGCGTGGCCCGGTGGGTGGGGCTTCCATGGTGAGCGTGACCTCCATAGTGGGCGTGGCTTGGTGGGCGAGGCTAGTGGGCGTGGCTTGTGGTCCAGTGGGCGAGGCTTGGAGGGCGTGGTCGGTGGGCGTGGCTTGGTAAGCGGGACTAGGGGGCGTGGCCTGAAGTTTGGTGGGTGGGGCTTGGTGGTCAGTGGGTGTGGCCCCACGGGAAGTAGGCGTGGCTTCCGAAGCAAGTTGCGCCCTCGTTCTAACGCCGGTAGTATCGTCTCTCGGAGTCACTGGCATCTCCAAATTCCACTTCCAACACTAAATGTTACGGCCAAGGGTTCGATAATTTTGATTAAAACACCAATGACGTAATTCGAGAGTTTATTCGACGATGAACAACTGGTTCCAGGGCAAATCACACTATAATCCAATTCGCAGAGTCACTATAATCCGTAGGTATCGCTTAGGTCGCAGGTTTCTTTGCTCTTGATCGCTTTGAAGTTTTCACTCCGATAGGTCACTCGAAACTGAACTGCACTTGCGCAGAGCCGGCCGACTTATATATGCGCCGAAATCGGGTCTAGAATCTACCAGAAACTACTAGTCCTACAATACGACGAATTTCTAGAATAGAGTCGCCATCTAGTATCGAGTAGACGTATAGTTCCCGGCTCTATCGATAGATGGCGCTAGCTGCTACTGCTAGACCGTAACAATATGAGACGGTGGTGGAGGTATTTAAAACGAATTAGAGTTACTGGGCATACTTTCTTTATTATTTTTGTATAGATCAGTCACACGCGAAACCTAAATTAGAATCAGCTCTTTTTCTCACGTCAAAACTTATTTTCCTAATTCAAAAATAATCTAAATGTTTACGGCCAGCAACAGCCAAAGAGGCAAAGAGGTGTAGGTATGTACCCATACCTGACACAAATCTATGTAATACGACGTAATCATTCGCATATAATACAAACATACATGCTAAATCTTATACATAGTTACTTTTTTTTTCATAATTACTGATCTTATATATAATTACTTGGTTGCATGATTTATCTTATACATAGTGTAGCGTTAAAAAAGAAAACTAGCTAACCTGTGGTCGACGACCACAGGCGAAACGTGAAATTTAGGTGTACAAAGAAAGAGTTAGTTAAATTGGTCCGAACGGTATAATATAAATTTAAAAAGGCCTAGAAATTGCCAAGCATGAGCCGAGAGTCGAGTCCAGAGGGGACTCCGTCGATATCGTGTCGCTGAACCAGTGTTGTGTTGTGGTGTATCGATGCAGGAAGGTGTAAAAAACCGCGGAGTACCCCGGAGAGTAAAGCCAAACGGGAACCAAAAAAGGAGGGCCAGAGAAACCTAAAGGGCCTTTTTAGAATTTAGAAAAAGAATTTAGACAATTTGGCAAAATCCGCATACAAAAATACACTGATACAAAAAACAGGCTAAAAAAAGGATGGGCAGTATCCCAGGGGGGAAGCCGGAGCGCGGGTCTGCGGCACTCAGCTGGCACGGGCGCGGGCGCGCACAACGCAGGGGTCCAGGCACGTCCTACGCCCGGTGGCCTCAGGGGTCCGGAACCACGGCGAGAGAACGAGAAAGGCACGGAGGGACCCTCGTGTGTGTGCCGCAGAGGCCGGAAATACACTGTAAAGATTTACAAGGAAATAATCGCCATCCGACCAAGACACGGAAAGAGAAAAGTACGTCGATAAAAACCAGGAGGAAGACAGCACAAGACTTACCCGGCCAACGTAAAAGTAGGTTAAAGTAGGAGCCTGTCCCAAAAATTATCGCATAAGCAAGAGACGATAATAACACTGTGTCCCAAGGTTTTATATCATTTCCAGATATTTATTTCGTAAGATTCAACCACGTTCGAGGGATCAAACGTTTCCCATTTCCTGACAGACGACAACTGAGAAAAAAAACAATTTAGAAAAAGGTCAAACCAACAATATTTTAAATTTGAAAATGTGACATAAAAACCGGCCAAAAGAAAAAAGAACCGTACCAAAAAGGTTATTAAAAAACCTGCAGTAATGCTGCAGACATCCCTTCACCAGAAAAAAAAATCCGCCAACTCGAAAAAAGAAAAAAAATCTTCGAGATGGCAACCCTCGAAGGAAGTTGACCACCCTAGAACAAAAGCCGAATTGTTCCAAGTCAACTATGAAAGGAAAAAAAAAATATCGATAAAAATTTATCGACACTCTACCCCATCACTATAAACCAACGAACACGTCATGTTCCCAGCACGAGCGGCTCATAAACGACTCACTGGCCCCAGGATAAGAAACCACCGGTGTCCCAAAAGAAGCCAAGTCAATCCACCAGAGAAAAAAAAAGGGGGACGGAAATGGCTTGGAGAAAGAAAAAGGAAAGTTGTCAACCACAACAGAAAAAGGTGGAGACAACCGAAGGAAACACCGATGAAGTGGTATCCCTGAGCCAGGAGGAAAATGTATGATACGTAAAGGATAGAAAGGGAAATTTGGAAATTAGGATATGTCGGAATATCGGAATGTTGGAATGTCACTAAGTTTTAAAACACAAACGCGCCTACAAACGATATTATTTACACACCTACATGCTAAAACTAAAAACTATACAAAATATCAACAAGTAGTTTTTGAACTACTGGTAAAAAGTTTACAAGTCGAAACTGTCAGTTACGCCCGTAATCGGCGGCAAGAGAAGAAAAACTTCAAATCGACCGTGCGCGAAAACTGACAGACGACTTGTAAACAAAGAGCTATCAAACGAGGGCCGACGCTCGCCCACGTCATCGTGTTCATCCCGAAACACGTCAGACGCCGACGAACATCGGAAACACTCGGATCGGCTCGGAAAAAGGGCTCGACGGCGCAGTTGGTAGGCAACCAACGCCGTCAAAGACGAGGTCGGGGTTCGAACTCGACCCTGACAAAAAAATTAAAAAAGATCCGACGATGGCCATGATAGGCGGACTGCGCAAAGCAGCGGTCACCGTCCTGCCGCGACAAAAAAAGCGCGCTTCGGGACAAAATTTTGCCCCGGCTCAATCCCAGCGGAATGACGCAACATGGGCCAGGTCAGAGGCCTATGGCAGCTCGAAAACCTGACCACATGTTGGTTGCGTCAATTCCGTATACCCTAAATACTTACAAACTAACACTAAGATATAAATAACCTATACCTATCCTATACCTACAAACTAACACTAAGATAGATCAATCTGGCCAGACATACACACACACACCAAAACCACAAAAGGCGTATGAAGTAGTAAACTTAGTGACATTCAAAAGAAAAAGGATGCCAAAACGTGAATCTAAGCCAAATGATGAGAAGAAAAGTTGGTACACGTTTGCCTGAAGGCTTTTAGAATTTAGAAAAATAATGTTCCAGGGGAACATGGAAAAGAGGGTCTATTTCAAAATATCCTTTACATGATATGAACCCTCGTGCGGGGAATCTGGATATACCCGAAAAGATATATTCGGGGACTATTTCAACGACCGCGTCTTAGTATGGACAATAGAAGGCACCAAAGATACGTCACACGATTACCGCAACTGTCGGCCAACCCACGGCATACAGTCTTGGCTACTCGTGGACAGCACCCAGTGTACACTTCTTTGCATACAAGAGGCTCGTAAATAGCCCCACGAGTTTTGCAGGCGGGTAAAAAAAACTACCCAAGGAAAAACGAGTATAAAGGGGAAGACCGGAATATAAACGAAATTTACAGATAAATTTATGTTACGGGCGCCATTTGTAGCGTTAAAAAAGAAAACTGGCTAACCTGTGGTCGACGACCACAGGCGAAACGTGAAATTTAGGTGTACAAAGAAAGAGTTAGTTAAATTTGTCCGAACGGTATAATATAAATTTAAAAAGGCCTAGAAATTGCCAAGCATGAGCCGAGAGTCGAGTCCAGAGGGGACTCCGTCGATATCGTGTCGCTGAACCAGTGTTGTGTTGTGGTGTATCGATGCAGGAAGGTGTAAAAAACCGCGGAGTACCCCGGAGAGTAAAGCCAAACGGGAACCAAAAAAGGAGGGCCAGAGAAACCTAAAGGGCCTTTTTAGAATTTAGAAAAAGAATTTAGACAATTTGGCAAAATCCGCATACAAAAATACACTGATACAAAAAACAGGCTAAAAAAAGGATGGACAGTATCCCAGGGGGGAAGCCGGAGCGCGGGTCTGCGGCACTCAGCTGGCACGGGCGCGGGCGCGCACAACGCAGGGGTCCAGGCACGTCCTACGCCCGGTGGCCTCAGGGGTCCGGAACCACGGCGAGAGAACGAGAAAGGCACGGAGGGACCCTCGTGTGTGTGCCGCAGAGGCCGGAAATACACTGTAAAGATTTACAAGGAAATAATCGCCATCCGACCAAGACACGGAAAGAGAAAAGTACGTCGATAAAAACCAGGAGGAAGACAGCACAAGACTTACCCGGCCAACGTAAAAGTAGGTTAAAGTAGGAGCCTGTCCCAAAAATTATCGCATAAGCAAGAGACGATAATAACACTGTGTCCCAAGGTTTTATATCATTTCCAGATATTTATTTCGTAAGATTCAACCACGTTCGAGGGATCAAACGTTTCCCATTTCCTGACAGACGACAACTGAGAAAAAAAACAATTTAGAAAAAGGTCAAACCAACAAAATTTTAAATTTGAAAATGTGACATAAAAACCGGCCAAAAGAAAAAAGAACCGTACCAAAAAGGTTATTAAAAAACCTGCAGTAATGCTGCAATAGTTACTGAGTGCAATATAGAAACGAATAGTTATTGATTTATTTACTGGTAATCCTTTGTAATGGAATCGAATATAATTAGTAGGGAAGATCATTGCGAATATTTCTAGTGTAAATAATTTGCTTAGTAATGAGAACGGTTTTTTCAGTACTGCAGAGATTTCAAATAACCATAATAAATTTAAATTTTATTTCATTAATTAGATATACTATGGAATACTGTACTAAAATATACTACTACACTACTACTATACTATACTATGCTAAGGTGACAAACTTATGTTATGTAGTGTAGGTATTATCACAGGAATACGGTAATGAGTTAATAGATAGACGTTGCAGTGTGATAGTTGCTTATTTTATAATAAATGTTAGGATAGGAAATTGAGTCAAAGCTAAGGTCAAGGCTAGTCTAGTTCTTCAATGTTTAGTGATCTCGAGCAGTCGAACGGATTGGAGTGTTGTGAAAAAGTATGTATAAAGGGGGACGTCTGCGAGGAGCGCAGACGGGTGACCTGCTCTATAGTTAAGAACCATTTCACCATTAATCCCAGTATTGATGGATGCTCCTTTCATGATAGCGCCGCATCAGCTCAGCCGTACCGCGTGATACTCTCGGTAGGTGAGTTGTGTTAGGTCAATCCCTTGCTCTCTCCGCTTCTGGAATGGAGTGACCCAATGGCCCCCGCGACTACCCAAGAAGAACCAGCTTGGCAGCGTGTATTGCTACTACCAGCCAGCCCCCCCGAGCGCCGCGTGAGTCCCAGTGCCGCCCCACGCCTTAAGCTTCGAAAATTCTGGGTTCCCCCACACGGTTGTTCTCCCCCCGTGAGATCGCAATCGGCCGGGCCTGCCATCGCCCACCCTCGGAGCACCCATTGAAGGAGTACCGGTTTTACTGTAGCTTCTACGTGATGGCCCCCTCAAATCTGCCTGTTGCTTTACAGTATCTCAGTATGTTTTTGAATGACAGATTACTCAGTTCTTCCTTTTCGATGCTGTCTGTTCCTAGTATTTCCCATCTCGGCAGTGAGTACAATAATAAACGAGTAATATATGTTATATCACGTTTATTTTATTTGACGGCGGCGTACAGCTTTTGTTTACTTTTAATAAACTTTCATTATTCTATTTGCAGTCTTTTTGTTAAATTCCCTTGAGTAGAGCGGGCAACACCCGAAAAGTAGCGGGCAACCCGAATGGAGTTGCAGAGGGCGCCACATAGTACGTGAATCTACGCATGCAGTGCGATGAATAGGAAGCTTTACTAATTGCCATGGTGAAAAATTGTCTATGGTTATGTTTTGACGTTTTGGTGTTGGCGGTTTTCTTGTAAGGTCTTTGGAAACACGATTAAGAGAATAAAATAGCGAAAATAAGTGTGTTTAAGCTAAAGAAACTGTTGTGTCCCTTTGCAAACCCGTTGCTCTACTTGTGGTGTAGTTTGTGGCGATGCAGGGCAGCTGGGAAGTGGAGGAGGTCACTGCCGGCCCGTCCGGTAGTGTCGGTAAGTCGACATCAGAAGTGGGCGATATCCAAGCCAAAAGACCACGGTTAGATAGTTCTAGAAGGTGCTTTTGTCATCAAATTCAAGACTGTTGAAAAACAATGGACAGTAGTAAGGCGTTAAGAATGGAACCATCTACTCCATCTGGTTCTGCTACTCAATCTGTCGCTGTCGCAGAAAACGAGATGCCCCAAAGAACACCAGTGGTCTGCTACGCTTGTGGTAAACCCGGACACATTGCATCCCGATGCCCGAAGAAAGAAGAGAAGAGAGGGGCTGAATACCGAGTAGATATCTGTACTCTTAAACCAGCCAATTTTGTTTTGACTCTGGTGCTGAATGCTCGCTCATAGTAGAAACCACTGCGGAAAAGTTTTCAGAAAAACGCGTTTTCAATCCTGTTTCCTGTTGTTTGTGTTGTGTTGTGTTCCTGTTGTTGTTTTTTGTCCTGTGTTATGTATTGGGAAATCTACCTTGACGGTTGCTACACAAATTTTATCAACTGTCACTATACAAGGTTATACCGTAGAGCTCCTTTTTCATGTTGTGCCAGATCACTGTCTTAGTAATGAAATTATGATCCATCGAGATTTAATAGCTTTAGGATTCAAAGAAAATTAAATTTGTTTCGATATGTGATTTTGGCACAAAGATAATACAGAATTTCATGAGAACATAGCGATGCTTTATCGAAGTTACTTGAGGATCATTCACAATATTTCGTAGAGGGTATACCAGTTGGTGGGATTACTTCAGGACAATAAGAAATTAAACTTAGTGATCCTAATAAAACGGGTTTTTCATTAAATGTTAAAAAGTGTACATTTTTGAAGAAATTTGTTGAATGGGGTTAATCACGCATTAGGATGTTCCGATGACGGCGTAGCTAAGTAAAAAAAAAGACGATAGCCTGTGTGGCAGACAGTAGCCTGTGTGGCAAACTATAGCCTGTGTGGCAGACGATAGCCTGTGTGGCAGACAGTAGCCTGTGTGGCAGACAATGGCCTGTGTGACAGACGATAGCCAGTGTGGCAGATGACAGCCTGTGTGGCAGACGATAGCCAGTGTGGCAGATGACAGCCTGTGTGGCAGACGACAGCCTGTGTGGCAGACGACAGCCTGTGTGGCAGACGACAGCCTGTGTGGCAGACGACAGCCTGTGTGGCAGACGACAGCCTGTGTGGCAGACGACAGCCTGTGTGGCAGAAGGTAGCCTGTGTAGCAGACGATAGCCTATGTGGCAGACGATGGCGTGTGTGGTAGACTAAAGTGTATGGGGTAAAGAAAAGCCTGTGTGGTGGTGCGTAAGTGTTTTTGGTGAACTAAGTATAAGACCTGGGATATTTCATCTTTTAAATTATTTGAAGAGCGCCTCGTGTGGCGTGTGTGGCTTGTGTACCGTAACGTATAAACAGTCTGTTTGGTTCTGTTCAGGGTGACCGAGCCGACGATGGTCATTTCTTGTTCACAGATTCAAATGCAAAAGGATCACACGAGGACGTGTGAATGCGCAGAATGGCCGTGACGGCGGCGTACAGCTTTTGTTTACTTTTAATAAACTTTCATTATTCTATTTGCAGTCTTTTTGTTAAATTCCCTTGAGTAGAGCGGGCAACACCCGAAAAGTAGCGGGCAACCCGAATGGAGTTGCAGAGGGCGCCACATAGTACGTGAATCTACGCATGCAGTGCGATGAATAGGAAGCTTTACTAATTGCCATGGTGAAAAATTGTCTATGGTTATGTTTTGACGTTTTGGTGTTGGCGGTTTTCTTGTAAGGTCTTTGGAAACACGATTAAGAGAATAAAATAGCGAAAATAAGTGTGTTTAAGCTAAAGAAACTGTTGTGTCCCTTTGCAAACCCGTTGCTCTACTTGTGGTGTAGTTTGTGGCGATGCAGGGCAGCTGGGAAGTGGAGGAGGTCACTGCCGGCCCGTCCGGTAGTGTCGGTAAGTCGACATATTTATATATCTATTCAGAATACAACACCACGATCAACGGACCACGATGGCCGTCAAACTGACTCACACAAAATAATCCATTCGAAATCCAAAAGATATAAAGTACATCAAACGAACCGGAGAAACAGCCAGCATCTATCAAAGGAGGCCGTTCCCTACATGCCGCGTCTCCGTATCAAAAAAATTTCAGGAATGGAAAATTTTTGCATCACAAACATATAAGACCTAACTAAATAAAACTACCTAAGGCCAATCAATCTTTTTTTTTTCAAATATACAATATGCACACAATATAACAGACAGTTACTACCTGCCAGCTGTGGCAATCATACTATCAGATAATAATTAAAGAAGATTAATTATGGAAAAGAAGAGAAATTAATTATAACCAATAAAGATTGCAAAAGCTTTGCCTTGCAAAAAAAGCCGACAAAAAGAAGCAAGACACTGCCAAATGTGCCCATCAACTTTTAATAAAAAACCAAAACTTGAACAAGTATAGTATTAAATTTTGAAAGAAATTAAAAAAAAAAACCTACGTGAAACAATCACAAACTCCAACACAATTAACTAGGCAAAATTAAAACAATTACTGCCCACAGAAAAATTATCATTAAATTAATATCAAAACAAATGAGAAATAAAACATAACGAAAATAACGCTTTTTTAAGAAAAATAAAACCACGTTTCAAAATAAATCTTATTCTCCAAAGGAAAATGGACAGTCAAAGTTCAATCAAAACTAGCAAACAATACAAAAGAGTAGGATTGACCACAACCTACCTGATCTTAAAACTACCTAATCTATTCAAGAGTGTCTTGTTATCAAAGCTAACAGTCTGCAACACCAACCTAAAGTTAACTGAAAACGCGATAGGAATGTTTCTAAGCTAGAAATGTTGGAATGGCAAACTTGGTGTCATGAACCCAACCAAAGATTCAACCTTTAACACATTATGTGCAAACAAGATTTGACACCAAACAGACCAAACCTGCATCAACCCAGTTATAAAAATAAACCCCAAAGTTAATCCTTTCAGTTGCAAGAAAGCAAAAATACAAAAACATCAATACTTGTTTGTTACGAAGCTCGGCTTGGCAGTTGCTCATGATTTAACACGCGGACACTTTTATAAAATAGAAAAGGAATCTGGAATTCACTATTGATTAATCACAATAACATAATTAATATACAATAAATAAATAATCACACAAAAACAATACGATAACACAGCGTCAACATCTGACGTGAACTATGGTTGCAAGTTTTTTAAAACTCAGAAAGGGGTAGGCAAAACTAAATGACTATACAGCCGACTCGAAGTTAGAGAAAACAAAATTCCTACCAAACTTCTTGAAACGTAAGTTTTTTAAAATTCGGCACTAGTATAATGTTGTGCCATTATGTTGCGCCATAAATACACAAACAGTCTTTGTTTACAAACGCTTATTTACAAAATCATACAACCTCATAACCTAAGTACGTGAAGAAAAAGGTTTTAGAGAATTGTGGTGAAAGACCAACGTACGAAAACTTCTTGAACCTATTCTCCTTACTAAATAGTTATTATTAGCGAGCCTGCGCACCACACGACAAGGCCCCTTATAAAAACGCGATAACTTCGAACAAACTTTAGAAACTCTTTTAGGGTTATAAACTAAAACCAAACTTCCCGGGTCAAAGGTTACGAATCTGACCGCTTTTGTATCTGTTGTGACTTACAAATATTTCTTATGGCTTTGGAAATACACACTTCATTAGAAATTCGACGCGATTCTAAATCTAAATCATCAGTAACCAAATTAAGATTAACATTCGGATCAGATCTGAATAAAGGTTCCCTGGCAAAAATTATCTTATACGGGGAAAAACGAGACGAAGTTTGAGTGGAAACGTTATAAGCAAAAGTAACCATTGGTAAATAGGCACACCAATTGATCTGACCATCACTTACATACATCGCAAGGCTTTGTAAAAGCGTGCGATTAAATCTCTCAACTAGACCTATCGTCTGAGGATGCTGCGTAGCAGCAACCGACAAAGAAGCATTGAAAAATTCAATGGTATCTTTTACCATATGAGAAGTGAAGATCGACCCTCTGTCCGTAATCACTTCACCAACCGAACCAAACTTACAAAAAACTTCCTGGGACAAGAAATCGCACACAGCCTCGGCAGTGGCCCTAGGCACAGCCCTACAAATCGCATATTTAGACAGAAACTCCATACACACAATAACATACCTGTTCCCCACAGATGATCTACGAAAAGGACCCAGCACATCCAAAGCAACCTTCTCAAACAACCTATTTACGACAATAGGCTGCAACGGCGCAACTAGATCTATACGTTTTCTTTCTTGACACACCTTGCAACTTTGAACATACTTCGCAATTCTTTCATCCACTCTTGCAATATAATACCTATCTCTAAACTTTTTAATCGTTTTGGGCAAGCCGAAATGACCTCCAAACCACGGATCATCATGAAGCTCTCTCATGACCTCCTCAAATAATGAATCAGGCACTACTATACGATCAATGATACTATCACCTATCTTACATCTATGATACAGACTACCGTTTTTTAACCAAAAACCTTTATAACTCGGACGAGGATCGTTGGCTAACCGAGAAAGGAGACTTGAACAAAAACTATCGGTATTCTGTTCATTTACAAAGTTCGCAACCTCAATTCTAAACAAGTCAAGACCACCGTCTACTATACTTGGACCAGACTTATCATCATCTGAATTTTCAAACAGGGGATTCCTACTCATAAAATCTGCAACTACATTTTCTTTGCCAGAACAATACACAATCTTAAAATCATACTGCTGGATCGCCAAAGCCCACCGTGCTAATCTTCCATTCATATCCTTTTTGTCACGCAACCACGTGAGAGCCTTATGATCAGTCACAACATCAAATTGCAATCCCCAAAGCAAATGTTTAAAATAATTTAGCGCCCACACCAACGCTAAACACTCTTTCTCAGTTATCGAATACCTAGTTTCACAAACAGACATTTTCCTTGAAGCAAAAGAAACTGGCAACAGATTGCTCTCTTCACCTTGCATCAAACATGCGCCAAGCGCAAAATCACTCGCATCCACATACAATCTGGTTATCAGACCATCAGCATTAGAAAAATGACGTAATAAGGGAGGGTTCCGAATGAGAGAAATAATCTTATCAAATGCGTTTTGCTGCGAATAACCCCATTCGAACTTACAACCCTTCTTCATCAGCTTCGTTAAAGGTATTGCCAGAGTGGCATAGCCATCAATAAACTTTTTATAGTAAGAAAATAACCCCAAAACTGATTTGACATGCTTAGTGCACGTGGGCACTTTAATAGACTCTAGTTTTGCGCACTTTGATGAATCCGGTCGGATACCTTCCCCTGATATTTCATATCCTAAAACTGAAACTTTCTCAAACCCAAACTTGCATTTACAAGGCTTCAAAGTAAGATTCGCATCCCTAATACGACTCAAGACGTTACTAAGAGCGTCACAGAATTCGTCAAACGATTCCCCATAGACCAAAATATTATCAGTGTATACGATCGCATTTTTATACTTCAGACCCCCCAAAACTTTATCCATGGTGCGCTGGAAACTGGCCCCACTCGTCCTTAACCCGAATGGAAGAACATTGAATTCATATAAACCCGATGGCGTGACAAAGGCCGTCTTATGTTTATCAGACTCTTTAATGGCCAATTGCCAGTAACCACTATTAAGGTCAAGATCAGCAAAAAAATAGCCCGTGCTAAATAAAGAATTAAATCATCTATTCGCGGCAAAGGATACGAATCCGTTATAACTTTTTTGTTTAAAGAGCGAAAATCTATACAAAAACGCCAGGAATCCTCTGGTTTTTTAACTAAAACCACTGGCGACGCATACGCACTACGCGATTCCCTTATAATACCGTTGTCTAACATCTCGTTCACCTGTTCCCTAATAATACGATGCTGCTCATTCATTTCATTTTACTACGTCTGAAAATCCCTTTAATGTAAAGAGCTATAGATTTCCGGAGTTCCATAAACAAGAAGTACACAAGCAAATAAAAAACATGCTAGACCAAAAAATTATACGCCCTTCGAAATCGCCCTGGTCTGCCCCTATCCGGGCCGTCCCAAAAAAGGCAGATGCTTCAGGCAAACGAAAGTGGCGTATAGTAATCGATTACCGACGTCTAAATGACATCACCATAGGTGACGCTTACCCTATACCGATTTAGTCATTAGTCATTACGGGCTGGTTTCCGCAACTCGACGTCTAATGCACCTATTTTGCGTGTGGGTGGGAATGCAGTGTCATTCGAGCCAACCCAACTCTTCCAGGAAACCCAGTAAGCCCTTTACATTACCGGTTATCCCTGGAAGGTCCCTCGTTTGACCGAGGTATTTAGCCCTGTAGTCCGCCACTCTCGTGCACTCCATGAGGACGTGAGCGGCCGTTTCTTCTGCCTCCAAGCAGGCTCTGCAAAGGGGGCTGTCAGTAACACCTAGGACATATAGATGTTTGTTAAAAGAACCATGACCAGTTATTGCTGCAGTCACCAAACGAAAGCGTGGTTTACTTAGCCGAAACAGGGTCTTAGCGAGCATGGCACTGGGGGTTGGCAAGGCCAGCTTCGCCTGTCTGCACTCTTCATGGTTCGTCCAAAGAATGGCATGTTCGTTCCTAGTTGATTCTCTATGTAATGTACGTACCATCCTGAAGGGAAGAGGGATGATGGGCTCGGGTCCGTATGCTGTTAAGCTAGAACCTCTACGAGCCAACTCATCCGCTGCATCGTTACCTCTAGACCCGCTATGTCCTTTTATCCATTGAAGGGTTACGCAGTTGTGTTGACATACCTCCATTAGTCGTTTGTGACACTCGTAGATTAGTCCCGAGTTGATGGTGTTGCTTTTTAGGGCTAGTAAGACGGCCATGCTGTCCGAGAGGATTCGGATGGAGGAGTTTCTTACCATTCTCGATGCTATAGCATTAGCGGCCGTGATGATGCCCATACATTCAGCCTGAAAAACTGTATTATGGGCACACAGTGGAAGAGCTAGCTTGATGTTTAGGTCCTTCGAGAAGGTTCCTGAACCCGTGCCTGCCTCAGTTTTGGATCCATCGGTGAAGATTCTGAGCTCTTTAATGTCGAACCCTTCAACCCGATGGTCCTCGTGTAATTGTATTTTGTACTTCTTATCGAAAACAAATTGTTTTGGAATCCTGTCACTGCAAGCCATTGAGATGGGGAAATTTTTGTGAACTTCCCCTAGAATGGCGGCGTGCGGGGTCCTGTTGTTTCTCCATAGTCCTAGGGTGTTAAGTCTTACCGCTGATGAGGCAGCCTCCTGCTGTATGTACAGCTGGAGTGGTGGAAGACATAACATGGCCTCCATTGCTGCCGTTGGCGTTGTCCTCATACACCCTATGATCGCCATGCAGGCCAATCTTTGGAAGCTATGGAGTTTGCTTACCATTGTGGTTAGTTTGGTCCTGGTCCACCACACCACAGCTCCATAACAGACAAGAGGGCGGATTACCGTCACGTACAGCCAAAGAATGATGTTGGGAGAAAGTCCCCACTTTTTCCCCACCATTCTTCGGCACTGCCAGAAAGCAATACTCGCCTTCTTTAGTTTGTTGTCAATGTGGCTACTCCAGTTGAGCTTGCTATCCAGAATGATGCCCAGGTACTTCACCTCTGTTGCCAGCCGGAGTTCCGTTCCAAAGAGCTTGGGTAAAGTATACATACCAAGAGCCCTATTGTTAGTGAACATGACCATTTCCGTCTTTGTGGGGTTCACTGACAGGTCATATTCTTGACACCAGCGCTCCATGATGCGGAGAGCTGTTTGTTTGAGGCTGCACACTGTGCTGGCAAATTTGCCTGTAATAAGGATTACCAAATCGTCGGCGTATCCTATGGTGTAGTATCCATTGGCGTTAAGCTTGGTGATTAGGTCGTTAATGACCAAGTTCCATAGTAGCCGAGAGAGCACTTCTCCCTGAGGGCATCCACGTACCACCTCCGCCGACAAGGACTCACCTGCTAGTCGCACAATACGTTTGTTGAGCATGTTTGTGATCCAGTTTTTTACAACTGTAGACACACCATGCTTTGTTAGAGAGGCGCTTATACTGCTATGTTGCGTCTTGTCGAAGGCACCCTCTATATCTATAAAAGTTCCAAGACAGACGCATTTGTTTTGAATCGCCTCTTCAATCGAGGAAACCACTGCATGAAGAGCCGATTCAGTAGATTTACCCAAACTATAAGCATGTTGATTTTTATGTAGGGGTATGTGTTGTAATGCTCCATCTCTCAGATGCCTCTCACACAATCGTTCCAGCGTTTTTAGCATGAACGAGATGAGGCTGATCGGCCTGAAAGATTTAGCGTTAGTATAGTCGCTCCTGCCAGGCTTCGGTATGAAAACTACGTTTACTTCTCTCCACCTTTTAGGAACTTAGCCGAATCTTAGACATGCCCTCAAGATTCGGACCATAATGTTGCTGTCATCAACCATTATAATAATAATAATAATAATAATAATAAATCTTTATTTGTGAACATAGGTTAGGTACATTTTACAGGTGATGAAGTTTCATTTGTTCGCTATGTCCAACCCACTTAGTAGGTATACAAATATTCAATTAGTCACAACATCTTATTACTAAGTTAGTAGGTATAGAATACAATTATTATGTCCTAGTTCTTAATTAATGTCTAGAAATTCGTTAACACTATAATAACACTTTTCAAGCAGGTAAGTTTTAAATTGCTTTTTAAACATATTAATTTTAATTTAATTGAATCAATCATTGAAGAAGTTCCGGGAAAATTCCGTCTGGTCCTGCTGATTTAAAAGGTTGAAAGCTATTTAAGGCCCATCTTACCTTGTCAGCAGTGATAATATCTTCAGTTATGTCTCTGTAGTCGACAGCTTCCGTGGGTACCTCTTCCGGCCATACAACCTCATTGATAATTCTACTTCCGGGGAAGTGAGTCTCCAACAAGAGACTGTATGTTTCAGAGGTGGAAGAGGTATAGGTTCCATCTGGTTTTTTAAGCGACCCTAGCTTGGATGTATCTTGTTTAGCTAGTATCTGCCTTACCCGATTTGCTTGATCAACGGTTTCAATGTCGCTGCAGAATTTCTTCCATGAGGAACTACTTTTGAACCGAAGTCGTTTCTTGTACTTGGATTTGGCTACTTTGTAGTTGTCCCAATCCTCATCAGCACTGGTGTTCATCGCCCTGTTTAGCAGTCTTCTGATCTTTGCACGCATCCTCTCCAGATCAGAACCCCACCACGGCTGCCCTTTGATGTTAGTAGGCGCTGGCGTGCTAAGAGGGCAAGTTAAGTGGTAGCAGTCTATCAAGGTGTTAGTAAGATCTGTTACCTGTTGGTCAATTTGTTCCGGTCCCTCCGGATCTGCTAGATTCTCGGCCCAAGCAAGTCTTTCACCTAGGATAGCTCTGTACCTGGTTCTGTCAGTCTTGCGCGGGTTTCTCTTGGGGACTGTTGTAGAGAACGATGCATTTATCTCAAAGCGTATCCAACGATGATCAGAACATGACGCCTCGTTGGACACGTGCCATCCTCCAACGACGTCGGATATATCCGAAGTCGCCAGAGTGAGATCAATGATGGTTCTACTTCGCTTGGTAACAAAAGTTGGTTCAGAACCTATGTTAAGCACAAGTGGTGCCATTGTATTTTAAATTAAAAAATTAATTAATTAAAAATTTTTGTATGTACCGAAAATCTATACAAATAAATTCATTTCATTTCATTAAAACTGTTTAAGTTAACATGTTTTCTCACACATACACTACTTTCGTTCTCTTTCCATTTCCTGTATCTTCGTTGTCACTACCACTATTTTCCTCCTCATTCTCATCCTCACTACTTCCTTCTCTTTCTAAAGTGCTCAACAATTTGATAAGCCTAACACGAAGACTCGATAGTTTATCATTTTCGTCTGTATATCTAGCCAACCTATCAATGTAATAGTTAATGCGTATAATTAATCTTTTTAAGCTGGAAAGGTTTGCTGTGTCCAAGGTTTCAACGGTAGACTCGAATCCTACCACAATAGCTGAACAGCAGCTCAACTCCTCCTTCAACTCAGGAATGTTTGGTGTGCTCCATTTATAACTACCGCGTCTCGCCAACTTGAAGGCATGACGTAACTGGCTTCTTAAGTCGTCTCTGGATGTTGTGTCTTCCGATACAATTCCAATAATTTTCAACTCATAAAATAACTCATCCCTATTTAGGTGGTTTATGTATTTATACATTTGCAACGCCATGGTTAAACAATGGCAGCAAAAAAAAAAAAAAAACAAAAAAAAAAAACGTTAAACCTTAACAAATACTATAAAGTATATTAATATTGTTTAAGTTTCAGTTTTTAAAGATTTTGTTAAGTTTAAGTTAATATTTTGTTTTTAATATTGTTTAATGATTGAAGAAGCAAGCAATAACAAAGAAGATCTCAACTTAATTATTGATTACTGCTTCCATCTTAATTGATACTTATTTAAAAATATTTTAAGTTTTAAGTAAAGTTTAATGGTACACAAATGATAAACTCTGTGCAATTATCTTTATCTGTCAAAACATTCACTTTCACCCAAGAAAGAACTTGGATAAAAAGTAAATATTTCACCAGGTATTTCTTACTAACAAGGTATGTAAATAGTAGTTTTTTTTAATTTGTTTTTACTATATCTATCAAAATATTCACCTCCCTACAGAAAATACTATACTGGACAGTAAATACTTTGGTAGTTATATGAAACTAACAAGGTTTACAAGTATACCTTAAGTTCTAAAGCCAACCAACATTGTATTAAAGTGTTAATTTTTTATTTTGGAAAAGATAATAAGTTATTAATTTAATGATAAATACTAAATTTTAACTGTTACTTTAAAATGTGCTTTAAGAGCTGAATTCAAGTTTTAATATGCTAATTAAACTTCCAATGTTACAATAAATAAATCCACGTTGAGGCGCCAAACTTATAACATAAAAATGTTACTCACCGACTAGACAATCGAAGTGACATGAGACTTATGATATATGTTTTAAGTGTGTTGGCTATAGAAATCAAAATACACTTGTTAATTTTACATAAATTATGGTTTTATTTAATATTTAGTTTTTTTACGAGTACTCCCTAAAATTATATTAGTTAAACATGCGTACCTGTCGTTTTACAAAGATACCGTGTATTTGTCAATAATTGAGGGAAGTCCACACTATCCAGGGAGACAGCCCTCCAAGAACTTAACCTCCAAGCATGAGTTGAGCCGCAGCCATTCATGTGTCAGCATGCAGTCTGCCCCGTTAACCCTGGACTAGAGTCTTGCTTCCTTCCTCTTTGTAATTTGGAAATGAAATTAAGTTTAAAGCTGAACTTGAATTAGGAACCCAGTATGGGTTATTTTATATCAAATTCCTAATCTAGCATCTTGACAGAAGCTCCTTGAGTTAGATAAGCATTCTGTATTTAAATTATATTTTATGTCATGTGTCCTTACACGACATTATTAAATTAAACCATAATTTATGAAATGTTCTTATGCTATATAGAAAGCTTTAATCCATCGAAATTGTTTAATCCATCTTGATTATTTCTAAAAAAAATAATTCACAACAGCTTGTGCGCGTCACGCACGAATCCAAAACCAAAATGGCCTCCCATCAGTCAGCCTCTACCAAATCAATACACCTAACGCCATCTGTGCGTTCCATGTACTACTTATGACACCAATCTTCACGTCAAACGTATAACTAGTGTAAATAATATCCTATAAGTAACAGAGAGGACGCCACAGTGTTACAAGGTTTGTAGTAAATAGGTATTCAACAAGCGTCTTACCTCTGTTATTCATCACTGGCATGCCCCACAGTGGATGATGCGCGTTTGAGTCGGCCCCAACAATGAGCTGGAGGCCCGACCTCTCGCAGGCACAGGTCGTGTGGAGGCGGGCAGTTCTCCTCAAGCATGTAGGCGGAGGCCATCACGAGCTCGCGGCACCTAGCTGTGTCGGGCAGTTGCAGCCTTATGGCACACAGGTCCCTGGAACAGAACTCTGTTAACGGCTGTGCTGGGATGTTGTTAGTAGTTATGATACACGTTCTAGGCCTGTCGTGATCAGTTGTAGTGAAAAGCTTACCTCTGAGATTGGAAAACCCTCGTATGCTGCCGCGGTTGATCCACGGCTCTTGTATCAGAGCCACGGCAGTGTTGTTTGCCCCCAACCAGCGTCTTAACTGTGCCGTGGCAGTTTGGCTGTGTTGGAGGTTGACGCCATTGTTGGTCGACCCCTCCTCCCCCTCCAAGACGAGTTCCTCTTCCAATCGCATGGATAGCTCTTCGCCCTCGGAGGGCATAGCTGTTGGTTCTGGCTCATCGCCTTCACCAAGCAGCATGTCCTCCCAGTGCGCGAGCTTCTCCTGCGGTGGAGCAGCAGAACTATCCCCGGCGCTAGCGGGAACAGTTATCTGCCGCTCTGGAGTGGAACTCTGGGGCATAGATACCCCAGTGATGACCAGCTTGGATCTGGTCTGTGTCACCGCCGGTGGGTCTTTAATATATTTCCCACCGGGCCCCTGGAACTTGAGGTAGACCGACCCACTTCTAAAAAGGAGCTGTCTGCCCCTTTCCAGCAGGATCGGCACCACGTCCTCAGGGACGTTGACAATGAGAAACAGGTTGTCCTGCTGCTGATCCACCTTCTGGAAAAGCCAGCGGTCAACCTGTGCCCACTTGTTCATAAAGTGGAGGACTACGCCAACGTCGGACGCAGACTTTCACTTGCCTCGTTCGTTGGGTATGAGCACTCCACAGCGAACTCTGCGGACCATCTCCGACTGGCGTTTTATCACCAACTTGACGTTGGATGGTGCAGCCAGGCCGGCGACACACTCACGTAGCCACGTCAGGGAGTACTCGTCCTCAACGAACAGTTTGAGGTGGCCGTCCTCGTAGCGGGGCTTGCCACCGAATTTGGGGTTCTCTTTGCTAGGATCCGCCAACGCCTCCCTCAAGAGCTTGTCATCAATCTCGTCGAGGATGCGCGTTGACAGATCCTGTGAAATATGACCAGTAGCATCGTCGGTAACGGCGACGTACTGGTCCGATCTCACTTTTTGAGCATAGGTGGCCCCAGCTCTGCGCGCTTCCGTGCACTGCTTTTTGGGCTCCACT
Source organism: Carpatolechia fugitivella (assembly GCA_951230895.1). Classification (NCBI taxonomy): domain Eukaryota; kingdom Metazoa; phylum Arthropoda; class Insecta; order Lepidoptera; family Gelechiidae; genus Carpatolechia; species Carpatolechia fugitivella. Next base: position 19,497,435 of record OX579647.1, read on the forward strand.
CGTGGAGAATTGCTATCCTCGAGTCGAGCCCTCTTAGCAGCCGCACGCTGATTTTTGCCGGGTCTCTTGGCAGATTGCGTCTTCTTGCTAGAAGACGGATTCCCAGAGAACACTGCGGTTGGTTTAGCCCCGTGTGAGTCAAGGGTTGCCCCTTTGTCACTACGGGAGCTGGTCACCTTCTCTGCAGCTCCAGCTGTTTTGACAGCGGGACCACTAACGGTCGCCACCGTGGCAGATGGAGTACCATCAGTGCCGGCGGCGGCCGTTGCGGCAGCCAAACACTGTTTCTTTTTCCACCGTCGATTCGCCTTACGCCCGGGTCCGGTTTGCACCGTATCTGGACGTTGAGTCGGTGGGTCCTTCCCTTGCAAGGATTGCTTGGGTGGTTTACCTTTGCGACTCACTGTCGTCCAGGCGTTGGCAAAGTGTTCGGTGATGTTAGTCGAATGGCTCCGCGCACCGGGTTGCCCCGTGGCCCTGCCTCCCGACTTATTAACGGGCTTTGTGCAGCTACCTCCGCCAGTGAAAGCACTACCGGTTAGCACCGGTAGGTCACTAGTGGTGGCAGTGCGCCCAGTTGAGGTTTGAGGATCCGCCGTGGCGGATTCTTGAACCTGTTTGGAGACGCCCGTGGTTTTCACCTCCGGAGGCGCCCCAGGGGGGTTTTTTGACCTGACACGATCCATAGTCAAAAGTTGATAAGTTCGTCCACTCGGCTTCCCACCCTCCATGGAGCCCGCACATCTGGGAGCGCCTACTCGCTTGGAACAGCTTTCAGTCGATAGGATTACCGAGTGGATATAGGAGCATAGGGCTGGTACTTGGCGCGACATCGAGAGCTTACTTCAGTGGACGATGGGCTCCAAGGTGTCAGAGACATGGTCCCACCGCCGTAGTCACCGAAGCTTACCCCGTCAGCATGGCCCATCCCACCGCTTTGGCTAAAGCCTCAGCGGACCCTATTTCCCTAGCCGTGGCCCTCCGACGGGACACCTGGCCGTTACCCCAATCCCGCGGCTACGGGCGAGGCTGCCGTTTTGCCTGAAATCCAGGCCAAAGAGGGCGTGTTGCCTTGCGATGCTACCCCCAGCATCGCTCGACTCAACCCCCCAGGACCCCTTCATCCTGGCCTACGGCGATCAACTGCGCAGACCACAAGACGCAGGTGAGTGTATGTAGTCTGCCGGGTACACCCACCTTAGCCGGCAGAACCGGAGGGACTTTTAGCCACCAGCTAGAAAGGGGTCCGAGGACCAGTCGCTAGCCGCTGTTACCAGGGTGCACCAGGGGGAAGCGGAAGTCAAGCAGCCAGACGTATCCACCTGCATCACTACAGCTCCCCCACACTAGGAGGAAGTCCCACAAGCACCCCCCCTATACCGATTATAACTGACATTCTTGACCAGTTAGGAAATTGTAAATATTTTTCGACACTTGATCTTGCGTCGTCATTTCACCAAGTAGAAATGAAGGATGAAGATGCTGAGAAAACGGCCTTCAGTGTCCCTTTAGAACACTTTGAGTTTACTCGCATGCCTTTCGGGTTGAAAAACTCACCTTCCACTTTCCAAAGGTTGATCAATGTTGTATTATCAGGTCTACAAGGAATTCACTGTTTTACATACATGGATGATATTGTTGCCTTCAGTCATGATTTAGAGTCTCATATTGAAAAACTCACCCTTATCTTTGAAAAGTTACGCGAACATAATTTAAAATTACAGCCCGACAAATGTGAGTTTCTCCACAAAGAAGTTCAATGTCTTGGTCATGTAATTTCCGATAAGGGAGTTAAACCTGACCCAAAGAAAGTGGAATGTCTAGTCAAGTTTCCTAGACCAACATGCCCTAAAGATATAAAGTCTTTCCTTGGCCTAGTGGGGTATTACAGACGATTTATTAACAATTTTTCACATATTACTAAACCACTCACTAGTTTACTCAAAAAGGATACAAAGTTTGTTTGGCTTGCTGAACAACAGGACGCTTTTGATAATTTAAAATCACTTATTACAACAGCACCGATATTGCAATATCCGAACTTCTCGAAACCTTTTATCTTAACGACCGATGCTTCGAATTACGCAATCTCCGCAATAATTTCTCAAGGTGAAATAGGTAAAGATTTACCTATAGCCTTTGCCTCCAGAACCCTCAATAAAGCCGAGGGAAATTACTCGACTACCGAGAAAGAGTGTTTAGCCGTCATTTTCGGTACAAAAATTTTCCGACCATATCTCTATGGCCAAAAGTTCACCGTCGTAACAGATCACAAGCCGTTACAATGGATTGCTAACTGCAAAGACCCCAGTTCAAGGTTCATAAGATGGCGTCTAAAACTCGAAGACTTTGAATATGATGTTCAATATAAAAAGGGTAAAATTAACTGTAATGCGGATTCTTTATCTCGCAACACGATCGATGACATCACTGACAATGTTAATACTAATAATGTCGGTAGCCCGTCTAGTGCTATCACCTATGAAAAATACCTACAATCAGGTCAACATCCAACTGTGTCTTATGACAGGCTTATACGTAAACACAGTGAGTCCTTGCTTAAAACAAAATGTAAACTGATCGTTTTCCCTTCCTCTATCGACCTTGACGACTCTGTCCCCTATTTGTCAGACATTTTTCAAATGTCTAATAGCTCACCTGACCACAAAGACATTGAAAGAGAATACTTAACCTTCTATTCTACATCTAATGAAAAACATCTTTTCACGCACCTTTTCCTCCGAGTACATCATTATGATGAAATATCCTATAAAGACATATTTAACCTTCGACGCGACTACAAAGATATGATTCAGTTCTGGTATGGAGAAGAAAAAGAATTTGCTATTTCCAATTTTAGAGATCCGTATAATAAACTGTCGTATACAAAAATATACAACATGCTTGCTTATCTCTTCCACGGATCAGGTATCACAATAAACATTTACCATAATAATATTATATATTCAACTCCCACTGAGGTTCAAAAAATTCTCAGAGATCATCATGATTCGCCAACCGCTGGTCATCCGGCCGTGTCCCGAATGATGGAAAGATTAAAGTCAATGTACTGGTGAAAACCATGCGTCAAGACATAGAAAACTATGTAAAAAGTTGTAAGTCTTGCCAAGTAAATAAACCTCTGCGACAAACAAATAGAGCACCTGTGATTATCACATCTTCCGCAACTCGACCTAATGAAAAACTTTTCCTTGACGTTTTTGGGCCACTCCCTGAAACTGTTCATAACAAATATAAATTCCTACTGACTTTGCAAGATGATCTCACTAAGTAATCACAAGCCTATCCTATGCAAACCTGCTCCGCGGAAGAGACTGCGCAACGACTGATACATTTTATCTCTCATATTGGTATAACTAAACTCATTGTTACTGACCAAGGCACACATTTTTGTTCTGATGTTTTTAAACAGCTAGAACGTTTGTTTGGCATCAAACACATTTTTGCGTCTCCCTATCATCCCCAAACCTGCGGAACTTTAGAGAGGAGTCATTCTACATTAAAAGAGTACTTAAGATCGTACATCAATGAAAACAGCCACACATGGGACTTATATGTGAACACAGCTATGTTTGCTTATAACTCTAATGTACATACTACCACTGGATATTCACCTTATGAAATATGGTTCGGATATAAACCATACCTTCCACGCAGTATAGATACTATCGATAACAACACTTACTCCGATTACATCCGAGCATTGAATTACCGACTATATTATAGCCGACAAAAAGCTCTACAAAATATTAAAAACTCTAAAGAACGATCTAAAAAATATTATGACTCGCACGCCAAACCTATTCAATATAAAGTAGATGACATGGTTTACTTAAGGTGCCACCATAAACAAAATAAGGCACTTTCCCCAGTATGGAAAGGCCTTTATAAGGTGATCAAAGTTAACGGCAACCACTCTTTAACTTTATTAATCAATCGAAGACATGTTCGTCACCATTATGATGAGGTAAAACCAGCATTTTAGTTTATCCTTATGAAGCTTTATTCTTATGTTGTTTCAGGTACTTAATACCTAGGTCACGAACTCAGTTTGTGTCGAATCTCGTCGGTAGCTCCGGGTTGTATTTTGATAAACTTCAGGATCTTAAATTTACCAACGATGAATGGAATGTTGATCGATATTGGTCACATTCAACCACATCTAGATCTCTAATAAATAAAATAAATTTGTTCTGTAATACTCATGCTTCTTCCACTCAAGTTCAGAGTGATTGCCATAATGCATTTGTTTCATTAAAGAATCAACACGCCAATAATATCAAAAAGTTTTCGTCAATTTCGTATTTGGTGTCCGGTTCAACCCTAACAAGAGTAAAACGAGGTCTCTTCGATGCTGGTGGTTCTTTATTGAAAACGTTTTTCGGAACTTTAGATACTCAGGATGCTGAAAAATACACCGACGCAATTAATCAGGTACAGTCTGATGAGAAAAAGCTAGCCCATCTCATGAGAAATAATATCCATATTCTTAAGTCTACTATTACTAATTTTAATAATACTGTTAATAAAATAAATAATGAAAATTTACTAAATCATAATTTCGTCGTACTGAACGAAACCTTAAGCTATTTGTTTTATTCTAATGATAAGTTAGAAATAAAGTCTAAATTAAATTCGCTAGTAAGTGTTCTAGAAAGTATAGTGATGTCTCTTTCTTTCAACATTGAAGATGTAAATAACGCCATATTGTTCAGTAAAGTCTTTGTTTTGCACCCGACTGTACTCAGTCCTTATCAGTTATATTATGAGCTCGGACAAAATAAGAATTTATTACCAAGACATTGCGATTTACCATTACCGTTAGCTGTTAGTAATATTCACGATATAATAGATATATCTAAGATCGTCTCTTTTCTTTATTCCAATAAGATAGTTATAGTGCTTAAGATTCCATTAGTTATCCCTCAAACATATGACTTATTTCACGTAATACCTTTCCCAGTTGCATACGATGTCGCTCAACCTGATACGTTTGCACTCATTGCACCTAACAAACCGTTCGTGGCAACAACAGGTGATAGGATGTTCTACGCGCTGTTAGACAACGTGGACAAGTGTACAGTGATATCAAAACAGTGTTATATCTGTGAGTTAGGAAGTGTGTTTTCAACAATCGCTAATCCAACATGTGAAACTACGTTAATTACCGAAGTCGTAAATAAGTTGCCCGAAATCTGTGAAGTGAAAATATTACGTGGAAACATTGATATCTTTCAGAAGCTTAGTAATAATAGATGGTTATTCGTGCAGTCAGAGCCCGGAAAAGCTCATTTTATTTGCAATAAAGATGCAAGTACTTATGACGAAGTGGTGTTCGGTACAGGTATGATAACTCTTCCCAAACAATGCAAGGCTTTTTTCAAAACTCTGCAGTTTACTGCAAGCGAGTCTTTTGAAACTAATTTAACTTTACAGATTTCAAATTTTAACTTTGTTGAAGATGACTGCTGTGAGAAGAAAAAGTTTAATAAAAGTATTTCAAAGGTGCCGTTCGTAAAATTATCGAATACAAATGATTTTAATAATTTGTTACAGGCAAGTATCCACTTAGATGAGTTTGAAAAGAAGTTAAATAGTTTGGAAGAGCCATCACATATCGTTAAATATAGTACACATTATTTGTCTCTATACGTTTTAACAATAGTTTTCCTTTTATACATTTTATTTAAAAGTCGAAAGTTTATATGTTCTTAGATTAGGCCAACTCAGTGTTGCATTCAGATCTTTAACCAATGTAATAATAAATCTACCAAAAGGTCTTTCAATGATGCGAATTTCAAGATAAAAGAAAATAAAACTAATAGTTCCGATGAGGAAGATGTCTCAGTAAAGTCTTTGCTAATCCCAACTGTAAGAAGGAATATATTGTAGTTTTTATTTTATTTTTCAAGTTTCTATCTTTATTCCAATATTTTATTTTACGTACTTTAGCTTATAGTCTTATTATAAGTTAATCCAAAACGAAGTTCAACTCTGTCTCTTCTAGTATGTTGGATATCACGTCACATGTATGTGACGCTCAATCTTAAAGGGGGAGGTGTTATAGATACCTACCGTAGACAATTGTATGTGCATAGTCTCGCTTAAGTTGCATTTAGGAAATTGCGTAAACTGCATACGTGACGTCAATTGCGACACGGACTTTTCCAATTTTTCAATTTCATAGTCAGTCTGATTTTGAGCTTCGTGGCGGTCATACTAATTTTAAGATTTCTTTAATAATTTTCAATAAACGGGTTCTTTTGGGAATTAAAATCTTTTTTTAAAAAGATTCCGTTTCCCCAACTAACAGTTCTATCGATTCATAGCCAGAAGAGGCAGATGCACTTACATATGAAGCGACCAAGGACGCACATTTATTGGTGCTAATAAAGAGTTGGTTTCTGCATGGAACGAAGCCCGTCTCGAAGTTCCAGGGGATTTAGTAGACAAATTAGCCCTCGACGGCACTCAGTGGCACCCTCTTATAGTCCAAATATTGGAGGTCTATGGGAAGCCGGCGTCAAGTCCGTCAAATTCCATCTAAAAAGGATACTTACAGCAACACTTACCTTTGAAGAAATGACATCGTCGCTGTGTCAAATAAAAAAGCATGTCTTAACTCCAGGCCCTTGACCCCAATAGACATGGCTGACACTGACGTCATAGACCCACTTACTCCCGGACATTTTCTGATCGGTGAAGCACCAGTCACAATATCCAATCCAGACTTGCGGAATATAAACATCGGAAGATTGTCACGATGGCAGCTTACTCAAAAACTTGTGAGATATTTTTGGCACAGATGGCAAACAGAATACCTCACTAGTCTTCAAGAACGCCCTAAATGGACGAATCACCAAAAGGAGTTTGACATTGGTGATATTGTCCTCCTTAAGGATGATCAGCTACCACCCGGAAAGTGGTCTCTCGGTCGAATAATCGACAAACATCCTGGTTCAGACGGTGTCACCAGAGTGTACAGCGTTTTCAGCTCGTTTGCGGTATTGTCTCATTCTTTGTCGGTGCGGCGGCAAGTCCTTTGATAGAGCCGACAAGCCGCCAGTTAGCGACAAGCTCTCGGAGAGTGTGCGTGTATTTATTTGGCGTCAACTGAGTGACCGGATTAATTCGAAAGAAAGGTAATTATTGTTCTATTTATTATTTGCATTTCAAAGATCATGAGTCTTACTTTCTAATGGTCAGTAGAAATTCTCCAACTTTTGCGTAAATTTTGATTTACAGACTGTTACTTTTAAAATGTCTACTGAGTTACTCGTATACTGAGTTACTGAAAAGGTAACTCCAGAGACAATTTTGGTAACTCCTAAGACATCCAGTGAAATTTACATTTTAGATGATGTATTTAATCTATTTATTACTTTCAGATTGCATTTTCCCTAATTATGGCGTTAACAGCAGCAGACAAACAGAAGAGATATCGAGAGAAACTGAAAAAAAATCAGGATAAATATGAAGAGGCTAAAAGAAAGCACCGCGAACATTATCATAAAACTAAAAGACTCGTTAAAGAAAGAAAGGAGAAACGCGAATGTTATATCTGGAAATTGCGTCAACAAGCGTACCGTAAAAAACTGAAGACTTTACAAAACGTTTTAGCTGTTACACCTCCTAGTTCACCGGCTTCTAGTATACGCAATTTCTTAGAAGATAATCATCACACACCACTTGCGTCACCAGCATCGGATTCAGCGATAGTAAGGGGTCGAAAAAAGATCAGGAAAGACAGAAGTAAAGTTTACCGAGAAAACGAAAATTTAAAAATCGAAATTGAAAATTTGAAGAAAAAGATTGAAAAGTATAAGAAAAGAGCAAATCGAGTATCAAAGACTAGCTCAATAGATTCCAAAGAAGAAAATGAAGCCAAGAAACCACATCAAAAATATAATATTTTGGCTAACAGCATTAAAAAAAGATATAAAGAGATGAAGGAGCGCAAGAGTAAAACAATTTTAAAAAGCATTTTAAAAACTGTAGAAGTGGAGGAGTCCCGACAAAAGACTGAATTAATTAAAGATGTATTAGGAATAAACAGAGAATATATCATCAAACATCCAAGTTCAAGTAATTCTACTACGCTAAAGGAAAGAATTCATGGTTTTTTTATGCGTGATGATATTTCTAGAGCAACAGCAGGTAAGAAAGATACAGTCACAAAAAATGGGGAAAAAGTCCAAAAGAGATATATTTTGCTCGAAACACAGCTAAACTTATACAAAATATTCAAGGCTGAAAATCCGAATCTTCCCTGCTCTTACTTTTATTTTACAAAGAATCGCCCCTTTTACGTCGTCAGACCTTCAGTCGATGCACGAGAAATGTGTTTATGTAAGACACATTCTAACTTTTCATACAAAGCTGAAGCTTTAAAAAAACAAAAAGTGATCGAAGATGACAATTTAAGTACACTTGTTCGTGAAACAGTCTGCAATGATCTTTTTAAAGATTGTATGTACAGTGTTTGCGAAGAATGTAAGAACAAGAAAGTAAAATACAATGAACAAAACATTACAGGAACTATTGAATATAGCGAATGGATTAGAAAGGAAGTAGAATATGAGAAAGAGGGCAAAAAGTATAAATCGATAAAAAATGTAAAAGAGATAAAAAAGGATGAAACAGAACATTTCGTGCAGAACTTTGAAAAGGATATGAAACATTTTAAGAAGCATATAATATATAACATAAAGACACAGTTTCATAATTTTCACCAGTACTTGGATCTTCGAGAAAACGAATGCCTGGTAGTTGTAGACTTCAGCGAAAACTACAATTGTAAGTATTTCGAGGAAATTCAGGCACATCACTTTAACTCAAGAAATCAAATATCTCTTCATACTGTTATGGTATACACATAGTACGATGCTGAGAAAAAGTATAAAGCACATTCTTTTTGCACAATTTCGTCCTCAAACTGTCACCAACCAGCCGCGATTTGGGCTCATTTAGAGCCTATTATGGAGTGGATTAGAAAAGAATATGAGTCTGTGGACACTGTTCATTTTTTTTCAGATGGTCCATCTACACAGTACCGTCAAAAGCAAAATTTTTATTTGCTTTTTACTCGATTTTTTACTTCGGGTTTTCCGCGACTTCTTGGTCATTCTTCGAAGCAGGACACGGCAAAGGTCCCGCAGATGGAATCGGTGGTTTTCTGAAGCGTACAGCTGATAGTATTGTTGCTAGTGGAAGAGACATTGCAGATGCAGTTCAATTTTATGATAAAATGAAAACCACTAGCAAGATAAATCTCTACTTAATTGAAAATCATAAAATTGAACAACTTCAGAATGAGTTGCCAAAATTCATTCCACGTCTTGTTGGAACAATGAAAGTTCATCAAATTTTTATCTGCGAAGAGAGGATTTTGTAACTGTTTTAATCCTCAGGTCTATAGCTTAGTTGACTCTGAACCCGTTGATGATAAAAACTCTTCAGATGATGATTTGTCACTCAGTACCATCTCTGTTCTCCAAGAAATTAAAAATATCCCACGTCAGAGCATTTATAAAGCTGTTTATGGATCTTCTTCTGATGGGGAAGACACCGTTTTGGATATAGCTTCCACAAGCAATAAAGAAAACGCCATGCAAGCTATTGTTGATGATTATACTGATTGTAGGGAACCAGAACCGTCAACAAGTTTTATAAACGATCCGAAGCAGGTTGATGTTGGTGATTTTTTTGCACGTCAATGTTTACTCATGCGCTATTAAAAAGAAAATATACTCTTTTGTATGTAAAGCTTTGACGGCGATAGAGGACGATGGCGAAGTAAAAGTCATGTTCCTTCGGGTTGTTAGCAAAGATGCCAAGAGATTCAGGCTGGATGAGACGGACGTCAGCTATATCGATTCAGAAGATATAATTAAAATTTTACCAAATCCTGCGATTGTAAAAAAGGGTCACCGAGTTTACTACGACTTTAAGACTGCAGTTGATATTTTTGAGAAATAAGACTATATAAAAATATTAATAAGGCTATTCATTGATCTCTATTATAAGTTTTTAAGTTAAACCAAATAGTAGTATAAAATTTAATATTCTCTCAATGATTATGCATGTTGGACTGTATGTGAGTAATTCCTTTTGAACGCAAAATTTATCCTGAGTTACCAAATTTGTCTCTTGCGTTACTATTTGTCCCTTAATTCATATTAAGTTTTGTTTGAAAATTACGTTGTTGTTGATTTTATTTTAATAGTTTTTTCATGTTTATCCAACAAAGATGTTATTTTATTTGATCTCAGAGAAGTGAGTCTAGTTACGTTAAGTTTTATAGTTGTAGTTAAGAAAATAAAGGTTTTTAAACCACATTGGTAACGCAATATACATGTTCCTTGAATTTTGAGCTAAAAATATTAAAATTATGGTTAAGACTTTTACGTCTAACGATTTGATTTTGCATGACTAAATAAATACGTAGAAAAAACAAATTGAATGTTTTATTATTTCTTAGCTATCGCATGATTATTTTGAGTAACTCAAGTGACGGGAATTTCCTCTTAGGTTCACATTTTCAGCTAAAACTTAAAAAATACGTTATCAAGGTCGCTGCTCGTTTAGTAAATACATTTCAGATAAATTAACTACATAAAATACTATGAATGGTTAAAATATAAAACAAAAATTAAAACTAAAATATATTCTGGAAATTCGTCAAAACTGTCGGTTAAAAAGTTGATTGACCCTTAGATCAGGACGCTCAGTTACTTCTAATCTCCTAACTCAAGAGTTGACAACAAGTTGATCATGTATCCTACAACATGGACAAAGGTACGCAGGTAGACGTAGTATATTTTGATTCTAGTAAAGCTTTTGACAGAATTGACGATTTATTACTCAAGAAACTTTGTGCACTAGGTTTTACTCCATCTTTACTTCACTTCTTTGCTGATTATTTACGTGATCGGCGACAATACGTTAGGCATGGGTGCTACGTTTCCAACTCCTATCATACTCGCTCAGGCGTTAGTCAGGGATCTATTTTGGGTCCCCTTTTATTTATTTTGATGATAAAATAAAATATTCTAATTGTTTGCTCTACGCTGACGATTTAAAGCTAGTACGTACTGTGAAGGGGCTGGAAGATAGTTATAAATTGCAATCTGACATAGACGCAGTTTTACAATGGAGTGTTAACAACAAGCTACATTTCAACCCCGAAAAATGTTGTACTATTTCTTTTACTCGCGCTTTACGACCACAACATGCTGTCTATTATTTGGGAACAAATATCATCGAACGTGTTACCTCGGTAAAGGACCTAGGTGTATTATTTGATACCAGATTGACTTTTAACGACCATATTGGAGCTCTTGCAGTAGACTGTTTCCGTCGACTTGGTTTTATAATCCGAAATAGTAGAGATTTTAATGACAGAAGGGTTATACTACTTCTGTATTTTTCTTTAGTTCGTAGTAAAATTGAAACAGCTTGTGTAGTATGGGGTCTCTATGAAGGTTCATTCACTTTACAGGAAATTTTATGGGTATTACCCTTTTCTTGATCCTACTAAGTTTTTACAGGGTACCCTAGGTATCAATTCTCAGGAAACACGACGAAATTACCAACTAATGCTTGTAATATGTCGTCGCGGTGAATGGGATTGTCCGGAGCTTTCTCACAAGCTTTAAAGCTTTGTCCCAAACAGGTACTTGCGTGGTCGCGGGCATCAGCTGCTCGCCCTCCCAGACTGCCGAAAAGTAGCGCGGCGCCAAGCCCCTTTACTCAAAGGTTTAGGTCTTACAAGGACACCGCAAAAGATTGTGATATTTTTGCTGATAAGTGGTCTTCTCTCAGTCGAAGCTGTTTTAAACTTTGTGAAGCATTGTATTAGTTTCTATTTGTTATTGATTTTATGTTTTTGAATTTTATTTATGTTATATAGTTATGTAGTTTTTGATCTCACTAGATCCATATATTTTTATTCTAATTAATAGTAGTAATGTTTATGTTCCTTGCATTATAATTGCATGCCATGTCACTTGTATTGCAATGCCCATTGAAGGGTTTCATGTATCCACTTACAACCAATGACAATATAACACCTACCAATTATTATTTTATGTAAGGTCGACCAAGAAAGTGGTTTACTCATTTTATGTATTTTTCATTCAATTTCCTAGTTATCGAAAATTTCAATAAGGTTTATACTCGGTATCTGACAGATAGATCTACAAACGAAAATAGTCTTTGTTGTCCTATAATTTGCAACTGACATTCAACTTTAGGGTAGTAAAGTTGAATGTCAGTTGTATGTGTTAAGTGGTAGTTATCAACATCAACATCAACGGCCTGTTACAGTCCACTGCTGGATTATATGAGCCTCCTCCACTTAAGTGTAGGGTTTTGCCATAATCTCCACGCTTGGCAGGCGGGTTGGAGATCGCAGATTAACGAATCTACACTCGCTGCATAATGCACTGTATCAGAGAGCGCTGCTGCCCGTTCCCGAAAGTGGAAGTGGGAGTTATAGGAGGTTTTTATTTTTTTTGTTAATATTATTTTATTTTTAAATTTTTAGTGTTTGGGTTAAAATTTATGCTAGTAAATAATTATAATATCAACATTTTTCCTTATTATTTTTCTTCAAAATCAACAGTTAGGTTTTGCTATTTACGACTGATTCAGTACAGCGATATTATTTCATTTTATTTGTGGTTTTTATTTTGAAGTCTCCCGTGCTTTGCAAATCGCATTAAGTAGTTTATACCGACTGTATCTCCCTGCAATAACATTAAAATGAATAAAATGTTTTTTAATATTTTCCAAGATAGTCCGGCTGGCCATTTAACTGACGTTGCTTACATAATAATACTTTTGTTCTTCGTTAAGGAGTGTCAAGTGGTTCTCTTCAAAGTTCATCACTAGTTAATTACAGATGTGAATCTAGGCTGGTTTCTTCTTTATCATCATGTAGGTTGTAAGGTCGACGACCAACCTCACACAGTATAGTATATCGTCCAGGTATCAGTGTTAAAGAGCCGCCACCATAGGCCACTGACTTGGCTGGGGTAACGAATGCTTCCGTAGATAGAAGCCGAGACCCACAGCTTAATGTGCCTTCCAAAGTACGGAATCATATTTTTTTCGGACAATCAGGTGATTTAATGTCCCAGCCTAACCCAAGAGAAAGTCTCACAAAGACATTTTTGTTTAAAAGTGTCCCCACTGGGACTCGAACCCGGGACTTCCGTAATGAGAGTCAAATACTCGACTACTCGCCCACAGAGGCTATAATGCGATACATATGGCGATCAGTTGAGGAGTTTCCACTTTTATCTCGTACTCCATCATCAGATTTTAACAAAATTTATACGGGTTTATCCATGAGAAAAATCCTTTCGAATGAACAAGAAACATTAATATCACAACCCATCTAAGTGTAAAGTGCTCAATACAAATTAATCAAGCCCAAACACCAGGTAAAATTGCTATAAGCCGTTGAGGAGTTCCCTCGACTGTCTTTCGGTTTCATCATTAGATCGACTCCAGACCTTGATTAAATAGTAGTGCTTTAAAGTACTTAATGAAAAAAATAACAGGCACACAAGTCGCCACTACGATTTTCGAAGGTTCCCCTCGATTTCTCTAGGATTCAATTTGTCAAAAATGAATATGATACGGTATTTAAATCAAAAACTATAAAAGTTAATAACAAAGCTTTGTTTAGTGATTGGGCGACAGCGGGAATTCATAGGAGCAGACGAAAATTATATGAACTCTATGAAGAGAAATCATATAACAAAAGTACGGCCTTTCTAGATTATGTTCGTAGTTATTCAAAAATGTTTAAACGCGTTTGTGCCGTAGCTAAATCCAATTTCATTAAAAACAAAATTGAATCTAGTAGCAATGTAATGAAAACGACATGGAAAATTATAAATAGCGAGACTGGAAAGGCCAAAGCTACACATAATAACTTCAAGCTTAAAATAGATAATCAATTGTTAAGTACAGACCTAGAAGTAGCAAAAGCCTTTGAAAATTTCTTTACGGACATTCCAGTTTCAACAACCAAGTCTTTAAATTCATCTCCCGCTGCTGCTGAATCTATACTTAAGCAGAACTTTGAGGAATGTAAAACAGATTTTAAATTTAGGCACGTAAATAATGAGGACATTGTAAAAGCGTTTAAATCCCTGGAAATGAAAAAGACGGCTGACGTCCATGGTCTATCTGTAAAAATTATAAGTTCCATTATAGATTGTATCGCACCTCACCTTTGTTGCATATTTAATCAATGTATAGATAATGGTGTGTTTCCTGACTTGATGAAACTAAGTAAAGTGATACCTTTATTCAAAGCCGGTAGTACATCAGACCCCACAAATTTTAGACCTATATCGATACTACCAACTCTTAGCAAAATATTTGAAAAACTCATACTTAATCAATTGCAGAGTCATTTTTATTTCAATAATTTAATTCATGTTGCTCAGTTTGGTTTCACAAGGGGTCGTTCAACAGCCGACGCTGGTGTTGAGCTAATTGACAATGTTTTTGGTGCCTGGGAAGACGCAATGGATGCAATAGGTGTATTCTGCGATCTATCCAAGGCTTTTGATTGCGTCCATCATGACATTCTTGTCAGGAAGTTACGCCATTATGGTGTAAAAGATCAGGCTCTTGGCCTTCTGGAGTCATATCTAACAGATAGGGTTCAGATGGTCGATGTTAATGGGAAAAGATCACCCGGATCTTCAATAAGTATGGGCGTCCCGCAGGGTTCAATTCTTGGACCTTTCTTGTTTTTAGTATATATTAATGATTTACCTTATCTTGTTAAAGCAAAACATGGGTTAGTATTGTTTGCCGATGATACTTCTTTGATATTTAAAGTTAAAAGACAACAATCAAACTATGACGACGTAAACAATGCTATCTCTAGTATAGTGAATTGGTTTACTGTTAATAATCTATTACTTAATGAAAAGAAAACTAAATGTATTAAATTCGTATTACCCAATGTGAAACCGGTAACTACAGATATATTTATAAAAGGACAGAAATTGGACCTTGTAGATTCGACTGTCTTTTTGAGCATTACTTTAGATGCCAAACTACAATGGGATTCTCATATAAATAAATTGTCGAACCGACTGAGTTCAGCAGCGTTCGCAGTTAAAAAAATTAGAGCCCTTACCGACGTAGACACCGCTAGACTAGTCTACTTCAGTTACTTTCATAATCTAATGACCTATGGTATTTTATTGTGGGGTCACGCTGCGAATGCTAATAGTATATTTATTTTGCAGAAACGGGCTGTTCGTGCAATTTATAGATTAGGGCCTAGAGTGTCACTGAGGGAAAAATTTAAAGAAATCAATATTCTGACATTTGTGTCTCAATATATCTATGACAATCTTGTGTATATAAAACGAAATATAAGTAATTTTCAGAAGCACAGTGATATACACAATTTTAATACTAGAAATAAAGACAAGTTGGTTGCTTATGTCAGCCGACTACATAAAATTAGTAATTCTTTTAAAGGCAATTGTATACGCTATTACAATAAGGTCCCTACTGATATTAAAAACTTGCCTTTAGACAAGTTTAAAATAATTATAAAACAGAAATTGTATAAAAAAGGTTACTATATGATATCTGATTACTTAGAAGATAGGTGTCCATGGGAATAGATTGTTTGAGTAGCAGGCTTTTTCGATATGTAATAAGCATTAATTTTGTAATTGACAATATTTTATTTAAAAAAGGAAACGCAAAAGATGCGACGACTGTGGAGTTTCTTCGGTGAGCTCTTCTCCACAGATTCCGCCATTGTGTTAGTGAACTCACCCAAAAAAAATGTAATGACGGATCTAAGTGATGTAATAACATCCTATGGAAATAAATTATTTTGACTTTGACTTTGACTTTATTCCATCATCAGTTCCTGGTTTCCTTATCATGGTACCACCCTTGGGATATCTCCTTTTCAACATTTCATTTCATTTATTCAATTCTATAATGGTTTCCCGTGTGCGAAATTTCATCTTACATTACAAATTAATAAAAGAAAAATTACAACAGCTTACAGCTAAAAATAATAAATAATAATAATAATACAATGACAAAACAATAATTAATTCCATAAAACTTACAGTCACATAACATTATACTTATAAAAGTCAACATAAAATTAAAATTCGATAAAATTAAAATGTCAATACAAAAATTCATCCATTATAAAAATAAAAAATAATTAAATAAAAAAATAATCCATTCTACACAATAAAATCATATGACATTGACGCTGTATAAAACCTTATCTAATAAAAACAGTTTTAGCTTTTTTCTTAAAAGTACACACATTGTCAATGTTTTTTAAATCTTTCGCCAACTTATTGAAAATCTGTACAGCTTGATACCTAGCACTATGTTTGACTACTACTAAATTGGGTACCTACTATAGCATTGTTAATGTCAGATCTTCTGGTGCACAGCCTTGATTGCATTTCCTGTTCTGATTCGTACTTATATCTATTCTTAACTATGTCTACTAATAACACCACAACATAGAGCCCCGGAACTGTTAAAATTTCAAATTTTTTAAAGTAAGCATGGAGGGATACGGGCTATTGTGCTAAAAAATAATAATAATTGAAATCATTTCATAAACGACGAAGTTATCCGCGAACACACATAAAATATATATATGGTCGAATTGAGAAACCTCGGTTTTTTTGAAGTCGGTTAAATAAGATTTTATGATACTAGTCTATGTTCAAGAAACATTTTAATATAAAGTGCTTATTTTTGTAAGAATCAAGTTTCCCCGCCTCCCCCCTTGCCAGCGAAACCGTTGTTTTTGGAAATGTGAAATAGTATGATGATGAATTTAAAAGGAAAACTATTAACATCAAGTAGGCTTTATAGGTTATCGAATAATAGACCAACAACTTATAAAATGTTCTTGTACAATTAAATTTGGTATTAGAAAAGTATTTACAGTACAGAATCCTACTCTTTGCGTGTCTCAACACGTGCTTGGCCGTTTATTTTGTTTATATAAGTTGAGTAGCTTAATAAGTAAAACATCTGGTAAAACAGTACCCTTACTCGAAAAAAATGTCATTTGTTGCGGGATTTTCAGCGATCTCCCGCCCACCGTTGACGTATGAAGTGGCGAAGTTTGCCACACTGCCGTCATTTTTGTTCTAAAATACATTCTAATATTTCTTTTTATTGCAGACCGATACGGACGTTTATATATCAATGCATATACCAGTTTATAAAGAAAAAGAAGTGTTGTAGAAATGTACCAACAGCTGAGAGAGAGTATTCATTGGAGACAGTATCTGAAGAACATATCATTATGAACTTAAATAATTTATGTGCGTAGTTCTTGTATATATGTCGTGGCCATATAGTGGAATTGACCACATCATGAAAATTTCGATCATTTCAAATGAGACCATTTCATGATGTGGGCAACTAAATTTGACCAGATCATTAAATCGTATGCATTTCACGATTTTGTCGTCCACGATTGGCCATATCGTGAAAATAGGGCATCCATGAAATATTTAAAAAGAATCTAAATTATGTTTGGAACTTATTGTTCTCTAAGTCCGACATTCAATTCTACGATATGGCCACGACATGTATATTACGACAAATAATATGTTTTTTATCGAACACAATTTCCACATACATTCATTCATTCTTTCTTTAACTTTTTTATTTTATAAATTGCTTCACATCTAATAAAGACGTATTTCGCCAGTAACGGTGATATTTAATATATAACTTTAATTAAACTTGCTGTTTACCTAAGTGTGGGTAAAATCGTGGAAGCTAAATTACAACCACTTCTTCCCAACAGCACCTTAAACCCGAACACGGAAAACAAACTACAGCCTGTAAGTTAATGTGATAAAACTATGTCCAGCTATAATGTACATACAGATGTTACTATAAAAGCCCGAACTGCGGTAAATCTCTAAAATTTACCAGCAAATCCCCTAACTTTAGGCGAAAAAAGTTTTTTTCGGACATATATCACTTACAGGCGGTAAATCTTTGATTTTAGACTAAGTGCTAGCCGGACTTAATGGTAAATGAAGTTACATTTTAAAATAAAATCTTTAAAATATTAGGTCCTTACATATGAAATTGGCGTTTTGTATGGGAGGAACAAAAAGTCGAAAAATTTTTATATAGTATATTTATTTAATCAAAGTATGAGCCATTGTAATCTATGCACTTTTGCCATCTCATAGGTAGTTCATTGATCCCTTTACTAAAAAAACCATTCGGACGGGAATCAATAAAATCTTTGAAGGCGATTTGGACTGCCCCATCTGAGTTGAATTTTTTCCCTTGCAAGAAGTTATCCAAATTTCGAAAAAAATGGTAATCTGTTGGAGCAAGGTCCGGGGAGTACGGTGGATGCCTTAGACATTCCAATTGAAGCTCTTCTAATTTGCTAGCCGTCTGTTGTGCAGTGTGTGGTCTAGCGTTGTCGTGAAGCAGCAGTGGCGTAGAGCGATTAACCAGCCTCGGTTGTTTACCAGCTAGCTTTTCCATCATGGTTTGCAATTGCTGACAATAGTTATCTGCCGTAATCGTCTGGCCAGATTTGAGAAAACTGTAATGAACGACACCGGCGCTAGTCCACCAAACGCTTACAAGTAACTTTTTATTGGTCAATTTTCGCTTGGAGCAGGCTTTGGCTGGCTTGCCAGGGTCCAGCCATTGCGATGAGCGCTTCCGATTATCGTAGAGAATCCACTTTTCATCACAGGTAATGATTCGATTTAAAATCCCTTCGTTATTGTGCCGGTCAAGTAATGTAACGCAGCAGTTGACGCGCGTTTGCCGGTTTGCTTCACTCAATTCGTGAGGAACCCACCTTTCAAGTTTTTTAATCTTCCCAATTTGCTTCAAGTGGATTAAAACAGTTTTATCACTAACACCGAAGCCTGCAGCTAACTCGGACGTGGTTTGCGATGGATCCGCTTCCACAATAGCCTTCAATGCTTCATTATCAACTTGGGTCTCCGGCCGTCCACGGGGCTTGTTTTGCAGGTCGAAATTTTCAGAACGAAAACGTTGGAACCAAAAACGCACTGTGTTTTCTTTTGCGACACAACCGCCATACACATCATTAACCCTTCGAGCCGTTTCCGCAGCACTGGTGCCACGGTGGAACTCGTACTCGTAAATAACGCGATATTTCAAATTTTCCATTTTGTAAATCGAGCGATGCAAACAGAAAAAAGATAAGTAAAAAAACAAATGAATGACGGTTTACGAAACACAACTACATGTGGAAATAGCTGTATAAATTTGAATTTCGAATTCCTAACCAAATAGGAGAAATTTGTGATCAAAGTGGCCAGTACGACAAAACGCCAATTTCATATGTAAGGACCTAATATTATATTTACAAACAACTAACTTCAAATACGAAAATTTAAAAAATAAGTTATTTTGTGAAAGGAAATGATTTTAAAAATGTATTCGTGCACAAATACCCTCACTTGGTCAAATTAAGACACTTTCTGCTTCATGTAAAAATCTTCTATTTCTATTGCAGTTGTGCAGTTAGCTTTGGTAACTTTATTTGCTCCATTATTCCCTCTGGCTCCGTGTCTGGCTCTTATGGTGAATATTTGGGACATCAGGTAAGTTTAGAATAGAATATAATTCAATTGTAACAAAATTTGATATAATTATAATTTATAACATTAATGAGACATTTTACGGGCTTACCGCGATAATATTTTTGTTGAGGAGACCCGATATTTCGGCGCTGTTGCAAGCAACATGGTCGCGGGTAGACTGGAGAGACGTCACAGGTAGAACTGGGGACGGATGTATCTATCTACCCTCATTCTTCTTCGTTTCTGCAGGTCACCACTGGAATACATGGTTACCTCGGAGACAGTGCGAGTAGGGTAGAATTGGAGCTTCTGCATCACTTCGCCTCGCTGCGCTTGGCTCGTGCTGCAGAATCCCCCAATTCTACTCAGCATTGTAATACAGCTTTCCGGTTTAGGTTACAACCGTGTAACCTAATTAGACAGACAGGGTATAATTTAATTACTGGAGAGACAGGTGCAATAACTAGACGTAAATTCGCGCGTCACCTGTCCATCTAATTGCGCTCGTATTACTCGTATTTAATAATGAATTTTACTTAGTTATTCCTTTTTTGTTTGTGTTCATATAATTAGGTAATTCAGTTATTGTTTTGCTTTTTTTTCTTATATTATTCTTATATTATATATAATATTAATATTTTCCTTAATTATGTAAAGTTTCAATCATTGACCGAGCGAGCGAAGCGTCTCTGTTTCAGCTTGGCCAAATATGCTTTTGTTTGTCCATCTGTTTGTTTGTTTGTGGTTTGTTTGTTTGTTTGTTTCATTCTACAGGTCGCGTTTCTCAACCGATTCTTGTGAAATTTTGTGAGCAGGTTCGATAAATTAATGGATTTTTTTCGTTGAGTCAGTTTTTGGAATTTTTAAAAAATGACGGAGTTATGGGGGCTGCCAGCTTACAAGGTCTACCGCCGAGGCTGTTTTCCTCTACAAGTCACGTTTCTTAACCAATAAAATAAAATAAGATAAAATAAAATAAAGTTTAAAAATAAAAAAAATCAAGGGGTTTGGGAAGTCGAGAAAAAAAAATTTTGAAAGTATAGTATAAACAGACTCGAAAAAAAATCTTCGATTCTCTTTTGTTTTTTTTTTATGTAGTCATTTGTTTGCTTCGTGTCGGAACGTGTTCTCGAAAATGGAGAAAAACGAATGCGAGCCGTTATTAAATACCTCTGTTTAAAAAAGTTAACGACTCAAGAGATTCATTGCGATTTGGAGGCAACATTAGGAGAGTGTGCTCCGCCGTATTCTACTGTCGCAAGGTGGGCTTCTCAATTTCGAGTAGGGAGAACGAGCACGGAAGACGAAAATCCTTGCGGCCGTCCAGCGACGTCAGTCACCCAAGAAAATGTTGCGAAAGTCGAGAAAATTGTATTGAGCGATCGAAGAGTTACCATCCGATACTTAATTCAAGAAACGGGTATTTTATATGGAAGTATTCAATCCATATTGAAACAATCTTTGAATATGAGAAAAGTTTCCGCAAGATGGGTGCCAAGAATGTTAACCGACAGTCAGAAACAAAATCGACTTGACATTTCCAAGATATTGTTGGAAGTTTCAAGAAGATTCTGAGAACTTTTTGTCTCGTTTCGTAACAATGGACGAAACATGGATCCATCATTTTGATCCTGAGACAAAACAGCAATCTTCGCAATGGTAACGGCCATCATCACCGACCCCGAAGAAGTTTCGTGCCGTGGCATCGGCTGGCAAGGTTATGGCTGTATTATTGTTGCTTTTTATAAATAAAAGAAAGTTATGCAAAAACACTTGGAGTTTTATTTAAAAAGGTTCACACAATGATGCTTACAATGATCTGCCGCTCTTATATTATATCATTCACTGTGACTCGTTTTAAAAACAGTCTGTATTTTACAAACCACGCGCAATTTGAGGTTATTTGTCAAAAGTTCTGATGTTGCATCTATTCATTTAATAATGTCTGTACTTGCGTTTAAATGTTGCATTATTCAAATTGCGTTTGGTTAACTCCAATACAATGGCCTCAATATTTTGGGACTCAGAAGGAATATTGTTGATTGATTACCTGGAGCGTGGAACCACTATTACATGCCAATATTATGCAGCTTTAATTCCCTAGTTGAGGAATGCCATCAAAGAGAAAAGGAGAGGGAAACTTCGAAGGGGCGTGCTGTTTCATCACGACAACGCACCCGTGCACAGGTCGGCAGTTGCGATGGCTGCCATTCAGCAAGCTGGCTTCGAATTGGTTGACCACCCCCCTTATTCACCAGATTTGACGCCTAGCGATTTTTATCTGTTCCCCAAATTGAAAGAATACTATAGGGGAAACAGGTACGAAGACGATAACGAGGTGATGGATGCCGTGGAGAGCTTTTTGCAGGACCAAGACAAAATTTTTTTTTAAAGGGATTGAAGCCTTGGAAAAGCGCTGGACTCGGTGTGTAGAGAGACTCGGAGACTATGTAGAAAAATAAATTATTAAGTTATCAATAGTCATTATATTCTATTTCATTCTCACTACTTTTTGATCCCTCCTCGTATGTAGGTATTATATTAAAAGTTAATCCGGATGTGATCCCGCCTGGCTCAAACAAAGGAGGCGGAGTAAGTAGAGCCCGCTTCAGTGGAAACGCTCATTCATGATCTTTACGAAGGTAATAAATAAGTATTAATATTATTATACCTAAGGACTTACTTCTGCCTAGTACCTACTCCTAGTTTTTAACCTCAGACGAAAAAAGAGTTGTGATTGTGTGTAGGTATGTGTAAGTACCTACTTATTATGCATTTCAAATAACAAACGGACCAGCAAAGTCGCCATATAACCAACAACTATTTGACTGGCCCTTTTGGCTCGATAATTAGTAGCTCAGAATGCAGATCCTAAGATCATGGGTTTGATTTCCAACTAGGACAAACATTTTGTGTGACGAACACGGATGTTTGCTCACGTCCAGGATATTCAGCCTCCGTGGCCGAGTGGTCGAGATGTCTACGCCACCATTATGGAGGTTCTGGGTTTGATTCCCGGTGGGGCTTTATGAGCAAGCAATAGTATCATAAAATGTTTGCCTATCGATACTATAAACTATCGTCACACACGCACCATATCGGTAGTATCGATACTATCGATAGTTTTTGTACTTATACTATCGATAATATTGATAGGTACTACTGATGTTCAGCAATAGTATTAATCATTTTCATCAATCGATATTTTCGAGTCGAGAGTGTTGTAGCAGCGGGCTTTGTTAGTCCTCGTTAGTATCGTTAAGGGTCGATATTTTCGATAGGACTATTACTAGTATGACTGATTTTTAAGGCCACAATAATATCACGAAATCATCGATAGTCTATCTATCTAAATATCGTAACAACACTAGGTACACTAAAACACTCAGTATGGGTAATATAGCTCACACTTTTGGAGCCGAAGATTTTAATCTCAGTCTCGCAAGTGCACGGACCATTATTCTACCGCGGCGGCGCGGCGTGATAGAATCTACGCAGCCGCGTTAAACGCAACGCAGTGCGCGCAAGGCACTTAAGGCCTGCTAAAGTAAAAAACGCAACAGTACAGCCATGCGCCCCCCCCCGACAGCAGGTTACAGCCTGTTACTTAACAGGTAACAGGTTGATACTAGGAAATTATTGCACCTACGAGGCGGGTTTACCCGCACGGCGGTCTTTACATGCTTTGCCTACATAGTAGGTGCATAGCAGGCGTCAATGTCGTGGCGTTGTCGAGTTATTGTGTTATCCATTTAATCTGTAGCTTGCACGGCCAAACATACGAAACGGCAACGTCGCGAATGCTTTCAGCCAATCTGGTCGTTTGCTGTGCTCTGATTGGCTCATTTGAATCGGATCAACATTTTCCGTAACCATCGTAGGGTGGATTTCTATATTGGATCAACTTAGGCGAACGCTAGTTAGGAATCCCGTGAGTGCAGTTGTTGATCCAGTCGGAGCCACATTAGTTACCAGAGATGCTAATGGATCAACAAAAGGCGCCGGATCAACTTGAGTTTTCGGATCAACAAAGTGCTCGCGTGAAGTCGCGAATGATCAACATTTACCGTGAAGGTATCAGTCTCTATATATATACAACGTGTTACAAAAAATACCAAAAAAAAAGAATATTCTTCATCACAGGTATTTAATCAAAATTTTCCCATCTCTAGTGTCATTTGACATCTAAAATATAGACTATCGATTCTCAGAACGGACAAGTATTTGTACACCATTCGTGCCTATAAATTTTAAAGAGATGTACTTGAATTAATTTATGTTAGAAAACATTTTCTTTTTTGCCTTAATTATCTTGTTTACGTATTTACAAACATAAATATTATTTTGAAATACTTAGTTCACCATTTCATTAATTTATTATTTCATAACAATTATTTAACAAAGCTTTTTTTATTTATTTGTGGTTTTTTCATTATGAAATTAATTGTTCTAATGTGAATGTTATGGTACAAGTAATACGTAAACATTTTTAACCATAGCGGTAAAAATAGGCACATTGACCTAAAATTTATTGAATATTCTTTGACACAGCTGATCACTAGAGATGGGAAAACTTTAATTAAATGCCTTTGATAAAAATATTCTTTTTTTTGGTATTTTTTGTAACACGTTGTATAAAGAATATTAAGTGAAATAAATAATTGACCGCTAGATGGTTAGCAGAACTTCATCTCCCCGCACCCAATGGTGACCCCCGCTATCATATAGAAAACGTCTTAAGGCAGCTTGCTCCTCTTCGTATTTGTCTCCGTGATCTCATCAATAGAACCAATTTCATTTTTAAACACCATCTACCGACAATGTGGTGTATTAATGATCACGCTAACGTGTGACTCAGTGTGGCTCAGTGTGGCGTAGGGAAGTGACGACCCCACCGCCCACTGCATGGTGCCTTCTGGCCCCTGCCTGCGGTGCAGTCAGTTTACCGAATAATGGCGGTCAAACCATTCTAGGTTGGCAGAAGTCAAATTTTTAACGGAGGATGGGCAGCAGCATCCTTACGCTAAGACTTCTGCAACTGCGATCAACAGCATTCCCAAGGAGGGTTTGTGTCAGGCAGGCGGCCGGCTGTACAATTACTGCCAAAACTCAATTGCAATATGACTAACGGTATGATTTGTGATTGTGATAGGACTAGGGCGTACCCCAGAGGCGACGCGCAGGGGCAGCACCCGGCACCTGTGGGAAGTGGGTTAGGGTTGTCGCATCAACCTGGGCGGGTGCGACGTAAGAAGCGAGCCCAAGAAGTAAAGAGCGTAAGATTGAAGTATGCAAGTTGGAATATAGAAACGATGACTGGAAAAGGTAGAGAGTTAGCGGATGTTTTGAAAAGACGAGAAATAAATGTTGCTTGCCTGCAAGAGACGAAATAGAAGGGTTCAAAAGCTAGGGAAATTGGGGAGGGTTATAAATTTTACTACTGTGGAACGAATGGTAAGAGAAATGGAGTTGGAATCGTGTTAGACTGTGATTTGAAAGGAGGTGTGACGGAAGTAAAGAGAGTGAGTGACAGAGTAATCGCTTTGAAAGTAATAAAGGAAAATCTTATTTTGAATGTAGTAAGTGTCTATGCTCCACAGGTTGGCTGTGATGATAGGACAAAAGAGAAGTTCTGGGAGGATTTTGATAGAGTATTGATGGATGTACCGGAGAGTGAAGAAATTTGTGTTGGGGGTGATTTTAATGGGCATGTAGGGAAATATAATTGTGGCTATGAAAGAGTACACGGAGGATTCGGTTTCGGTAGCCGAAACAATGAGGGAGAAAATTTACTGCAAGCTGCTTCAGCCTTTGACCTGGCCATAACAAATACGTGGTTCCAAAAAAGAGATGAACATCTAATAACCTATAAAAGTGGCCACCACCAAACACAAATTGACTACTTTCTAGTGAAGAGAAGTATGCTCAAATATGTTAAAGACTGCAAAGTGCTACCGGGCGAGGCTTTAGTTTCCCAACATAGGCTGTTAGTTATGACAGTTCAAATAACTGTCCAAGCAAATAAGAGCAAATTATATCGTGCTCCAAGAATTAAATGGCATATGTTGGAGAAGAAGCAGCAGGCAGACAAATTCAGGGAAAGAGTTGTAGAGAGCATGATAGAAATGGAGAGTATGGAAGATAAAGGTGTAAATGAGTGCTGGAATGAGATGGCAGGATTCATAAAAGGTGTAGCAAAGGATGTTCTTGGGGAATCTAAAGGAAAAAGAATGGTTGAAAAGGAAACTTGGTGGTGGAATAAAGAAGTACAAATGGTGTTGAAAGAGGAGAAAGTAGCATTTAAGGAATGGCAGGCAGTGGATGTCAGGAATGAAAGCGAAAAGAATACAAAAAAGTCAGTATACCAAGAGTGTAAAAGAAAAGCTAAAAAGGCTGTTGCTATTGCCAGAGCAGAGGCCCAAGATAAAATCTACGATGCTCTCGATATTCTTAAAGGCCAAAAACAGCTATACCGACTGGCAAAAGTAAGAGAAAAGAATGCAAGAGATATTTTGCATGTGAAATGTATAAAAGATGAAAATGGGAAGATACTGACGAATGATGAGGATATAAAAGACCGATGGAAGGGATATTTTGAAAGACTGATGAATGAGGAAAACATATGGAGCGGAACTTTAAATGATCCACCAAAAAATAAAGGTCTAGTGAGAAAGATGAGCATGGATGAAGTCAAAGCTGCTGTGAAAAGTATGAAGAATGGTAAAGCTATGGGGCCAGACGGAATACCAGTTGAAGTATGGAAGTTACTGAATGTGGATGGATATAAGTGGTTGGCTTTATTCTTCGATAAGTTGCTGCAAGAAGTGGCGATCCCGGATGAGTGGTGCAATAGTACACTTGTGCCTATATTTAAAAATAAGGGAGATGTACAGGACTGCGGTAACTATCGAGGAATAAAGCTAATGTCACACAGTATGAAAGTGTGGGAAAAAGTGATAGAACGAAGAATAAGAGAAGAGAGCGAAATTTCACAAAACCAATTCGGTTTTATGCCTGGTCGAGGAACAGCGGATGCCATAAATTTGCGCTCCGGCAATTGCTAGAGAAGTACAGGCGTGTAAGAAAAAACTTGCACATGGTGTTTATTGACCTCGAAAAGGCATATGACCGGGTACCTCGTAGGGTTTTGTGGTGGGCCCTGAGAGAGAAAGATGTGCCTGAGAAGTATGTTGAGTTGATACGTGCAATGTACAGTCAACCTAGCACGCACGTCCGGTCGGCCGCTGGCACC
This sequence comes from Carpatolechia fugitivella, assembly GCA_951230895.1. Lineage (NCBI taxonomy): Eukaryota > Metazoa > Arthropoda > Insecta > Lepidoptera > Gelechiidae > Carpatolechia > Carpatolechia fugitivella. Next base: position 19,524,345 of record OX579647.1, read on the forward strand.
TCTGGCGAGTTTGATGTGGCTGTAGGCTTGCACCAAGGGTCGGCGCTAAGCCCGTACCTCTTCCTCCTGATAATGGATGCCTTGACATTGGACTTGCAGGATGAGGCCCCCTGGGGGCCGATCGCGCTAACCGGAACGGATTTACCAAAGCTAAACTTTAACCAAAAACGTTACGTTATGCACATTTCGTATCGCCCTAACATTTTTAACGTGAACGTTCCAACTTTAGTTTGGATGATACGTTGATGAACGATCGACCGAACTTGAACGAGCGAGCCACCGAACAATCGGTATCGCCCTAACCTTCTGACAGCACTTTGACAGCGGTTTTAACCAAAGTTGAAACGTTACCGCTGTCAAATGAACGTTTTTGATAAAGTACGTCCGAAGCGACTTTTACTCGATCGTTGGTGAAACGTTTACGTTATTTTCGTGCTTAAATGCAATAATATTGATCGGATTTGAATTTAATATTGTTGGTAAGTCTTCTTAATGTGATGTAGCTAAAGACAGAGCGTAGAACCCACTGGTGGAAGGTTTATAAGGCCGGTCATTAACTTCCATACTAAGTCTAAACAATAAGTGATTATGCTCCAGTTTTTACTTTCTACATCTAGACAAATATTCTAAATAAAAGAATCACCTAATGTGAGTACCTATAACTTAAGAAATTACATTTTTCAGGGTAATAAGTCAAGCCAGAGTGTAACCAACGTGATTAGGAGCCCCATCTTAAAGCATGGAACACTCGCTCTCTTGGCTATTGTGTCTACCTATACCAGAGAAGAAATAATAGCCTATACCTACTAAAGATCTAAATTTGGCATCGCTCAGCGCCGTGACTGTGGTAAAGTAATTTATAAGGAGTGGAGAATTTGTGTACAAAATCCGAAAGGGGGCCAATACCTAACAGATCGTTTTATCATTGGACCTATGAAACAGAAGAAGAGTGTAAGTGTGACAATTTTCAATGGAAACTATAAGAGTTTGCCCATGCATCATTCAGCAGCTCTCCGTGTCATAAGAAGGGAAGACAGAAAACACAACAGATTTATCAAGGATCTTTATATGCAAGTGGTGATGTGAATGTGGCTTTTATCAATATTGTTATTACCTTATCTAGGTAGATTCCTAAGAAATTTGATTTTATTAGAACTTTCCATAGATTATGTAATTTACCTAAGTATAAATACCTACTAAACATGTAACTGATTTTATTTAGGTACCTTATTTTATGTTAAAATTTTATGCCCTAGATGTAGGTAGTTAAAAACTCATGTTGCAATGAGAAAAATGTACCTTATAATCTGCATCTGCCAACAGTTAAATCCCCTATTAAACTCATTAGAAAAGATAAATAGATAAGAACTAATTGAAGCCTTTTATTTGGTCTGTTTATATTTACCTATTGAATAAAATTTTTACACACACTTGCAACAATAACTCCACTTCAGCTTTTTATTTATTTAGGTATTAATAATAGGAAGACCGACAGTACTATATTAATTCTGTGCCGACAGCTAAAGATAACTTAGCACAGAGGACAAAGGATGTACTCAGGCTAGGCTGCTTGAAACGGATTAAGTTTTCTCTGGTAATTATTTATGCTTTGTCATGAAATGTCGCATAATTATGCAGTTCAGTAAACTATACATGTAAACAAAATTTCATATAAATATATAAAAAATCTCTTGAGTCAATTCTAATTGTTACAAGCGGCCCGGCCTGCTGTATCCTATGTCCTCTGTACAAAATTAGGATGATGGACTTATTATTGTCAGTTATCTACCAGAATCGTATGAAGAGTCATACCTACCCATCCGATGATTCTGATGATCAATATTGCTGCAAAAGCATTGTTGTCTTTATAATCTTTGTTATCAGCCGGAAGACATTCACTGCTGAACATTGGCCTAAAGTAGTTAAAATTATAGTAGGTACTCATGTTTCTACCTAATGAAAATGCTGACAACCCTTAGGTACTTACACCCCAAGAAAAAAGTATGCCATCGAAAACACAACTTGTAAAAAAACCAAGTCTCGCAATTCAGTTCTTCTACCGTAAAAAGTTGTGAGATCCATGTAATACCAAGTCGGTTAATTTATTCAGTGCCTACTTAAGGGTCATTCTGTCTTAAGTTATTAGGTACGTAATTAGCTAATCTAACAACATAGTGACCATATTAATATCTTTTATGTTTTAAATAAATAGATTGACTTAGCCATTGCATGAAAACACAATGTATCTCATAAGTAATACATATTGTATTAAATTAGATTGTTTAGTTCATTCAATATACCGTGTTTATACAATGCCTGTTTACTGAAAATTCAGGTTTCTAGTTTTATCCACAATGAAGTTATAGGGGGGTCAAAAATGGCCGAACTGCTTCGAGAAAAGGATGGTACGGCCGTGCCGCTTTTTTGCTCGACTTGGCGGGGGCACTACACCATGCCCCCAGATCACTATAGAATTAAATAAGTACTTCTGAATGATAATGAACCATCTACTAAAACTAATAATATACCAATCCAAACAAACAAATGTCATGTCATGTCATGTCATTATGTTAAATTCCTCTGAGATATTAAATGATATTAAATTTATAATATACCTACTTACTCCTATATACAACTTGAATATAAAAGATCACTATTAGGAACAGGAAAACAAACAAATGAAATACAGTTTTTTAAAAAGCTTTTATTTTTCATTTTCAATGTAGTAACATTTATTAAAGAAACAACTTTTACTTTCACCTCACCAACTGTATTTATTTTGTCCCATTGTATTGATTTACAACAGTCCACTAAAATCAGTAAAGTTTGTTATATGATGCCCCAGCGCTGGTTTATCAGTAGCCGGCCTAGCTTTTCCTGGATCAAACAATAGTTATGGACCCTGTTGGGCATAGCATGTTAGTAGCCAAACTTTTTCTTCCTGAAGTGCTGCTTATCTTCATTTTATGTAGGTGGGTGTAGCTGAAAACCAGGAAAACATATTACTGAAAAAATTAATCTTCATATACTAATAAAGCAGTTTTCTCTATCAAATATATTTCCTTATTTCACATACTTAGTGCTTTAGTGTACCTATAATTTTATTATCTAAAAACTGACCTAGAGACAGAACTACCTACTGTTTGTAACTGTTTCTAATTTATTAGTTTTGGGAGGCTGTAATGGATAAAAACGTATCCAGAGGTACTCCAAAGATGTACTTGTTGAAACCATAAGGACTAAGATCATAGTTTATCGTGTAGGTTACCTAGTTAATACTTACAGGGTTTAGGTCCGGTTTATAGGTTATGTTCATTGTTGGGCCCTCAAAGTTGGTAATTTCCGCATGTTCATGTCGCCGTATGCAGTTTTCTAATAATGTAGGCCACCGGGAGTCAGAAAGTAGCGAAATTCCACTAGCAGACGCACAATTAGCTCGAAAGAGTTAGTTTTGTGGAGCGTCCTCTGTCCAGTGGCTGTAAAATACAAAATACACTCATGATTCAGCTGCTGCATTATCAATATTCAATAATTACCATTTATGTATGAAAAACAATACTTACTAGCAGGTTTTTACGGACAAATCTATTTGTTTTTTGTTTGTTTACACTGTATTTTTCTTTTTTTTTGCTTGTGTTGCCAGTTAAATAGTGTTGACAGTTCGCAAAATACGAAATTGACCGAATGATAACGAAAATAACACCTAGTATTCTGTGATACTCGTGAACAGCACTGAACGGTTCACCATTGGCAACGTTCGATGAACGATTGATTAACGTCAGCGGTAAAGACGCTGCTAAAAAATAGGGCGATACGGATGGGCACAACGTAAAAACCAAAAACGAATCGAACGTTGTCAAATAGCGCGATCGGCCCCCTGGTGCATGCTGTTTGCCGATGATATCGTACTCGTCGGGGAAGATGGACTTGAGGTTCAGAGTAAATTGGAGAAATGGCAGCAGAGACTGGAGAGTGTTGGCTTGAAGATCAGCAGAACCAAAACTGAATACATGTTCTGTGATTTCGGCGGTCTCTCCAGCTTTCTGCCCATTGCGCTTGATGGTGCACCCCTACCAGTTTGCTCCGATTTCCGGTACCTTGGTTCAGTCATTCAGAACGACGGTGAGATCGATCGGGACGTAAAAAATAGAGTGAATGTGGGATGGATGAAATGGCGACAGGTCACAGGGACCATTTGCGACTCCCGATTCCCTTTAAAATTAAAGGGAAAAATTTATAAGACCATTATAAGACCTGTCGTCATGTATGGATCTGAGTGTTGGGCCGTTAAGGACACGGATGAAAGACGAATGCATGTAGCTGAGATGCGAATGTTAAGATGGATGTGTGGTGTGACGAGGAAAGACAGAATAAGAAATGAGTATGTAAGTGGCACCCATAGTGGATAAGTTGAGAAGTAACAGGCTGTCGTGGTATGGGCATGTGATGCGAAGAGAGGAATCCCATACCATTAGACGTATGCTAGATATGAGAGTGAATGGAAAAGCAGGTAGGGGTAGACCCAGAAAAGTATGGATGGATTGCGTGAAAGATGATATGGGTAAGAAGGGAGTGAATAGTGATGTGACGTCTGACAGGGATGAATGGAAGAAGAAAACATATTGCGCCGACCCCAAATAAAGGGAACAGGGCAGGAGAATGATGCTAACGTGTGACTCAGATTCTAGGATACCTTTTATGTGTGTGGCGTGTATTCTCATCTGTTTTTTTATTATCTTGTTACGTAAACATTCACGAAGATGGCGTTATTCATATAATTTAAGTACTTAGTACATCCTAAAACGCGGTTTTAAAGTTTTTTTAGCTGGAAGTATATAAGACTTAAAGCAGAGTATACTTACGACAGGTTTTGTATAAGAAGCGAAAAGGATCTATAGTTTTTTTTGCGATAGTCTATCTCCCGCAAAAAACAAATGTCATGGTCACTCTACGCACGGACTGAGGCACGGGAGTGCAAGGGGAAAAGGGCGCGGCGCGGGCGTACGCTCTATGTCGGACCCACCCACCGTACCCCTGGCCATATAGAGCAGGAACCAATGAGAATAAAATTCATTTCCGTGGGACTTACCTCCGCCATACGGACTACTGGTATGTACTTATTTGGCAAATATTCCTGAACTTAAAAAGTGCGGTAGTCACTTCCTAAAGGTATAAAGGGGGTAGCTATGACGTAACGCTATCCTATTTACGCTTTGTTTAGATAACTACTGAGCCGATTTACTCAAATAAGGTCTAAAATGAAAGATAATTAAATAAACATTATTTTATTTTATAGATTTTTACCGGCTGGTTGGGGTGTAGCGTGTGTAGCTAGTTGGTTAGAGAGAGGTTTGAAATGATACAACCTGTTATTGCGAGTGAGGTCGTTTTTTACCCCTGTTACTACCAAGTCTTATTACCAGTAGTAAGACGGGAAATTCATCTAACCGTTTTACTACCGCCTCTGCCGGTAGAACTACTGGCAAATATTTTTTACTATAGTACTACTCAACAAGATAGTGTTTAAATTGCACGCGTGTTATTAATTACCGCAATTTTTCTAAAGTATTTCCAACATTTATTTCTCTTGTAATGAGCTGCAATAAAATGTGCCTGATATTATCATCATTCAAGATGTCAATTAGTTCAGCCACGTTCTTGGCCATGAAGTCCGTTTTCGTGGATGTGATGAAAACACCTCGCTCATCCTTCACGGCTTTGGTATAGCTGACGGAGGGCCGGGTAGAGGCCCCGAGACGCTGCCTTTTGGGATCATTTTGAGGAGACATACGTCTCATCAAGGCGACCCTCCCTGGCCGCAGCTCGATCCCTCTTCCCGGGCCTCCTGGCCGATTGTTGGGCTTTCGACTTCGACCTTTTAGCGGGCTTAGCATTGCTCGTGGTTCTAGCAGCGGTAGGTTGGGAGCCCCCAGCCCTCACTCGCAATTCGCAGCACTCACTCGCAATACGCTCGAACCAGATGGTGTCGGTTCAGGCGGGGTCACATCAGTCCCGCCATTGTTTGAAGCAGCCGCCGCTTGAGCACGTTGCCTTTCTGTCTCTGCTTCTTGTTGCGTTTTGTCTTGCGGGCCGCCTCCCCGATCAGTGGTCAGTCATAGGACCCAATGGCTTTGATGACATCTTGACAGGTTTACCACTTTTCCCGGCTACCTGCCATGCAAGATCAAAGTTGTCGATTGCGGAAAATTACTAAAACATAACTGCAACACCCCCCTGCACCTAGGGACGGTATAACGCGAGTAGTTTCTGTCAAAAACGCAAAGGGCACTGTTATAGATACCTACCGTAGATAATTGTATGTGCATAGTCTCGCTTACTATAGAGGTAAAGTATCTAGGGGTTATCCTGGATAACAAACTCAATTGGAACAGTCATATTGACAAGAAGTTGGACAGGGCAAGCGTCGCCTTCTGGCAGTGCCACAGGATGATTGGTAAGAAGTGGGGACTCTCCCCTAAGATGGTTCTGTGGCTCTACAGAATGGTGATCAGGCCAATGCTTTGCTACGGCGCAGTGGTTTGGTGGACCAGGTGTAATCTCTCCACAGCCGTAAACAGACTCCAAACTGCATGGCTATCACGGGCTGTATGAGGACAACTCCAACTGCGACTCTGGAAGCCATGCTGGGACTGCCCCCGCTGCACCTGTTTGTCAAGCAGGAAGCGGCCTCCTCTGCAGTACGACTCAGGTCTTTGAATCTCTGGAAAAACTACAATCCCTCACACCAAAATCCTCAACGAGGCAGCTGAGGACCTACCCATGCTCATGGCGGTAAGTGATAGGATTCCTAAGCAGTACGTCTTCGACAAGAAGTACAAAATACAGCTTCATGAAGACCATTGGCATGAAGGGTTAAATCCGAAGGACCTGAGAATCTTCACAGACGGCTCCAAAACCAGTACGGGAACGGGATCAGGTATCTTCTCGGAGGACCTAAACATCAAAATCTCCGCTCCCCTAAGTATGCTCAACACAGTCTTCCAGGCCAAGTGCTTGGGGATCCTGCTGGCAACCACGGCAACTCTGTCCAGAAACGTCAAAGACCACGTATAGATATACGTATTCTCTCGGACAGCATGTCAGTACTACAGGCCCTCAACGGCAACGTCCACACATCAAAGCTTATCTATGAATGCCACCAGAAACTAATGGAGGTATGTACAAACAACCACATAACTCTTCAGTGGATCAAAGGACACAGCGGCTCCAGAGGGAATGATGCGGCGGAAGAGCTAGCCAGACGCGGATCGGACCTGAGAATGCAGGGCCCTGAACCCATTATACCCATTCCGTCAGGCCAATTCCGCACCATGCTCAGAAACCGCACCAAAGACCAACACAGCAGCTACTGGGCCGAACACGAGCATTGCAGGCAAGCTAAAAAGGCTTTACCAGCAATCAATCACCGGCTAGCACGCGCACTACTCAAACTAAAAAGGCCCCAACTACGAATCGTAACCAGCGCGATTACAGGACACAGTTTTTTAACAAACATCTTTTCACCATAGGTGTCACAGACAGCCCCCTATGCAGAGGGTGCATGGAAGCAGAAGAAACGGCCGCCCACGTACTACTGGAGTGTCGAGAGGTGGCCTCGTACCGGGCGCAGTACCTCGGATCGCCAGGGTCGATTCCTGAGGTCCTCATCAAGATTAATGGCTTGATAAGGTTCCTTGAGGAGATCAGGTGGCTCGAATAATCGTCCCACCCCCACGCAAAATAGGCGCATCAGTCGTCGAGTTGCGGATAATGACCCGCTTTTACCATTACCATTACCATAGTCTCGCTTTAGTTGCATTTAGGAAATTGCGTAAACTGCATACGTGATGTCAATAATTGCGACACGGACTTTTCCAATTTTGCAATTTCAGAGTCAGTCTGATTTTGAGCTTCGTGGCGGACATACTAATTTTAAGATTTCTTTAATAATTTTCAATAAACGGGTTCTTTTGGGAATTAAAATCTTTTTTTAAAAAGATGCCTCCGTTTCCCCAACTAACAGTAGTGTCAGAAGTGGGATGGTCAGAACTTTTCTCTGACCTCCAGTGTCGTGAAATTGTGACTGAATAAAAGTGTTAATAATAAAAATAAACCGTTTAGATAAAATTATTTTTCGTTTACGTCCGCCACGACATCGCGCTGTGTCTACCAGTTCTACAGGCTCATACTTTAGTTTCACTGCGTTTTCTTCAAAATCACCGTTTCTGGGGGCCACTTATGATCATCATTATCCCTACATCTGCCGTTTCTAATATTCGTCGCTGTCTCCGCTGCATCCGCTGCTTTAGTGGCATAACTGTCACACTACTCCGTGTCTGGAAGTACTCACCGTCGCGTCGCGAGCGCTACGTCGCGAGTGCCACGCCACTGCTGCCGCTGCTGCTCGTGTGACGTTGCTCCCTGCACCCGAGGTCTATCCGTCGCGGTCGTTGTCGTCCCTGCAACATTTGCAGCTGCTGTTCCTGTGCTGTTTTCCCGTGAAGATACTTACCATTTGCCATCGTTGTCGCCTTCGTGTTACCACCGCCGCGCCGCCACCTGCTGTGGCCTAGTACTATACCTGTTCGGCGGGCCTTTCACGTCGAACCGCTGTTCTGGTGCTGTCAACATTATCCTCGAGGGTAATCATGAAGAACCTGCTGCTTCAGGTGGTGCTGATTCTGTGAGTGACGTTTTCTAGATATTCTTATTATCTTGTTATTGCCACCGGTCTTTAACTAACAGTAATTTTTCAGATTTTTTTTATTTCGTTGCAACTAATTTTTCTTTATACATAATTTACTTATTTTTTATTTTTCACAATGACCACGAAAGGTGATAAAAGTAACTCCGAACAGTTTCCCATATCAATTTTATTCAATTTTATTAACGTTTTTTTTTTAAAGGCGAACGTGATAGTCTTTCAGCCTTCCTTACAAATTGCCAAAATGCCTTAGATCTTGCCTCGGAGAGTCAAAAGGAATTATTGCTTAAGTTTATAATTTCACGCTTGGAAGGAAAAGCACAAGTAGCTTGTTCCAATCGCGTGTTTGGCAAATTCTAGGACCTTAAAAGTTTTTTGAAACAAACATTTTGGGAAACTAAACACTATAACCACCTTTTACTTGAGCTTCAGTCATGCAAACAATCATCAAACGAGACCGTCGCTCAATATGCTAGACGACTTGAGTCATGTCTCACAGACCTTCAGTCGGAGATACATTACTCAGATTCATTAAAAAAAGACATCCCGGGTAGAATAGCAATGACAGAAGACATGGCCCTATATACATTTTGTCTTGGCCTTAAACCCCAACTCAGTACCTACATTTGTTAGATGCCAGAACCCCAGGAATTTAAATTTAGCGATAAACATGGCTGTTTAAGAGGAAAAGATCCAAAATCTGTCCTCAAGGTCTAACAAACCTAGGTCTGTCATACAGAAGTTTTACCAGACATGTCACAAAAGTGGTCATACTGAATTTGAATGGTTTCGTCCCCGCCACCGAGTGATGACGAATCCAATCATTTAAACTAATTCAGCGGTTTCCGTACTCGTGCCGCCGGAAATCAGAGATCCATGGCACGGAAAACAATCTTAATCCAAAATCTACTATTTCAACGGACTTGCAAGCTTCCATTTACTAAATCCACTGTTTCCTCTACTATTTCTCAGTAGAAAAGTCCTATTACTAAGTTCCACTGCTTCAGGGGCATTTCAGTCCTCTATTATTAACTTCACTGATTCTACTAATTCATGCACTGACTTCCATAACCAAGTTCAACAAAATGTTACAAATAAATCATCTATCAATATCTCCGAATCTGTGCTAAATTCTGATGCGGTTGCAAACCTTTGTCCAGAAATAAAACTAAGTTCATCTACTAAATCTGAATTAACAGACTATTTCTTAGTCGAAACAGAAAACTTTTCTACCATTTTCGATGTTTTACAAAAACGCATGACTTCGCTTCCTCACATAGAAGTAAAGATTTCACATACAGTAAGCCCTGTTCGCCTTTTAGTAGACACAGGCAGTTCTATTTGCATAATAAATAAATCTTGTTTAACAAAATTACCAAACCTTCTGAAACACATTGTAAAATTTAAAGCAATCAATGATGTATATTCTTATGCAGAGACTAAAGGAAAGTTTATACTGACCCTTGAGACGAGAAGCTCTGGTTCTTTTCCTTTTTATTTTCACGTAGTAGAAGATGTAAGTCTTGATCATGATGGGATTTTAGGATCAGATTTCTTATCCACAAACAACGCAGTAGTAAATTACGCAAGTTCGCGTGTGATTTTAGATAATGATCCTGAAAAATACTTCGAGATGAAAACTACCACAGTTTATAAAATCCCTCCTAGGTGCGAAATGGTAATTGAGTGCCCGGTCACAAATCCTGAAATAAAGATGGGTTAGTTCTACAGACTAGACTTCCAGAATATCCAAAATTGTACTTTTCTAAATGTCTCGTTCACGTCAAGTCCAACAATATGATAACCATTTCTGTCCTCAATGTATCTGAAAATGAAAAAGTATTGAAAAACGTCAAGTTCACCTTAGAACCAGTTTCTTATATTCTTGAAAACGACTCTGAATCGAAATATTTCGAAACTATAAACTGTAATAGCACCGCAGTCCCATCTAGTTTGGATCGTGAGCGCAGAGTTTAAGATGCCATTCGCTGTGGGCATCTCAATTCAGAAGAAGAACAAATGTTACGAAATTAATGTTCCAAATATAATGATACTTTTTATCTCGAAGGCGACCATTTAACCGCTACTAAAACCTTCGCTCATGAGATCCGTACTACGTCTGAAAATCCCATTCATGTAAAGAGCTATAGATTTCTGGAGTTCCATAAACAAGAAGTTGACAAGCAAATAAAAAACATGTTAGACCAAAAAATTATACGCCCTTCGAAATCGCCCTGGTCTGCCCCTACCTGGGTCGTCCCAAAAAAGGCAGATGCTTCAGGCAAACGAAAGTGGCGTATAATAATCGATTACCAACGTCTAAATGACATCACCATAGGTGACGCTTACCCTATACCGATTATAACTGACATTCTTGACCAGTTAGGAAATTGTAAATATTTTTGCACACTTGATCTTGCGTCGTAAAAATGAAGTAGAAATGAAGGATGAAGATGCTGAGAAAACGGCCTTCAGTGTCCCTTTAGAACACTTAGTTTACTCGCATGCCTTTCGGGTTGAAAAACTCACCTTCCATTTTCCAAAGGTTGATCAATGTTGTATTATCAGGTCTACAAGGAATTCACTGTTTTACATACATGGATGATATTGTTGCCTTCAGTCATGATTTACAGTCTCATATTGAAAAACTCACCCTTATCTTTGAAAAGTTACGCGAACATAATTTAAAATTACAGCCCGACAAATGTGAGTTTCTCCACAAAGAAGTTCAATATCTTGGTCATGTAATTTCCGATAAGGGAGTTAAACCTGACCCAAAGAAAGTGGAATGTGTAGTCAAGTTTCCTAGACCAACATGCCCTAAAGATATAAAGTCTTTCCTTGGCCTAGTGGGGTATTACAGACGATTTATTAACAATTTTTCACATATTACTAAACCACTCACTAGTTTACTCAAAAAGGATACAAAGTTTGTTTGGCTTGCTGAACAACAGGACGCTTTTGACAATTTAAAATCACTTATTACAACTGCAAACTGCACCGATCTTGCAATATCCGAACTTCTCGAAACCTTTTATCTTAACGACCGATGCTTCGAATTACGCAATCTCCGCAATACTTTCTCAAGGTGAAATAGGTCTAAAACTCGAAGACTTTGAATATGATGTTCAATATAAAAAGGGTAAAATTAACTGTAATGCGGATTCTTTATCTCGCAATCCGATCGATGACATCACTGACAATGTTAATACTAATAATGTCGGTAGCCCGTCTAGTGCTAACACCTATGAAAAATACCTACAATCAGGTCGACATCTGTGTCTTATGACACGCTTATACGTGAACACAGTGAGTCCTTGCTTAAAACAAAATGTAAACTGATCGTTTTCCCTTCCTCTATCGACCTTGACGACTCTGTCCCCTATTTGTCAGACATTTTTCAAATGTCTAATAGCTCACCTGACCTCAAAGACATTGAAAGAGAATATTTAACCTTCTATTCTACATCTAATGAAAAACATCTTTTCACGCACCTTTTCCTCCGAGTACATCATTATGATGAAATATTTAACATTATATAAAGACATATTTAACCTTCTACGCGACTACAAAGATATGATTCAGTTCTGGTATGGAGAAGAAAAAGAATTTGCTATTTCCGATTTTAGAGATCCGTATAATAAACTGTCGTATACAAAAATATACAACATGCTTGCTTATCTCTTCCACGGATCAGGTATCACAATAAACATTTACCATAATAATATTCTATATCCAACTCCCACTGAGGTTCAGAAAAATCTCAGAGATCATCATGATTCGCCAACCGCTGGTCATCCGGCCGTGTCCCGAATGATGGAAAGATTAAAGTCAATGTACTGGTGGAAAACCATGCGTCAAGACATAGAAAACTACGTAAAAAATTGTAAGTCTTGCCAAGTAAATAAACCTCTGCGACAAACAAATAGAGCACCTATGAATATCACATCTTCCGCAACTCGACCTAATGAAAAACTTTTCCTTGATGTTGTTGGGCCACTCCCTGAAACACTCCTGATGGCAGCTCCTCTGACCTCATGACTATTGATGCCGGTGTTCCTTAGGGGTCCGTTCTCTTTGTAACACTTTTCCTGTTGCACAACCATGACCTGCTCATACCAGACATTGTTGGGTATGCATATGACAGTACAGTTGTGGAGAGTTATTTATCCAGCGCAAGGGCCACTGCAGATGAAATATGCAGAGTCAATGGTAGAGCGGACGAATTTGGCTGTAAGTCTTGTTTCCCAATGGGGCGACAGCAATTTGGTCAATTTTAACGCCACCAAAACACAGGCGTGTTTGTTCACCGCTAAAAGGAGTCCTTTTCAGCTGACTCCTACTTTTCGGGGTACGCCTGTACCGGTCACGGATGCACTCGAACTCCTTGGCATGAGGCTGACTACCAATCTCAACTTCGGCGAATACATCGAGTCACTGGCACAAACTGCAGCCAGAAAGTTGGGCATTCTGAACAAGGTCAAGCATTACTTCACGCCGGGACAACGCTTATCATTATACAAAGCGCAAGTCCGATCTTGCATGGAGTACTGCAGTCACCTGTGGGATGGCTCGGCAAAATATCATCTTGCTGCACTTGATTTGGTGGAACGCAGAGCCTAGAGAATTATCGGTGATGAGAATCCAGTGGTAACCAAGCTTCACAGTTTGGCTCATCGCCGAAAGGTTGCATGTCTGTCAGTGTTTTACAGGCTGTATTTCGGGGAGTGTGCACATGGGCTGCATGAGCTCATTCCGCCATCACCTTTTTACTATCGGGAGTCCAGACGAACTGCAGCATACCATCGCACTTGGTCGACATACCCCTTTGCCGCACGAAGCGCTTTCAATCATCTTTTATTATGCGCACGGCCAAGGAGTGGAATTCTTTGCCTGCTTCTGTTTTTCCGAGTGCTTATAACCCAAGCATTTTCAAAGCTAGAGTGAACAGGCACCTTCTGGGCAAACTCGTTCCATCATCGACCACATCTCGTCCCTCGCGGACCTATAATAAGCCCATCAACCTAATAAGCCCATCAACTAACAAAAAAAAAAAAACTCTTCATAACAAATATAAATTCCTACTGACTTTGCAAGATGATCTCACTAAGTACTCACAAGCCTATCCTATGCAAACCTGCTCCGCGGAAGAGACTGCGCAACGACTGATACATTTTATCTCTCATATTGGTATAACTAAACTCATTGTTACTGACCGAGGCACACATTTTTGTTCTGATGTTTTTAAACAGCTAGAACGTTTGTTTGGCATCAAACACATTTTTGCGTCTCCCTATCATCCCCAAACCTGCGGAGCTTTAGAGAGGAGTCATTCTACATTAAAAGAGTACTTAAGATCGTACATCAATGAAAACAGCCACACATGGGACTTATATGTGAACACAGCTATGTTTGCTTATAACTCTCATGTACATACTACCACTGGATATTCACCTTTTGAATTGTTGTTCGGATATAAACCATACCTTCCACGCAGTATAGATACTATCGATAACAACACTTACTCCGATTACATCCGAGCATTGAATTACCGACTATATTATAGCCGACAAAAAGCTCTACAAAATATTAAAAACTCTAAAGAACGATCTAAAAAATATTATGACTCGCACGCCAAACCTATTCAATATAAAGTAGATGACATGGTTTACTTAAGGTGCCACCATAAACAAAATAAGGCACTTTCCCCAGTATGGAAAGGCCTTTATAAGGTGATCAAAGTTAACGGCAACCACTCTTTAACTTTATTAATCAATCGAAGACATGTTCGTCACCATTATGATGAGGTAAAACCAGCATTTTAGTTTATCCTTATGAAGCTTTATTCTTATGTTGTTTCAGGTACTTAATACCTAGGTCACGAACTCAGTTTGTGTCGAATCTCGTCGGTAGCTCCGGGTTGTATTTTGATAAACTTCAGGATCTTAAATTTACCAACGATGAATGGAATGTTGTGACTTATATCGATATTGCTCACATTCAACCACATCTAGATAAAGAAGTCTCTAATAAATAAAATTAATTTGTTCTGTAATACTCATGCTTCCACTTAAGTTCAGAGTGATTGCCATAATGCATTTGTTTCCTTGAAAGAGTCAACACGCCAATAATATCAAAAAGTTTTCGTCAATTTCGTATTTGGTGTCCGGTTCAACCCTAACAAGAGTAAAACGAGGTCTCTTCGATGCTGGTGGTTCTTTATTGAAAATGTTTTTCGGAACTTTAGATACTCAAGATGCTGAAAAATACACTGACGCAATTAATCAGGTACAGTCTGATGAGAAAAAGCTAGCCCATCTCATGAGAAATAATATCCATATTCTTAAGTCTACTATTACTAATTTTAATAATACTGTTAATAAAATAAATAACAATGAAAATTTACTAAATCATAATTTCGTCGTACTGAACAAAACCTTAAGCTATTTGTCTAATTCTAATGATAAGTTAGAAATAAAGTCTAAATTAAATTCGCTAGTAAGTGTTCTAGAAAGTATAGTGATGTCTCTTTCTTTCGACATTGAAGATGTAAATAACGCTATATTGTTCAGTAAAGTCAATGTTTTGCACCCGACTGTACTCAGTCCTTATCAGTTATATTATGAGCTCGAACAAAATAAGAATTTATTACCAAGACATTGCGATTTACCATTACAGTTAGCTGTAAGTAATATTCACGATATAATAGATATATCTAAGATCGTCTCTTTTCTTTATTCAAATAAGGTAGTTATAGTGCTTAAGATCCCATTAGTTATCCCTCAAACATATGACTTATTTCACGTAATACCTTTCCCAGTTGCATACGATGTCGCTCAACCTGATACGTTTGCACTCATTGCACCTAACAAACCGTTCGTGGCAATAACAGGTGATAGGATGTTCTACGGCCTCGAAAGGCTCCCGGCTCGGATGGCATCACCAACCGAGTCATTAAGATCCTTCCGGATCATCTCATTTTTCTGTTAGTCAACATTTTCAATGCCGCTATGGCTATCGGTTACTTTCCACAATCGTGGAAGGAAGCGATTGTCATCGGTATACCCAAGCCCGGTAAACCGCCTACCGAGGCCTCTTCCTTCCGTCCAATAAGCCTACTTGTCAACTTTGGCAAGTTGTTTGAGCGAGTCATCCTCGCCAGGCTTAGGGATTTTGCTGACGCAGACAGCCTCCTTCCACCCGAGCAGTTTGGCTTTCGGGCCAAACACTCTTGTACTCATCAGGTCCATCGGATTGTAGAGCATATCTACACCGAATTCAATAGGAATACCCACAAACCGACAGGGTCAGTCTTCCTCGATGTGGCGAAAGCCTTCGACAAGGTCTGGCATAACGGACTCGTATATACAAGCTGTACAAGCTCGGTGTGCCAGACAGGCTCGTACGTCTTGTACGAAACTTTTTGTCGAATCGTCGCTTTCGCTACAGAGTGGAAGGTGTCCTCTCGTCCTCTCGCCCCATTAACGCCGGTGTCCCTCAGGGCTCCGTACTCTCGCCCCTCCTTTTTGCGCTCTACACGAGCGACTTACCGAAGACCCCTCATTCGCAGATCGCTCTATTTGCAGATGACACTGCAATCTATACCTCTGAACGAGACCCCTCTACCCTTGTCTCTAAGCGGCTCTAGACGCCATCAGCGACTGGTTCTGCAAATGGAGAATAGAAGTCAATCCCGATAAAAGCACAGCAGTGCTCTTTCATCGTCGCGCTCGTGTTCAGAGATATCCAAGCGTCTCTCTGTTCGGTCGCCAGATTCCGTGGTCCGACCGCGTCAAGTACTTAGGCGTCACTCTCGACTCTAGGCTATGTTTCCGCTATCACTTGCAAAAGGTTCGCAACCGCGCCGCGTTTATTATAGGCCGGCTCCACTCCCTCCTTTGCAAACGGTCGAAGCTCTCCCTACGTAGTAAGGTCCGTCTTTATACCGCTTGCGTCCGTCCCGTAATGACATACGCGTGTCCGGTGTTTGCTCATGCGGCTCGTTCCAATTTGAGTCCCCTTCAGGTGATTCAAAATCGTTTCATGCGCAAGGCCACGGGCTGTCCGTGGTACGTGCGCAATAGGAATCTCCACATTGACCTCGAGGTCCCCTCCATTAGGGTATATGCGTCTTGACGCTTGCGTCTAAACGTTATTTCGATTCGGCCGTTACTCACCCGAACCTTCTGGTGAGAAAAGCGTCAATTTACTTTCCGCATCCCACTACGCGATTCAAGCGTCATCCTAGACACGCTCTCACAGATCCGGACGATGAGATCACCGTCGCGATTAAAGCTGCCATTGCGTGTAGGCCACACAGCAACCGCCCCCGCCGGCGGGGACGCGGAACTAATAGTAGAATTAATTCAGTGCTTCTCGCCCTGGCAACGTTCTGGGCCGCGGTCCGAGCCCGTCTGAGGGCGCCCCCAGATACGTTGTCATAAAATTCCTAAGGGATACGAGCCTTCTGCTCCCCCGCAAGTCCGCGCCCACTATATTACCACTCTGGTATAAATAGTGATTAGGTACGTCAAAAAAAAAAAAAGGATGTTCTACGCGCTGTTAGACAACGTGGACAAGCGAACAGTGATACCCAAACAGTGTTATATCTGTGAGTTAGGAAGTGTGTTTTCAACAATCGCTAATCCAACATGTGAAACTACGTTAATTACCGAAGTCGTAAATAAGTTGCCCGAAATCTGTGAAGTTAAAATATTACGTGGAAACATTGATATCTTTCAGAAGCTTAGTAATAATAGATGGTTATTCGTGCAGTCAGAGCCCGGAAAAGCTCATTTTACTTGCAATAAAGATGCAAGTACTTATGACGAAGTGGTGTTCGGTACAGGTATGATAGCTCTTCCCAAACAATGCAAGGCTTTTTTCAAAACTCTGCAGTTTACTGCAAGCGAGTCTTTTGAAACTAATTTAACTTAACAGATTTCTAATTTTAACCTTGTTGAAGATGCCTGCTGTGAGAAGACAAAGCTTAATAAAAGTATTTCAAAGGTACCGTTCGTAAAATTATCGAATACAAATGATTTTAATAATTTGTTACAGGCAAGTATTCACTTAGATGAGTTTGAAAAGGATTAGGCCAACTCAGTGTTGCATTCAGATCTTTAACCATTGTAATAATAAACTACCGAAAGGTCTTTCAATGATACGAATTTCAAGTTAAAAGAAAATAAAACTAATAGTTCCGATGAGGAAGATGTCTCAGTAAAGTCTTTGCCAATCCCAACTGTGAGAAGGAATATATTGTAGTTTTATTTTATTTTTCAAGTTTCTATCTTTATTCCAATTTTTATTTTACCTACTTTAGCTTATAGTCTAATTAAGTTAATCCAAAACGAAGTCTCTTCTAGTTTGTTGGATATCACGTCACATGTATGTGACGCTCAATTGTAAAGGGGAAGGTGTTATAGATACCTGCCGTAGACAATTGTATGTGCATAGTCTCGCTTAAGTTGCATTTAGGAAATTGAGTAAACTGCATACGTGACGTCAATTGCGACACGGACTTTTCCAATTTTGCAATTTCAGAGTCAGTCTGATTTTGAGCTTCGTGGCGGACATACTAATTTTAAGATTTCTTTAATAATTTTCAATAAACGGGTTCTTTTGGGAATTAAAATCTTTTTTTTAAAAGACGCCTCCGTTTCCCCAACTAACAGCACGTATGCCTCCGCCCGGTCGTACGTTTATGTCCGTTGCCCACACAATAAATGTTTTCTCTAAAAAAATATATATTCTTCATCGCTTTTCTGTATTAATTAGTTAACAATTTATAGTTTAAGTAGGTACATATTACCCTTTAAGGTGGGCGGAAAATGGTTGCGCCATTTTTTATTATATTTTTTTATTAATAAAGTGATTAGCATTAGTCATTCCATTACCCCTTCCCAATTCCGATAAGGACCGTACACTGTCGGAAAGCGCCCTCTATGGCAATAATATGGAACTTAGACACTTTCTTTTCTACCGCTGTTATCGATGCGATCGGTTGCATCGTGTTGTTAAAGCATCGCATATTTTTCGCTACTTTCGCTACGATAATCGCTTCCCGCATAAATGGTGGTGTTGATTAAGACAAAAACCTGTGTCAGTGATTTTCGGAGATATCCATGTGGACTTTGATGTGAAGTGCAGACAGTGCAGTTCGAGTGAGGGTTGATCTAACCCCCTTTAGAGCCGTCGTTTCCTGTAACGAGGTATGTGCCGGTCCATTTTTCCCGTGCTCTCTAGTCCCTCTCTGACTGATGCTAATTTTCGTTTTTATCATTGATTTTTTTCAATATTAACCAGCGCCGCCAATCTCCATCTCCATCTTCATCTCCATATTCACCTTAAGTGCAATCTGTAAGTGATAATCTGATTAGAAAATAACTGTACATTAATTTTAAATTCAGAGGTTTGGGACTAGATACGAACCCCGGGCTTTGGGACTTAAATGCACCGACTAGGCTGACTGATAAATTTCCAATTTCCATAGTACCTAGGTCTCTAAGTCGACTCACAAAAAAATGTATAACACGCTACATTACACGATATAATTATGAAATATGACTTTACAGAAATCGAGCTCATTCGTATGTGGTACATTGTCGAAGAGTAGTACTGCGTAAGACTGGAGGCATTGGCACTTGGAATGAAGTCTTCAAATTAATATGCTATGCGATACCATTTTTTCACGTAAGTTTTAAAATTAATAAAATACCTCAAAGTAGGATGCGATAAACAAGAATCAATAATAGAAAAAAATTCCATCCATCCCCGCTATAAGTAGACCGCACGGTACAGGGGCGCGGGGGAAAGATGGCAAAGGGTGAGTGAGAGAGGAGCGGGCGGCGTGGCGGAGGCAATCTTGTCATGGCTCAGTCAGTCCGCTAGCCACGCAAATATAGCAATCAGACGTGTAACAGTTGCGGACGCTAAGATCTTCGAACACAAATAGTCAAACCAAGCAAATCGTTTTTAACGTGTACGAATATTTAAGAAAAAAAAAAATCTGCATATCATGCTGAATATCATTTGGTTGCTTATGCGTTCTTTACCCATCGGCATCGGAATCAAAAGATTCCAAAGAAAGAGCATTAAATATTCATAAAAGAATATTTTATGCTCTATGTACCCTCTAAGGCGTGCAAGCATGATAAGATGAATGTATGTAATATATAAAGAATCTAGGTATGTATATATTGTTACCGTAAGATTGTGAACGCCGTTTGTTTATAATCTTACTCGCGATATTATAAACTTCCGGAAAATTGTGAACTGGAACCAACCATTTACAATTTAACGTATTATTTCTCGTTAGTTTATAATCTTACGATGTCAAACCGTCCCCTCCGTATTTGCTCCAACGGTTCACTTTCATGCGTCCTGAGGACAAGCCTTGTTGTTCTCATGTCCGCACTCTTCTTTCTCTACCTCCTCACCGTACTAGCTTCTATTCTAATTCATTCACTGTTCACGCTGCGAGGCTATGGAACTGTCTTCCACACTATCCGTGATAGCCCCTCTATCGCTTTCTTCAAAAACCGAGTTAACCGAGTTATCTTTCATTGTCAAAGTAATCCGTGATATATGAGTATATATTTATTTATGTATGTTTTATTATAATATGTTATTTATATATATAGGTTAGGTATATATATGAGGGATGGCGTTTTAAATAAAAGTATTTCGTAAATTGTAACGTTTTCTATTTTTAAAGAAAATTACTGATTCCGCTCACACAATCCTTGCAACGTCCGCCATTCCTCTCCCCGTCCCTCTCATACATCGCACCTCTCTTTCTTCACTCACACGTTCCGTTTCCCACATTCGGCCGTCCTGATGTAATGTCTGTCCTCAGGCATTCTTCCACATTCATGATGTTTCTTCTTTCAATACAATCCATCACACATTCATTCCACTTTTCAATCATACTTAACAAACTGAATCAATCTTATCTTGTATTTTAAACAACATACAAGTAAATAAGAATAATAAACAGCTATTACATATCTACTCTATGTATTATTACTTATGTAAACAGCTACTTCTTAATAGTTATCAAACACATCTTAGTTTTTATCAAGAGTAAATAAAAGAAGTACCTAACTGTTATATCATATAAGTAGCTAGCTATGGTTGTATGTATGTTGCGCGCGGAGCGCTGTCAGTCTGACAATAAACGTTGTACTGGAACCGGTGTTTTAATTAACAGTGACGCGAGGATGGGATTATAAGGTGGAAAATTTATCAAAAAATATAAAAATTGCAATGGGGTTAGGGGAATTCAGTGTTGTGAGTGGAAATTGGGACTTATATTGCCACCGGTTAGAAATGTACTTTAAAGTAAAAGATGTGGATGCAGATTTGAAGGTACCCACGCTAATTACGGCTATTGGTGAAGTTGGCTATGAACTAATGGTGAATTTATGTAGTCCCAAGAAGCCAGCGGAAATGACTTATGAGGCAATTAAAAAGAAAATGCAAGACCATTTAGCACCCAAACCATCCATGTTAGCTGAGCGATATAAGTTTCGCAAATGTAATCAAACGGAAGGTCAAACAGTGTCCGAGTACGTAACTAAATTAAAGAAGATGTCGCGGTTTTGAAATTTTGGTGGAAATCTCAACGTTAATTTGAGGGATCAGTTTGTTTGTGGGCTATGCAAAGAAGGTATGCGGCAAAGACTTTTCATGGAAGTTGACATAGATTTTAAGAAGGCGGTAGCGCTCGCAAAATCATGCGATGCAGCAGAGCGAGATGCACTTATTACGGAAGCGGGCAACGGCGCAAGCGGCCGGTACTACGGCAACACATTACTGCATCGAGTACAGGGGGCCGATCGCGCTAACCGGAACGGATTTACCAAAGCTAAACTTTAACCAAAAACGTTACGTTATGCACATTTCGTATCGCCCTTACATTTTTAACGTGAACGTTCCAACTTTAGTTTGGATAATACGTTGATGAACGATCGACCGAACTTGAACGAGCGAGCCACCGAACAATCGGTATCGCCCTAACCTTCTTCAGCACATTGACAGCGGTTTTAACCAAAGTTGAAACGTTACCGCTGTCAAATGAACGTTTTTGTTAAAGTACGTCTGAAGCGACTTTTACTCGATCGTTGATGAAACGTTTAGAGCATTTTCGTGCTTAAATGCACTAATAATGCTCGGATTTTAATTTCATATAGTTGGTAAGTCTTCTTAAGGTGATGTAGCTAAAGACACAGCGTAGAATCCACTGGTGGAAGGTTTAAAAGGCCGTTCATTAACTTCCATACTAAGTCTAAACAATAAGTGATTATGCTCCATTTTTACTTTCTACATCTAGACAAATATTCTAAATAAAAGAATTACCTAATGTGAGTACCTATAACTTAAGAAATTCCATTATTTCAGGGTAATAAGTCAAGCCAGAGTGTAACCACCGTGATTAGGAGTCCCATCTTAAAGCATGGAACACTCGCTCTCTTGGCTATTATATCCACCTATACCACAGAAGAAATAATAGCCTATACCTACTAAAGATCTATTTTTGGCATCGCTCAGCGCCGTGACTGTGGCAAAGTAATTTGAAAGGAGTGGAGAATTTGCGAAAGGGGGCAAATACCTAACAGACCGTTTTATCATTGGACCTATGAAACAGAAGAAGAGTGTAAGTGTGACAATTTTCAATGGAAACTATAAGAGTTTGACCATGCATCATTCAGCAGCTCCGTGTTATACATAAGAAGGGAAGACAGAAAACACAACAGATTTATCAAGGATCTTTATATGCAACTGGTGATGTGAATGTGGCTTTTATTAATATTGTTATTACCTAATCTAGGTAGATTCCTAAGAAATTTAATTTTATTAGAACTTTCCGTAGATTATGTAATGTACCTAAGTATAAATACTAAACATGTAACTGATTTTATTTAGGTACCTTATTTTATGTTAAAATTTTATGCCCTAGATGTAGGTAGATAAAAACTCATGTTGCAATGAGAATAAGGTACCTTATAATCTGCATCTGGCAACAGTTAAATCCCCTATTAAACTCATTAGAAAAGATAAATAGATAAGAACTAACTGAAGCCTTTTATTTGGTCTGTTTATATTTACCTATTGAATTTAATTTTTACACACACTTGCAACAATAACTCCACTTCAGCTTTTTATTTATTTAAGTATTAATAATAGGAAGACCGACAGTACTATATTAATTCTTTGCCGACAGCTAAAGATAACTTAGCACAGAGGGCAAAGGATATACTCAGGCCAGGCTGTTTGAAACTGATTAAGTTTTCTCTGGTAATTATTTATGCTTTGTCATGAAATTTTGCATAATTGTGCAGTTCAGTAAACTATACATGTAAACAAAATTTCATATAAATATATATTATAAAAAATCTCTCGAGTAAATTCTAACTGTTACAAGCGGCCCGGCCTGCTGTATCCTATGTCCTCTGTACAAAATTAGGATGATGGACTTATTATTGTCAGTTATCTACCAGAATTGTATGAAGAGTCATACCTACCCATCCGATGATTCTGATGATCAATATTGCTGCAAAAACATTGTTATCTTTATAATCTTTGTTATCAGCCGGAAGACATTCACTGCTGAACATTGGCCTAAAGTAGTTAAAATTATAGTAGGTACTCATGTTTCTACCTAATGAAAATGTTGACAACCCTTAGGTACTTACACCCCAAGAAAAAAGTATGCCATCAAAAACACAACTTGTAAAAAAACCAAGTCTCGCAATTCAGTTCTTCTTCCGTAAAAAGTTGTGAGACCCATGTAAAACCAAGTCGGTTCATTTATTCAGTGCCTACTTAAGGGTCCTTCTGTCTTAAGTTATTACGTAATTAGCTAATCTTACAACATAGTGACCATATTAATATTAAATATCTTTTATGTTTTAAATAAATAGATTGACTAAGCCATCGCATTGTATAAAATTAAATTGTTTAGTTCATTCAATATACCGTGTTTATACAATGCCTGTTGACTGAAAATTCAGGTTTCTAGTTTTATCCACAACGAAGTTATAGGGGGGTCGAAAATGGCCGAACTGCTTCGAGAAAAGGATGGTACGGCCGTGCCGCTTTTTTGCTCGACTTGGCGGGGGCACTACAACGTGCCCCCAGATCAGTATAGAATTAAATAAGTACTTCTAAATGACAATGAACCATCTACTAGAACTAATAATATACCAATCCAAACAAACAAATGACTCTCATTATGTTAAATTCCTCTTAGATATTAAATGATATTATATTTAATTAACCTTTGTTTCACTGATTACCATATTAGTCAGCTACGGGTCAACTAGTGGTTGTGGTGTATGCACCCACTATCCAATGTAATGTTAATGTTTATAATAAATAAATAAATTATGAACTACTTATTGTTTTTATTTATAATATACCTACTTACTCTTATATACAACTTGAATATAAAAGATCACTATTAGGTACAGGAAAAGAAACAAAAGTAATACTGTTTTTAAAAAGCATTTATTTTTCAGTTTCAATGTAGTGTAGTGACATTTATTAAAGAAACAACTTTTACTTTCACCTCACCTGTATTTATTTTGTCCCATTGTATTGATTTACAACAGTCCACTAAAACCAGTAAAGTTTGTTATATGATGCCCCAGCGCTGGTTTATCAGTAGCTGGCCTAGCTTTTCCTGGATCAAACATTAGTGTTATGGACCCCGTTGGGCACAGCATGTTAGTAGCAAAACTTTTTCTTCTTGAAGTGCTGTGTTTAACAATAAAACTATCTCTTAGAATAATGTGGTTTTCTTGTAATTTTGATAAAAATCACAAAATCAATTTGCGAAGCTTGGGCAAAGACAATCAATGACAGCCCGCGCTGACAGTCTATCTTTTTAATAAAAAAGTAGGCAAAGGCATACACATACTAACACGTTCCCTATCAAAACAAGAAAACATAATCAAATTCTAACAATGAACTTAAATAATTATCAAATTATCCAAGATAACACATAGTCATTAAGGTAACTGGGTTTCCTAGTTTCTCTTTTGGTCCTAGGTTCTTCAACAGGTTTTGGGACTACAGGCGAGTAAATTATCGTTGGAGAAACTGGAGACAATGACACTCTAGGTAAATCCTTTGCTAGCGTAGGCGTAGAAGGAGAAACTGGAGGCGTCGTCGTCGGAAAAGCTGAAGATTGATTAATCAAATTCTGAGACATATTTGGTGACAAATCTAGTTGTGTAGGATTCTGTAGATAATCATTGTCACAAAGAGGTTTAATATGTGACAAATCTCTTCTGTATGTGGCATCATTGATGTCAACTAGATATGACCTGTCCGATAATATATCTGATACAACTCCGAACAATCGTCCTTGATTTTACACAGATCCCTAGTCCAAGGATTAGGGTCTCCTGTGTAGGATATCATATTTTAAACCTTCAAAAATCACTTGACACTGGCGAAATACGTCTATATAAGATGTGACGCCATTAATAAAAAAAAAAAAAAAAAACTCCGGGTGTTCATGTTTTGCTTAAAGATGGTTGAAGTTGAACTGCAACAGATTGTCCTATCTCCAAAGGCACTCCTTTTTTCGCTCTTTTATCATAGTTGTATTTCACGATTTCTTTCATTTTGATAATATCTTCTGAGACATTAGGAACAACTTTTGGCTTCAACATGTCTTGAATGACTGGTAGATATCCTCGAGTTCTACGAGAGTACAGTCATTGAACTGGACTAGAATTTAATTTGTTTGGAGTATTTCTCAAAGTTAATATATTTAACCAGAAATCCTCACCATTCTCATTTGATTTCAGCAAGAGTCTTTTTGCTATTTTTACTGTGGCTTCTGCTTTGCCATTCCCTTGAGGATGATTTGGTGAAGACGTTATTTGAATGAAATTCCATACCTTGGCGAATTCTGTGAATTTTTGATTTACAAAATTAGTACCCCCATCTGTTACGACGGTTTCTGGTATTCCATGTCTAGAGAAATTCTTCTTGCAACATTCTATTTCTGATTTTGCTGTCATATCTTTTAATTTATCTATTTCGAAGAAGTCAGAGTAATGATCTGCTATTATCAAGTACTTCATCTGTCTGCCATTTTGGGTGAAGAAGAACACATCCATAGAAACAATCTGGAATGGATAATCGGGTATTTTATGACTTTGCATGGTCAGTTTTTGTTGACTTGGTTGATATTTAATGCATATGGGACAATTTTTAACCATTTCTTTGATGTCATTTGACATTGAAGGCCAGAATATAGCATTTCGTGCTAGTTTAAAGGTTTTTTTTTATACCTGAATGGGCTTTGTGTAATTTATTTAACATATCTACGGAGACACTCTGGTATCAAAATAGATTGACTTTTCAATATAAGATCCCCATGTTTAGTTAGATCTTCTTTCAGACTGTAATAAGGCTTTAGAGCATCTGGTACATAACTTACATACTTTGGCCATCCCTCTAAAATATATTTTTTTAGAGTTGAGCAATTGGGATCCTGTGACGTTAACTTTTCTATATTTTTTATGCAGTTATCTGATATTGGAAGGCTTAGTTTTGGATTGACTTTTGCAATTATTTTAAAAATTTTACTATCCTTTGATTTATCTCTGCATTCCAAATAAAATCTAGATAACGCATCTGCCATAATGTTGTCTTTTCCTGAAACAAATTGTAATTCTAGACTATATCTTTGTAAAATTAACAACATAGACTGTAATCTTTTCGGCGCATTCAGAAGTGGTTTTTTAAAAATATTCAAAAGAGGTTTGTGGTCAGTTTTAATAACAGTCTTTAAATTTCCAACAATCAATTAGTCAAACCTGGTACAGGTGAACACGATGGCTAGTAGCTCCTTTTCAACTTGAGCATATTTTCTTTCAGTAGGAGTGAGGCGTCGCGACGCATACGCAACAGGCTGGTTTTGTTGGAACAGTGCCACACCCAGAGCACCTTCGCTGGAATCACATTCAATAACCAATGTTTCATTTTTGTCATAATATTTCTAGGTTTTTATATCACTGATTAAAGATTTTAGCTTTTTAAATTCTTTTTGTGCCTCTGTATTCCAAATCCATTCAGTTTTATCATGAGTCAGTTGTCTTAAATGATATGATTCTGCGCTCAAATTTGGAATGAATCGATTAAGGTAAGTCACAACACCAAGAAACCTCTGAAGTTCCTTCTTAGTTTGTGGAGCAGGTATGTTCATGACTGCTTTTATTTTGGAAGGGTCTGGCTGAAGACCTTTGTCTGTAAAGACATGTCTATAATATTGTACTGATGTTTGAAGTAATTTTGTTTTTTCTTTGTTCAGTTTACAATTGAATTTTAGCAATCTTTCCATTAAGTTTATTAATTTTTTATTGTGATATATAATGGCTTCAGCCATATTGTCTCCTACTCCATACACTAACAAATCATCTACTAACGCTTCAACACCAGATAAGCCTTGGATTATCTCACTCATTTTAATTTGGAAATAATCCGGAGCAGAGCTTATGCCAAAAGGCAGTACCTTTCATCGATATTTTCCAAAAGGCGTCCAAAAGGTTGTTAATTTACTGCTTTCCTCAGATAAGTTTAAGTGCCAAAAACCTTTCCTGACATCAAAGGTAGAGAAAACTTTAGCACGTCCCAGTTCAGGCAAGATTTCTTCCACAGTAGTGTACTGATGATTTGGTCTTTTTATGGCTTTATTTAGAGGGATCGGGTCAAGGCATATTCTAAATTTTTCCTTCTTTTTAATTATTAAAATATTGCTTACCCAGTCTGTATGATTTTCCTCTTTTTCTTCTAAACGTTTCAATTCATCTTCCAACATAGGCCTCAAGGAAACTGGAACACGTCGTGCTCGTTGAATGACAGGCGGCACCTTCTCATCTATTTCTAGGTTAATTTCCCCTGAAAAGCTTCCTTTGCCGGAAAACACTTCCTCATATTTTTTTATTATATCATTTGTTTCTTGTGAATAGTTACACTTTACCTCCTTGCAAAATTTTACTAGACCCTTCTCTGTGCAAGCTTTACAAGAAAGTAATGGTATGTGTTTGTCATGTACCACTTGAAAAGTCACTCGATATTTTGACACTTTTTAAGAAATTTTTACACGAAGAACAATATCTATTTGTCCATGTATCAAAATGTTGTGTCCTCCAAAGCTAAACAGAGTCTTCTTTGACGGCTGTAATTTATCTTTTATATATTGTTTTCCAAACATATCTTCTAAATTATTATACCCAATCAGGCAATCATCTGCAGCTGTATCTAATAAACATATAGTGTCATACCATTTGTTTTCTTTTTTATATTCCATGTTGCATTCTGCTAGATTAGCGTTTTTTTTTGTTCGTAATTTTATTTATAATGTGAATGTCAGAATGAGAATCTGATGTGTAAGTATTATCTTCCTTGTCTTTTTTTAGCTCTTTGATTTCCTTCTTCTTCTTGCACACACTTTTTGCCCCATGCTGGGCAATTCTCTTTTTTAAATATGTGTATGTTGCCACAGAATCTGCATTTTCCTTTCTTTTCTTTAACTTCTATTTTCTTTATTTCAGATGTAGTGGAAGAGGATGCTAGGTTTTTTATCTGATTTTCGGTTGCCTCCGCTGGGTCTCATCTCATAATGACAACTTCGCGAAATGCCAACCGCTCGCAAAATGTCAACTTCTCAATATGCCAACTTCTCTAAATGCCAACTTCTCAAAATGCCAACTTCTCAAAATGACAACTATCAATATTATATCGATTTTGATGAAAGTAAGTGACTGGAGGCTGGAACTTTGAAGATTGCGTTGAATAATAAAATACTAAATATGTCAAATATTGTTTATTATAGGGAAAATATAGTAATTATCAATATTTCAAGTACAAATTAAATAACCTTTTGTATTATTATAAAAAAAACAGAAATGAAAATAAACAATGATCATCTATTGTATGATTAATTACAATTGTTTTGGTCACGTAGGTTACCTACAAATAAAGTTTTAATCAGACCAAAAATACTTATAAACTAATAATTTTTTACATAGAGACAGTCTCAAAGAAATGATTTTTACTTACAAATAAAGTTAAGTTATTTAGTTGTTAAGTTGTTATTTTTTCAAAAGTTATAATCAGACCGAAAAATACTACTAATTATTTTTTATATAATGACAGTCTCAAAAAAATGTTTTTTTTTTTTTTTACAATTTTGTCCCTTAAAATCCTTGTTGTTGCATTCCTGCACTAATTTAGTCAAATCTATATAAAAAATATCAAACTGCTCATGTTGTTGCTGGTTTCGGCTGAGAAACACATATCTATTATAGATAGTGTTCTTTTTGGGAACCAACTTTGAACTGATGATTTTGAGTAATTCTTCACATGATTTTTCCTCTTTATCTGACTTTGAAATACCAAAATAGCCATATTTTTTTAGTGCTTCTTCACCAATAGCGCTGAAAAGGATACTCACTTTTCGAGCTTCTTGTTCTTTACCCCAGGTGTTCATTTGTGTTGCCCGGCAATAGTTATTCCAAGACGCTTCGAATGTTCTGTATGCATCCTCAGGGCAACTATTGATGCCTAATGGAGCTGGCCATGGTACATTTATATTCAAGTCTGGCTTTGAAAGTCGTGACAACTGCGTTTGCATTTCCTTGAGCAGTAATGTTTGTTGTTGCACTATTTGTGCAAGAATTTCTTCCGACATTTTGTTCGAATTGAAGATTTACGCTGCCACCATGTTTAACAATAAAACTATCTCTTAGAATAATGTAGTTTTATTGTAATTTTGATAAAAATCACAAAATCAACTTGCGAAGCTTGGGCAAAGACAATCAATGACAGCCCGCGCTGACAGTCTATCTTTTTAATAAAAAAGTAGGCAAAGGCATACACATACCAACATGCTGCTTATCTTCTTTTTATGTAGGTGGGTGTAGCTGAAAACCAGGAAAACATATTACTGAAAAAAATAATCTTCATATACTCATAAAGCAGTTTTCTCTATCAGATATATTTCCTTATTTCACATACTTAGTGCTTTAGTGTACCTTTAATTTTATTATCTAAAAATTGACGTAGTCAGAGACAGAACTACATACTGTTTGTAACTGTTTCTAATTTAGTAGTTTTGAGAGGCTGTAATGGATAAAAATGTATCCAGAGGTACTCCAAAGATGTACTTGTAGAAACCATAAGGACTAAGATCATAGTTTATCGTGTAGGTTACCTAGTTAATACTTACAGGATTTAGGTCCGGTTTATAGGTAATGTTCATTGTTGGGTCCTCAAAGTTGGTAATTTCCGCATGTTCATGTCGCCGTATGCAGTTTTCTAATAATGTAGACCACCGGGAGTCAGAAAGTAGCGAAACTCCACTAGCAGATGCACAATTAGCTCGAAAGAGTTAGTTTTGTGGAGCGT
This sequence comes from Carpatolechia fugitivella, assembly GCA_951230895.1. Classification (NCBI taxonomy): domain Eukaryota; kingdom Metazoa; phylum Arthropoda; class Insecta; order Lepidoptera; family Gelechiidae; genus Carpatolechia; species Carpatolechia fugitivella. The sequence goes on from OX579647.1 coordinate 19,554,481, forward strand.
CCTCCGTCCAGTGGCTATAAAAATACAAAATACACTCATGATTCGGCTGCTGCATTATCAATATTCAATAATTACCATTTATGTATGAAAAACAATACTTACTAGCAGGTTTTTACGGACAAATCTATTTGTTTTTTGTTTGTTTACACTGTTTTTTTATTTTTTTTGCTTGTGTTGCCAGTTCGCAAAATACGAAATTGACCGAATGATAACGAAAATAACACCTAGTATTCTGTGATACTCGTGAACAGCACTGAACGGTTCACCATTGGCAACGTTCGATGAACGATTGATTAACGTCAGCGGTAAAGACGCTGCTAAATAAAATAATTATTAATAAAAACAAAAAACCCGACTGCGTGTATAATTAGTATTTTCAAATTTAATTAAACGAACTGAAAAGCTGCAAACAAGGTGTTTTTGTTTTGTTTTGAATTATCGTAGTTGATAGTGTTCACAATAGCAGTCGGAGTTATCAAATTGTTCATAATTCAGAATATGATGGAACATATTGGGCCTAAAGTTGCCTGGAAGAGATTGCTACCCTATCAATAAGGTCGCCTGTTCCTTCACCTTCATTATTTCGATTGTCTTGTTCTGTATGTTTTCTATTACGTTTTTGTGTCAATTATGAGTATGACGGCGTCTCGGAGCGCCATCAAGTTTAATTACGAATAACTTATGATTTTAATTACAATTAAGTAGCTTTGTGAGGACGAGTGTGGCAACACTAGTGAAACGTCGTAGTCACCGGCCCGCAATGCCATTCTGACAGTTCTTTATGTTTTTTTTTAAAAAAAAAGAAGAATAACGTGGTAATGGCTAACGGTCGACAGCGACGGATCGCTAACGTCCAGTGATTAATTTAATCTTATTGCATCGCATAGAAGTGATCATATAATTGTTAAATAGCTTCAGATATTTAAATATACAGCCATAAGTGTGGAATACGTGCCTTTATTTCCAAAATACCACGCCCGCGCAAGTAACCAAGGTTATTCAAAATGGACCCTGATGATGAAGGATCTGGATCGCCTTTATCAGAAGTGGGATCGAAGGAACGGCATAAGAAAAGTAATGAGGGCAATAGTGGTGGATTGCTGAGCAGCATGGAAGCCTTGTTAACCCGCTTGTTAGCTTCGCCTCAACCGGTACCTCAAACATCGACCTCGTCGGCTACAGTTACGGCTAATGCGGTGCATTTGATCCCATTCAATCCTGATGATGCTGATGCAGATATCGAGGGCTGGTGTCGTGTCACGGAGATGATTGTCAATGCAAAGAAGTTAAGTGGAGTTGAACTCTTGCTATCATTGACAAGTGCTTTAAAAGGACGAGCTGCGGCCTGTTTAATCAAGGTACGTCTGGAAGATTTGACATGGGATACCATAAAACAAACACTTCTTGCAAAATTTTCAAAGACAAAACTGATTCAAGATTACTTTGATGAGATAATGCGCTTTCAAATTGGTACAAAAGAAACTGCTAGTGAGTCAGCTATACGTTTATGGAATCTTATAGAATGTATCCCCAAAGTCGAGATGACAGAAGAAGTTATTACCGGATTTGTCATATCTGTATTGAGTTTAAAAGACTACCTGATCCGTCGTGAGCTTAATTCTCACACTATTACCACTCGAGCTCAACTATTTCGTACACTTGGTGGTATTTCTTTGAAAAGACGCTCCGAATCCAATGACATGTACCCTGCAGACCCAAAGAAACCTCGCCTGAATGATACAAAGTTTAATGGAAACTGCCACAGATGTGGAGTTCCGGGCCACAGAATGGCAGATTGTAGAAGACCACGTCCGGAATCAGGCTCCTCAAAACCAGTGGAAATCTCTACTTCAAATCGTACAAAGGAAAAGCTAACATCGGTGACATGTTTCTCGTGTGGAAAACCAGGCCACCTGTCAACTGGGTGTCCAGAGAAGAGTGGTGGAGCTGCGGTGAAGGAGGTCAACACTTGCGAGCACAGATCGTCGAGAGGTACCCTTACCGCATCATCTGGTGAGAAGTTTAGTTTTCTTTTTGACAGTGGTTCATCTTGCTCTTTACTAAAAAAAAGCGTTTCTGCACATTTTCAGGGTACTGAACGTAACAATTTGGTGTACTTGAACGGTATAGGAGGTGTTGATATTGAGTGCACGACACAAATTTCAAGTGTGGTCCAAATCGGTGGTTTGTCATTAACGTTTCTCTTTCATGTCGTACCAGATGACAATATTACAGAGCCGGTAATAGTAGGAAGGGATATTTTTGAACACAACGTCCGTATCGAAATGAATAACGATAACCTTTTCATCGTTCAAAACGAAAGGGCTAATGTTTGTGAGCATGAGACCGGAAATAATATTGAATGCATTGATACTGATTTGGTAGGGAAAGAAAAAGAAGCGCTTCTTTGTATTCTAAGAAAATATAAAGACAATTTTGTTGAAGGTACTCCTACCAAAAGCGTCTCTACGGGTCAAATGGAGATAAATCTTATCGACCCCCATAAGATAGTACAACGAAGCCCATACAGATTGTCACCCCCGGAAAAGCAAGTGGTAAAGGAGAAAGTTCAGGAATTGTTAGACGCGGGAATTATTCGGGAGAGTTCCTCTCCTTTTGCTAGCCCGATAGTTCTAGTAAAAAAAAAGGACAATGGTGATAGAATGTGTGTCGATTTTCGGGAACTAAACTCGAATACACGTCCTGAACATTATCCCTTGCCACTAATTGACGACCAGGTGGACCAGCTCACGGGAGCTCACTTCTTTTCGTCTTTGGATATGGCAGCTGGTTTCCACCAGATCTTGATTCATCCCGAGTCTGTGAAAAAAACTGCCTTTGTGACGCCCGAAGGGCAATATGAATACCTTGCTATGCCTTTCGGGCTGCGCAATGCGCCCTCCGTTTACCAACGGTGTATTAACAATGCGTTCAAAGATTTGAAGGAAAAACCTCTGGTGTATATGGATGACGTACTTTGTTATTCGTCAGATGTAACGGAGGGACTACGTCGCCTTGATCAGGTTCTAGGAGCATTAGCACAGGCTGGATTTTCATTGAATTTGTGGAAATGCAAGTTCATGAAAAAAAAAGTAGATTACTTGGGATGCGCTATTCAGTCTGGTGAGGTCAGGCCAAATTCATTAAAAATAAAAGCACTGGCGGACGCTCCATCTCCAAAAACCGCTACTCAAGTACGACAATTTCTCGGCTTGGCTTCATATTTTAGAAAGTTCATACCAAACTTTTCGCGGATTGTAGGTCCCCTTTACCCCCTGACCAAACTAAAGGGTGGCATAAAATGGACAGAAAAGTGTGAGGAAATTAGACAAACAATTATCCGAATTCTTACATCTGAGCCAGTCTTGACAATTTTCGACCAGGATCTTCCTGTTGAACTTCACTGTGATGCCAGCAGTGAGGGTTACGGTGCAATTTTAATCCAGAAAAAGAATGATATGCCGCACGTCGTAGCCTACTTCAGCCGCCGCACGACTGAGGTCGAGTCTCGGTACCACTCGTACGAGCTTGAGACTCTCGCAGTCGTGCGGGCGGTTGAGCATTTTCGCCATTATTTATATGGACGAAAATTTACTGTGTGTACCGATCGATTCCTCTGCTTACAGAGAAATTAGAGCAGTTAGGAGTTAGAGGTGAGACTCTAAACTTATTTAATAGTTATTTATCAAACCGTAGTCAAATCGTTAAAATTGACAATGTAACGAGCGATGCCCTACCCGTTACCTATGGCGTTCCGCAAGGAAGCATCCTCGGCCCATCCCTATTTTTGGCTTTCATCAATGAATTATGTTGCATCCCCCTCCGTAATGGCAAAATCGTCTCTTTCGCCGATGACACAGCTCTGATCTTTCAAGCTGACTCCCTTCAAGAACTTTTTCATATAGCTCAAGAGGGATTGGACATAGTTTTGCGTTGGCTTGGAAGAAATTTACTTACTATAAATAGTAGCAAAACTAACTATATACTGTTTTCCATCCGTAATACAGAATCTCGTCACCACAACCTAAACTTAATAGCCCATTCATGTCAAGCTGACTTACCTTTACAGTGCTCTTGTCCTTGTCTTGAAAATGTCCTAAACACCAAATATCTTGGAGTCATTATAGATCAGAATCTTAATTTCCATACACATATTAAGTTACTTTCATCCCGAACTAGAAAATTAATATTTTTATTTAAAAAACTAAGACATTCAGCTGACCTAAAAATTCTAAAAATGGTATATTATGCGATGTGCCAGTCAATATTATCCTATTGTAATATTATCTGGGGTGGCGTTCCTAAAACCACGTTAAAAAAATTAGAGCTTGCTCAACGGGCAGTTTTAAAAGTCTTAACTTTTCGACCCTTCTTATATCCGACCTCTAAGCTATATGATGAATGCAAGGTCCTAACAGTACGACAACTATTTATCGCCACCACTGTTACCAAAAAACACAGTCTTCTAACATATGAACCATCATTCTTTCAAATCAAAAGAAGGCTCGATCTTGTTTGTCATGACAGAGGTCATAGAACTTCCTTTGCAAAAAGATACTTCACTTTCCTTGGCTCATACTTATATAATAAGTGTAACCTAATAAATAAAATTTATCCTATGAACAATTACCAATGCAAGAATGCAGTAGTTACTTGGTTGCTAACTTTAAATTATCAAGAGACCGAAAAACTTCTTGAAGTTGTTGCATAGTTGTTTGTTGTTGTTGTTTAGCTTTGGACACACACACACACACACATACACGCATAAACGCACACTCACCGACACACACACACACACCCACACACCCACATACTCGCACACTCACCGACACACACGCATACACACACACATATATATATATATATATACGCACGAAACATTCATTTTGTTATTCATATTTTTATTTTTTCATCTCCAGTTTTCATTTTTATTTTTCTTTGATTAGATCATTTTTTTTTTTCCTTTTTCCTTTCAAAGTCAATGTTGTCACCATACCTACATTCTATAATAATATTAACCATATGTTACTGTAAATGGAGGCCTGGAGTCCTAAAATACAGGTTATCCTAGTTTAGGCTCCAGCCTTTACAAATATTAATAGCTCATTAGTCTAATATTATAGCAAACAAAATTTTGTAATTATATTTGTAAAGGAAATAAATTATTTACTTACTTACTTACTTACTTACTTACTTACTTATTGCAACTCACTCAAGGCCTCAAAGTCGAAAGTAGACCTAACTCCCCGTGTACATCGGTGGTGGGCCATTTTACAGGCCTACGATTTTGATATTGTCTACCGCGAAGGCCGGAGCATGCGGACTATTTATCGCGCAATCTACAACCGGAAGTAAGTATGGCAGCAGCGGATATAGACGCTCCTAAACCCAGTCCGAGCCAAAATACAGTGTCAAAAGAAGTCGGATTCGTAGAATTACACGAGGGTTGGCTTTCTGTCGAGCAAAAACGTGACGGTGAGATTCAGGACCTTATATCTAAATTCTCCAAAGGTGATTTACCTCACACCGTTGCTGGAACTTACGATGTTCGGAACGGAATCCTTTATCGCAAAATATGTCGAAACAAAGTTGTCTCTTGGTTGCCTATTGTCCCACGTTCTTTGATATGGACGCTTATTAATCACATCCACTCGGAAATACAACACTTAGGCCCTGATAAAACCCTTGATAAGATTTACGAACTATACTGGTTTCCCGAAATGTCAAAATGCGTTCGACGATTTGTAGATTCGTGCATCGTGTGCAAAGCGTCAAAGGGACCATCGGGTGCCCAGTCAGTTCGTCTTCACCCGATTCCCAAAGTTGCTGTGCCATGGCACACACTTCATATAGATTTCACCGGAAAATTAAGTGGAAAAAGTGACAAAAAAGAATATTGCTTAGTGATCATTGACTCGTTCACAAAGTATGTTTTACTAGAACACACGACCTCTCTTGATGCAGTCAGTGCTGTTACAGCTCTTAAAAAAGCAGTTTGTCTATTTGGAGCCCCAAAGCGTGTCATAGCCGACCAAGGTCGTTGCTATATTAGCAGCGAGTTCAAAAAGTTTTGTGCGGACAATAACATCAAACTTCACTTCATTGCCACAGGCTCTAGCCGGGCCAATGGTCAGGTGGAGCGTGTGATGCGAACCCTTAAATCTTTGCTTACAATTATTGAAAATGATCCGCATAAAAACTGGCGGGATGAGCTGGGTAGTGTTCAGCTAGCACTAAATAGTACAAGGTCTACTGTTACGAAACATACACCAACTGAAGTTTTAATTGGAGTTCAAGCACAGTCGTTAGGGATTGCTAGGTTAACCCAAGGAAATGAGCAAACTGAAAGGTTAGATGTTGAGTCCATTCGTAAAGATGCTTCCAAGAATATAGAAAAGGCAGCCAAAGCTGATACCGTGCGTTTTAACCGTGGTAGAGCCACTATCAAACCATTCTTGAAAGGGGATTTCGTGTTTATAAAGAGCTCTGAACGAAACCAAACAAAGCTAGATCGTAAGTTCAGAGGGCCCTTCGTAATTACTAACGTTCTAGAAAATGATCGCTACGAGCTGAAAAGTGTTGACGGTTCTAGTAGGACTTTGAAGTATTCTCATGAAAACTTACGTTCAGTACCGAAGGGTCATGAGGGTTTAACCGAGTTAGCCGCGAGCATTATGAACGAAGAGGAGGCCATGACGGCGTTAGATGAACAGTTCGAAGGATATCAAGATGATGATGATGTGTCTGAGACATTGTTTGCGCGCAGTGATGACACTTTGACTGCAGAATCCACCACTTTGACAGCACGTTCTGAAACTTAAAGCGTTGATTCCGAAGATGATACTCATATGACCTTTGATGTGGATGTGGAGGTACATCATTAGTAAAAGGTAACTTCCTAGATCAATTTTATACTGTGTATGTGACTGAGTTATTGGTTTGTCAGTTTATGTTGTCCGGTATCGCCGATTGGTGATTCGAAAGGACGCATAGGATGTTTATTAGTTAATTGGTCGAAGGGACGGTGTTGTCCGGTCCATGCTTCGTTGCATGGTCGTAAGGACGCACTTGTCCGGTCCGTTGTGCGAAGCTAGTCGAAAGGACGGTGTTGTCCGGTCAATGATATGATTTGTTCGTGAGGACACACTTGTCCGGTCTAGTTTGTAGCAAAGGTCGACGAGAAAATGTTGTCCGGTCTATGCATGCGTGCGTAGTCGGAGGGACGCATTTGTCTGGTCCAGGTTATTCTGCATCAAAGTCGAGGGGACGGTGCATCTCGATTCATTCCGATTATCTAGGTGATCGATACTATGCATTTGTCCGGTCTTTGATGGGTACGTTGCATAATGTAAAATAGGGTATAGAAGGTTGAAGAACAGTTTAGATGACAACGTGTCATTAAAAAATATGTCGCTTCAGATGCTGAAGAATAAAGAAGCGCACACACTTGAATTGTTTAAACAATACAACGATTTATTGCTCCAAATTGACGACGATGAAGATCCATCTGTTATTTCATATGTTTGGACGTGGTTCGTACAAGGCTTGCAGACATTCCCAAGTCAAACAACGACACATCCAGTGCTAACCTAGGTGCTCGCCTCAAGCTTCCTGACATACAGATACCAGAATTCAGCGGTAATTACCTAGAAAATAAGCAATTCATCGAGTTATTTTGTGCTTTAAGGGGCTGGTGTGAGCAAATGGCCTTGAGCGTTCCAGTTCCGCACCTCCCTTCATCTCGCACCGTTCCCCGCGCTTACGGATTATACGAGTTCAACGAACCTTTTTAAGTGACGCCATCTATTCACATCAGAAAGAACCTTTACGTCCAGCACCATCTGTGCCATTCTTAAAACAATTTCTCATTCTTTGCTCGTATCCCAACCCATCACTAAACCAAACGAAAATATTTTTGTATTTTGTAATTTAAATTTGATTATTCTCTTTTTTATTTGTCTTTTCTTTTTTATTTGCATAGAAGATTGTTTTTATTGAATAAAATATAACAATTGACGAAATTTTGATTTACCTACGTGTGATAATTTTATAAACTAACAAACGTGAAACACCTACTTTATATACCTACTTTACCTATTATTCAGTGCGTATTTACACTATAAACAAGTAACAATATCTTAAAAAGTAAGACAACTATAGACTTGGGTTTTCTGAAAAGCCGGATGACGACCGACGACAGTTAACATAATAATATACTACGTTATGACAGAAATAGTGGTATTTATATTTCTATTTTAATGATATTTATATTATTATTTAATGATGTTTATATTTATATTTAGTTTCTTTGAATGAAACAAAATAACTCGATGGGTGCATGGAACAAAGCCGCAACCGGAGAAATCAAAATGTTCAGGAGAAAATAAAACGTGAAAACTGTCAATATAACTCAATATACGATGCGCATCGTAAAGGTTTCTACATCAACAGAAAGCTAATTTTTTACTCGAAGTGGCAATAAGACGTTCATATTTCTATCTTTTACGGTTACGAAAATAAATAAGAATTTGTAAATTGCCACATTTTGTGCCAATATGTTGTGACCGCAAGCGTACATTACGGCTTTGTTCCAGAGAAATTTAGTAAAAGTATTGAACGTTAATTATTGTTTACAGCATTAAGTACGTCTGGGTCAATTACGTTAACAGAGTGTTGCTGTCTTATTCGGTAAATTAATTTGAGAGACTTTTTAGTGAATACGGTTTTACGGTACTTGTAGAAAGCTATATCATAAAATTTTTCTGTTGTATTCTTTTATCTGAACAAAAGAAACATTAAAGACTAAGATAATGCCAGCAAACTTACTGAGAAGTTGAGTATGCTAGAAAAGTATGGATAGAAAGATCTATGAGAAGGATGAAACAAAACCCTGGTTGAACACCGGTCAACTTCTCCAACAATGATCTCCATCACAAACTCTCACACTAAGATTATATTTAAGACAAATCTTTGTTAAAGCAAACAAATATTTATTTAAGTTTATTGAATCCACTTGGATTAAGTTCCACACTAGTAATGGAAATATTTAAAATATTCAACATTTTATGAATCAGTAAGTTAATATTATGGTACCGATATTAACTCACATCTTAAGTAAAATATGTTGTACACATCTCACAACAACATTAAGTTAAGTAGTGTTAAGTTAAGTAGACAGAACGGCTCCTTAAAGATAAGACAGATCCACTTAAGAGAACAACCGACAACCTATCACTCCCTCCTTAAAAATACTGAATGATGAACAAACAGTAACTAAAAATATACAGATTTCTTCATTATTACTAATCAAAATACCATGACCATGCTACTATACTTCCTTTACATACTTCATTTATTAATTATAATATTTGCGCGCATATTAATTTAGAAAATAAAATTTATTCATACTTAGACCCTTTCATACAATCTCCTTTACCTTTCAGTCATCATATTTTAAAATGTCTTTAATGTGGAAATCCCCTAATGGTTTACCATTTACGTCTGCTAAAGTGTATACTAAAGATGATTTCTTAGCAATTACTATGCATTTTTGAAATTTTGGAGATAACTTTGAAGTAAACTTCTTTGAAGCATTTGATAAATAAAAAGTACGTTTGTAAACAATTTGTCCTACTTTAAGTTCCACGTGCCTTTTTCTTAAGTTATAGTGTTTTAAGTTATGCTGGTGAGCAACTATTAAGTGTTTCTTCACCTTGTTATAAATTGTATTAAGTTGGGCCAAACGTTTCTTATACATTTGTGCATCATCAGTCTGTAGTTGCGAGAGTGATATAGGCACATCACTACCACGATACAATGATCCATCCAAAATAAATTCCCTACCGTGTACCAAAAAATACGGTGAACATTTTGTGGATTCATTTCCAGCTGTGTTTAATGCACACTGAATCTCCACAAGATGATCATCCCACTTTTTATGCTCAGATTTCACATAGCAAGCGATTGCTGTGACTACATTCCTAATCGCCCTTTCAGCTTGGTTTACCTGAGGATGATACCGAGGATTATAATAAATGTTTGGGACATTATATCGTAATAATAGTTGCCTAAACTTCGCACTGATAAACTGAGGTCCATTATCCATATAGATATATTTGCACACACTGTGAACTAGAAACACACACTTTTCGATAAATTTCGCTACAGCAGCACCTGTTGCGCTCCTTATAGGATGCAACAGAACATATTTGCTGAAGTAGTCAGAGCACACAATTAAATAAGTGTATCTGTTTCCTGACGATGGAAATGGTCCAAGCAAATCCACATAAATTGCCTCAAAAGGTCTTGTTACTGATTTTGGACTATCCATTATACACATCTCACAACAACATTAAGTTAAATAGTGTTAAGTTAAGTAGACAGAACGGCTCCTTAAAGATAAGACAGATCCACTTAAGAGAACAACCGACAACCTATCACTCCCTCCTTAAAAATACTGAATGATGAACAAACAGTAACTAAAAATATTCAGATTTCTTCATTATTACTAATCAAAATACCATGACCATACTACTATACTTCCTTTACATACTTCATTTATTAATTATAATATTTGCGCGCATATTAATTTAGAAAATAAAATTCATTCATACTTAGACCCTTTCATACAATCTCCTTTACCTTTCAGTCATCATATTTTAAAATGTCTTTAATGTGGAAATCCCCTAATGGTTTACCATTTACGTCTGCTAAAGTGTATACTAAAGATGATTTCTTAGCAATTACTATGCATGTTTGAAATTTTGGAGCTAACTTTGAAGTAAACTTCTTTGAAGCATTTGATAAATAAAAAGTACGTTTGTAAACAATCTGTCCTACTTTAGTTCCACGTGCCTTTTTCTTAAGTTATAGTGTTTTAAGTTATGCTGGTGAGCAACTATTAAGTGTTTCTTCACCTTGTTATAAATTGTATTAAGTTGGGCCAAACGTTTCTTATACGTTTGTGCATCATCAGTTTGTAGTTGCGAGTGTGATATAGGCACATCACTACCACGATACAATGATCCATCCAAAATAAATTGCCTACCGTGTACCAAAAAATACGGTGAACATTTTGTGGATTCATTAACAGCTGTGTTTAATGCACACTGAATCTCCACAAGATGCTCATCCCACTTTTTATGCTCAGATTTCACATAGCAAGCGATTGCTGTGACTACATTCCTAATCGCCCTTTCAGCTTGGTTTACCTGAGGATGATACCGAGGATTATAATAAATGTTTGGGACATTATATCGTAATAATAGTTGCCTAAACTGCGCACTGATAAACTGAGGTCCATTATCCATATAGACATATTTGCACACACCGTGAACTAGAAACACACACTTTTCGATAAACTTTGCTACAGCAGCACCTGTTGCGCTCCGTTTAGGATGCAACAGAACATATTTGCTGAAGTAGTCAGAGCACACAATCAAATAAGTGTATCTATTTCCTGACGATGGAAATGGTCCAAGCAAATCCACAGAAATTGCCTCAAAATGTCTTGTTACTGATTTTGGTCTAATTCAAGTTCAGTTTATGTAAAATTAACAAGTGTATTTTAATTTCTATAGCCAACACATTTAGAACCTATAGCATATATCATCAGTCTCATGTCACTTCGATTGTCTAGTCGGTGAGTAACATTTTTATGTTATAAGTTCAGGTACTTCTTATATTAGCTTCATAATATTTATTTATTTATTTATTTATTTATTATTCGATAACAAATACAATTTGTGTCCGAAATACTTAATTCTAAAACAATAATACTCTCTACTAAAAATTTCAACTAAGACTATGCAGAATAAATAAACAAGTAAGTAAACTAGATGTCATTCATATTACATTCAAAAAATTCATTTACATTATAAAAGCATTTTTTAACTAACAATAATTTTAATTTTCTTTTAAATACGTGCTGTCTGTTCTCGACCTTCAACTCTGCAGGCAATTTATTGAACAACCTGGTTACCTGATGCAACACTCCATGTTTAACTACATTTAAATGAGGTGTTATCAGAGGCGGGAAATCTTTTCGTCTAGTTCTCTCTCTAGCTTCTCTTTCGCTCGCAGTTTCAAACTGACAACGAGTGTTCACAAAGTCTGTAAGTATTACTAGAATGTAAAGACTGGGCATAGTTAGTATGCCTAGTTTAAGAAAATGTTCTCTGCATGATTCCCACGGCGGGATTCTAACCATGGCCCTAATCGCTCTTTTTTGCAACCCAAAAGCTTTCTTTACATTATAGTCATAGCTCATGCCCCATAGCTTTATACTGTATCTGAAACGAGACTCGACAAGTGCATGGTAAACGCCTTTCAACTGCTCTGTTGTAAGAAGTTCCCTTAATTTCCGCAGAGCGTAACAAGCTGAACTTATTATGACTAACGTTCCGTTTGAAAGGTTGTACATTTTCAATTTTGAAGTTTTCAAGTACCTATACGTCATACGGTTTTATGCTGATATTGTATTTATTAAGTAGGTAGGTATACTTAAAAACTATTTAACGTATGAACAAATGCACATGTCTGTGAGAAAAAAATCCTTACTTTGAAAAAGGTAAGTACCTATTGTGTTTCATATTATAATTAAATGGACTGGTAACAACTTATTACGTGGTCGATTTAAAAGATTCATATTGGTATTCGATATAACTGTCTTGTCAACTAAAAACTCTTACCTGGAAAAAAGCCGCATTCGCTGTTACCTGAACAAAATTATGGTAAATATTTTCGCATTCAATATAGTGTTAGTATTCCGGGGGTAAAAGTCACCGTAGCTTGTTTCGAATAAAGTAGTATTTTTTTGTAACTTCATAAATAATCATAGGAATGTCACAAAAAAAATTCACTAGGTGCATTAGGGGTCGTAGATGCCGAATATGGCATTACACGAAAACTGCCGCAATAGCTATTGCGACAATGTTCCATGGACCCATCGAACTATAATGGGTAATCAAAAGTATAATTTTCACAATATTGAGAATATTGAACATGTTCTCATTGCTTTCGAGACGTCAATTTTTCTTTCTTTTTTTTGCTGCTTCTTCTATGGAATGTGGGTCCTTTATTGGCATTCCTCGTGGATGACGCGGGTCAACAAGCTCAGGTAATAAACAATCCATGTAAAATTTTACCAACTTCTCTTTCATGTTTTTTTCCCAGAACTCGTCATCTTTGTAAATGGTCGCCGTTTATTCCATCGATTCTTTCAATCGAATTTCTGTAAAGAAATAATATTATTAGAAAAAGCTAAAAGTAAAGCTAAGTTTGACGACATTACAATCAAAAATAACGAACCAGGGGTTGGTGTTCGTATTGAACCCTGTACCTAAGATTAAATTAATCACTGGACGTTAGCGATCCGTCGCTGTCGACCGTTACGCCATTACCACATTATTCTTCTTTTAAAAAAAAAAAAACATAAAGAACTGTCAGAATGGCATGGCGGGCCGGTAACTACGACGTTTCACTAGTGTTGCCACACTCGTCCTCACAAAGCTACTTAATTGTAATTAAAATCATAAGTTATTCGTAATTAAACTTGATGGCGCTCCGAGACGCCGTCACGGCCAGACTGACATTAGCCCGTCCTCGGGCGACCAGAGTTCTCTGTAACAAAGTGCTCACACTTAGGCAAATACTTCTGTCCTCCGGCTCGTCCACCCTGACATACTTGAAACATATTTTCATATTCGTACATGAACCCCATGAACATGAATGGTGCCTAGACCTGGTCTAGGCACCATTACACTCACCCCTTCCGTTCGGGGACCGTAGAGCCGCCTACTACTTTAACTAGGGGGGCTGTAACAGACAGTCCTGGCGGGGGGGCAACTGTTGCCCCCCCGCCAGGACTCCAAACCTCCCCTTATCCTGACTCAAGCCTCTTTTTTTTTTTTTTTTTTGATTAATGTTTATTACGACATTAAATTAGATATACATATAATAACTTTGAACTCTCATACCCACCAGAACTGCCAACAGTCTTTTTCTACAGATAGCACGTCTGCTATCTCCAAGGGCAACCAGGAGAGTTCACTAGGCCCATGCTCTACGGTCGCTGTCACCTTGTACCATCCTTATAATGGTACGAGCTAGATATTTCGATCTTCGACCAGCAGATTAGATCTCATGACCTTCTCTCTACATATTTCCTTAACTAAGCCATCAGGGACTTATCAGAGGACTTTCCTTTCTAAGGACAGCTTGCTCCAATCCACCACGTGTCCAAACACGTGTCCTCTCCCATTTTCTCTTCCCTCCAAAGTATTTTATGACAACCCTCGTCTAGTTCTACAAAAAAATTAAAAGATTCTCTTTGACGGTTGCTAACCAAAAAACACGAATCTGATTGCCAGTATAAAAAATACTCACCACTATTGGTAGAAACATCAAAGTTCGCGGCAATCCGCAACACTCCGGAGGGCCAAAGCAAGTTACAGTAAAGCGGCAAGCTGCTGCGTCCATTTAGCAATTTTTTCTCTTGCCCGAATGGCAGCATCCCTTCTCAATCTGGATTCTTCTATTTGACCTCTTCTCCACAGATTTCGCCATTGTGTTAGTGAACTCACTCAAAAAAATGTAATGACGGATCTAACTGATGTAATAACATCCTATGGAAATAAATTATTTTGACTTTGACTTTGACCAGATGGATCAACTACTGTCTCTTGAGACTGTTCCTCAGCTTCATCTGTACTAGAGGGCAACTGTGGAGCTTCTAACTCTACTGGTTCTGCAGGCAACATTGCATCATCTGCTGGGACCTTTGCTAGTACCTCTTGGATTTCCATGTTTCCATCTTGAAAACTTTGTGACTGGTCAGTCACTTCCTTCAAAGTTTGAATTAGGGGGGTAGGATATTCGCTTTGTCCTCTCTTGCTAGAGTCAGAATTGCGGTGTTGTACTGACATCATCATCTATGTCCGCTTCCAGTGGGTACAAATGACCAACAGAACGGAAAAATTCTTTTCCTCTGATTAATACTTTGGCTGTACGGCATTGACCATCTGCACCTTTAATGAGAAATGATATCTTTCCCACCTTCCAAGTTTCTCTATTTTTTAAACCTTCTTTCAACTGTACGATATCACCTACTTTAGGCTGTCTATCGACTTTACACGTGGTTGACGAGGAGAGTGATTATACCTATCCATTAGACTAGTCAAGTACTGACTAGCAAACATATGTTTGAAATCACTCATCATAGCGTGTCCTTTCTTCCAACTTTTTACCAAGTCAATCTTAGTCGTGGTTTCTGTACCGCCAACATCGTGGGAAGGAACAGGCGTAAGACAGGTTCCTAATGACAAAAAATCTGCAGGCTTCAACACGTGTTCAGGCTCAACACCCACGCAGGTAAGTGGTCTCGAATTTATTACCATTTCAATCTCTTTAATTATCGTTAGCAGTTGGCGCTCGTTTAGCAAGCGTTTACCCAACGTGCGCTTTAAACAGTTTTTAACTAACGCAACAAGCCGCTCGTAAAATCCACCATGCCAAGGCGCCAGCTGTGTAATGAATCTCCATTGAATGCTATTCTCTTTACAGTATGGGCTACTGAGAACTTCAGATACCAGTTTAAAGTACAGAGCATTATCTGAGATAATCTTCTTTGGCAATCCTCTAGCTGCTATACATCTCCGCAGGGCAAGAAGACATTCTTGGGCTGTTAGATCCTTCACTACCTCAAGGTGAACAGCCCTGATTGCTAAACAAGTAAAAAGACAAATCCACTTTTTTTCTTTTCTAGCATTTATGTCAATATAAAGTAGACCAAGGTAATCCATTCCCATATATGTAAACGGTGTGCTGTAGTTTACCCTTTCCTCGGGTAAGGGAGGTGCAGGTGGAAGCTTGTACGGTCCACCACCGTGCTTAATACACTGTGGACATCTTCTAATAACTTTCTGCACCTGGGCTCGACCTTGCGGTATCCAGTACTTCTGTCTCAAAATGCTTAGTGTATGTGGTACTCCAACGTGGAAGTTGTCCTCATGAGTCTTCTTTATTACTTCAGTTGTAAACATACTTTCTTTAGGAATCAAAACTGGATGTTTCTTATCATATGACCAATCCGTGTTTCTCATACGACCTCTACATCTGAGGAGTCCATTGACGTCAACGAATAGACCAAGATTTCTTGACAAATGTGTTTCTTTACCAGACATCTCTTCTGGAAAGAATTCTAACTGCAGTGTTTTAATTTTGTTGACGCTTTCTTTTTCAGAAATGTCCTCATCCGAAGGTACTGTAAACTCCAGCAGTCTCTCCTCGACATCCATAGGAGCATACTCAAGATTTTCATCAATCCTTGCTGATACTTCTGGGCTATTAGAAAGGTCCAGACCCTCCCCGGCCAAAAAGGAGTTGACTTCTCCACTTTCCTTGTTTGTATTCTTCTCCTTGAAGTAAAAACCCAGGTCCATTAAACCAAAGGTCTTGCTTCTCTTGCCAGAGATTGGGTCTTGTAGCGACATCTGCTGGGTTTACTTTCGTATTCACATATCGCATTTCCAATTCTTTGTTTTGTTTGATTTCATTCACTCGCCGCTGAACAAACGGCGGAAGGAGTTTGCTAGTTTTCATCCAGGCTAAAACTACGAGACTGTCCGACCACAGGACTTGTCTTGAAATGTTAAGATCTAAATTTCCTTTAACATACTTCACAAGTCGACTTCCAATTAGACAGGCCAATAACTCCAATCTCGGAATTTTTAAATCATCTTTGTCATCGGCTGGGGTCACTCGTGCTGTCCTAGTATTTCCCTGACAGGTCATGCGTAGGTAATTAACCGCAGCGTAAGCGTCTTTCGAAGCATCACAGAAACAATGTAACTCGTGATGAATTTTTCCTTTAGGCAGTGACTCACCAACATAACGTGGTACCTGTATCTGTATGAAAATTATTTTCGCCGGTAATATTGCAGGAGACACAAAGCCGCAAGGGTCATAAAGGCGAGATAATGTACGTAAAACATTTCTTTTAGTAGTCACTCCATCCAAGTTCTTCGACAGACTCAACTTTTCTAAATTCAATTTTAAACTGTCTTTATCAAGGTTCCAGATTAATCCAAGAATTTTCATTTCTTCCTTTTCTTTGGCCCTTTGATCTTCTGGAATTTCCTTCATAAAATTTGAACTATTTGAATTCCAATCTCTAATATTCATTGAGATGTCACTGAACAATTTTCTTGTCTTCTCATACAGTTGCAAGGCATCATCTTCAAAATCAACAGACAATATCAGGTTACCCACATAGCATTTATCAGCAATTTTGCGGAGGAGAGATTTGTCTGTCTTAGCAATGTGATGACGAATGGGTAGCAGTCAGTAAAAAAGGGCTAGAAATTATCTCTTCCTTTTGTAATGCTACTTGTAAAAAGGCCTTTTCAATATCCGCAGTCACGCCTATATTCTCCCAGTACGAAATTTTAATATCAGCCCAATTAGGTCTTCAAGCATCGATGGACCACAATACAAGCATTCATAAAGGCTTTTTTCTCCTTTAACCTTTGCCGAGGCATCATAGAAAAGGCGGCCTCTTTTACCAGGTTGTTTGACCATATGGTATGGTATATAATGCACAGGTGGTGTCTGTTGAGTATAAGGTGTCCCAGTTGGTTCTACTTCTTCAATAATTTTAGCTTGTATCTGTTCCTTGAGAATGTCGTTATACTCTGACAAGGTATTTTGGTCTGACCGTTGTAACAATCCTTTTAGTCTTCCATAGGAAAGGCCAAAATTGGTAGGCAAATTAGGTGGATATTCTACCCATGGCCACTTGACTTCATATCTTCCATCTTTAAAATTTGTTGTTTCATTAAAGATATTTACTGCTTCTTCTTCACGGGTGGTCTTCGGTGAGTCAGTTATACCTATACTTTCTAGAGTCCATAAAAACTGTATATCAATAGTACTTAAAGGTAAATCTGGCTCAGCGAAATATGGACATCCAGACCGTTGGCATTGGCAGTATGTCACCACTGACAAAGTATCTTTCACTCACTCTCATCATATATATTTCCAGAGACGAGCCAGCCGAAATCAGAGTTCACTAAATAAATCTGGTTTATTAGTTTCAAAAACTCTTGCCTCATAAATGAAAAATATAAATCATTTCCAATCAATAGGTCTACCTGTTCCCCAGCTGACTCATCATCTGCATAAATATCTATGCCATCACAGGGCTCAAGTTTGGCAGTTGTTTAGTAATCAACATTATTTCTGCAGATGGACTAATATTTCCTTAGGTTTTTCTGCCCCAAAAGTGTAAATTGAAAGTGTATCATCCTGATCTGGTATAATATTCAATTTCTTTACTACTTTTTCAGTTAAATCACTCCTCTGACTTCCACTATCCAGAAGTAGGCGGAGTGGTACTCCTCTATTCGTGACTCGGGCTGTGGCCGTCTGTAAATAGGATTAAATATTAGATTTAAGAACACATGAGCCTTTTAATTTTTTTTAAATGTTCTGTACCATACCTGTGGGCTTAGGTATTGCCTCCTGTCCAGTACTTGCTTTGTCTAATTTGGTTTTATTGCATAAGGCACGGTTATGACTTCCCTTACAATGGAAACATTGTAAATTATTGGGACATTTGCTTGCTATGTGACCTGATTCAAAACATTTGAAGCACAGACATTTGGCTCTCAGTTTGTTCCTTCTTTGTGTTGTGGTCTTAATCTCGCAGCACTGGTCATCAAAATGATCCCCGTCACAGAAGGTACACTGCCTCTTCTTTCTTTTAAGCATGTCTTTCTTATCTTTCTTTTCAAATAGTTTCCTTTTCATTGGCTTACGTGAAAAAGTCCTAACATGAAGAGCTTCTGTTGTAGAAACAGATGGTGGCACAATGGAGACTTCCTTTGACCTTTCTTTGGCTTGTACAATGTGTTCTAAGGTTTCTAGAATGGTATCTAAAGTCCTTCCCTTTGGCACTAATATGTTTAATTCATACAAAATCCCTTCTAGGAATTTGTTACAAATTATGTTCCGGAGAAAGTTACTCGCCATGTCTTCTTCGTAATTTTTAAGAATCCTTAAATGTTAAAATGGTATCTAATGTTGTTCTGATAGTACCATCTGTAGCTCTTTCCAATTTATTAAGTGCATCATAATGTGCATCAACCACTAAGGTTTCATCGCCAAATCGTCTTTTCAAAATTTCTAAGGCTACTGTGTAATTTTCGTTGGTAACATCGATACCTCTCAGTGCTTCAAGCGCCATTCCTTTAATACAACTGAAAAGGTAAGCCAGCTTTTGTACGTCCCCGTCAAAGTGCATCATCTCTAACTTGGGCAGCTTAGTTATTGTCACGTGTGACAGATTGGTGTTGATGACAGATTGGTTATTGTCACGTGTTGTTTCTTTCTTGTTTAGTTCCTTAATTAAATCTAATTTGGTTAGGAGCTCTTCTGCTTGAATTTCATGCTGAATATATGTCTCCTGGTCAGAGCGGTCTTCTTCTTTGAAAAACTTCACCATACGAAGGCATTCCGACTCAAATGCATGTAAAACAGACCTCAGTTTCATCTTACTTTCCATTAAATCTTGAAGTGATGAACCCTCCTTTTCCATCCTTCCTTTTAGGTCCTTAACCAGGTTAATATGCTTCACAAGCTCCTCATGGCATGCGCGTACTCGAAGCCTTATAGCTTGCTCCATTTTGCACTTCTATAATCAATGTTGAGGTACTTCAGGGCACAGGGAGACCCACCGAGCTCATATAGCTGGCTGGAGACAGCTGTACGTAGGTACTCTGTCTGACGACTGTTGATGTCGACTGTAATTTTAAAAACATCTTTATGTACCGAGGTGTAAATCTATTAACGTGTTTGTTCAGTGTTTAAACTAAATGTACCCTTACCTCAGGGTTTCCGACAATATTCCAGAGATCGTAAACACAGATGAATCAAGTAATTAGATCGTAAATGTTGAAAATAGGTTGGATCACAAGTTCTCCATCCAAAAAGAAAATTTTTCTTTTTGACATTTCGAGATGGCGGGCGATATTCTGTAATGACGATGAGATTTGGTATGTTGCAATTGCAACTGAATCGAGCAGACCAAATCCAACCCATCGACCGTCAACTATCAAACCAAGTACGATCGTATGCAGACAATTTTTTTTTTCTTTTTAGGCAGGCAAAGACACCAAAACCCATACAGCCTAGTCTTCAGTCTGCCGACAGTTATACGAATATACGCCCTGCGTTCCGAGACGCGCCGAAATCGATCAAAGCACCCGTAATCACGTTCCGAATTACTGACGGACCTGAAATAAATAGCGTCCCTTTCAACGCATAGGCAGATAGACACCCGCAAAAACAACAGCTTTACTGAAATAAAAATTTGGATGCAAATAAAATCCTTGTCTATAATATAAAATGGGAAAATGAGGGAAAAAAAAACACATTTTTTTCAGGTTTTTTTTTTAACAAGAATAATAATAGTATAGTGGCACTAGTAGACTAATGCCGGTATCAAAAACAAAAAAAATAAAATACCAGTTCGGGCTCCCCGTGGCTTGAGTCCAACTCAACAAACAGGGTCCGCAATTCAAATTCTGGACCACTTACCAGCCATATCTGGTGTCCAGTACCATATGGCCGGTAATCCCAGCATCTCCACCAAATTTGTCGCAACGTTATTTATTTAACCATAATATGTGCAACAATATGTAACCCGATGAGCATTTAATAATAGAAATTGGACGATTCTAAATCAGTAAAAGTATTGAGTAGGTCACAAGATACAATCTACCGACCGTCCAAGGCGCATGAATTTGCTAGGGGTCTAAGTGCCATAATCTATGGAACGAGCAATGGTGGTAGCTCGTCTTACTCTCTGCACGGAAGCCAGGATATCCTAGTCTGGTGAGCAACCTAGACCTGGTCTAGGCACTATTACACTCACCCCTTCCGTTCGGGGACCGTAGAGCCGCCTACTACTTTAACTAGGGGGGCTGTTGCCCCCCCGCCAGGACTCCAAACCTCCCCTTATCCTGACTCAAGCCTCGCACGTTGAACTCTCACACCCACCAGAACTGCCAACAGTCCTTTTCTACAGATAGCACGTCTGCTATCCCCAAGGGCAACCAGGAGAGTTCACTAGGTCCATGCTCTACGGTCGCTGTCACCTTGTACCATCCCTATAATGGTACGAGCTAGATATTTCGATTTTCGACCAGCAGATTACATCTCATGACCTTCTCTCTACATATTTCCTTAACTTAGCCATCAGGGACTTACCAGAGGACTTTCCTTACTAAGGGCAGCTTGCACCAATCCACCACGTGTCCAAACACGTGTCCCCTCCCATTATCTCTTCCCTCCAAAGTATTTTATGACAACCCTCGTCTAGTTCTACAAAAAAACTAAAAGACTCTCTTTGACGGTTGCTAACCAAAAAACACGAATCTGATTGCCAGTATAAAAAATACTCACCACTATTGGTAGAAACATCAAAGTTCGCGGCAATCCGCGACAACGTTGTCAAATAGCGCGATCGGCCCCCAGAGGGCGCCGTATTTATATTATACAGTGGCGTATACAAGCGCCTGGAGTGGAAAAGGCGTAAACAGCAGGTGCACTACTGCACGTGCTGTTTTCGCACCATTACGTTTTTACAATTTACGTTTTTAATTATATTATTGTTCATTTACATAACTTACTTACTTTAACCTAATGAGTAAATAAATAAAACAAACAAATGCTGACACACGTCAGTGCAAGAACTTGATCTGAAATAAACAAAACAGTAAAATCATCACACCAATTTTTTAAATGAACTAACTCAATCCAACATTAACGAAATTTAACAATAAATAATATCATTATTTTCTTTTCAGAGTGTGTCAGTAGCGCGAACAGAAATATTTCAAAGATATATATTTAATAAAGTGAATAACCGCCCATTGTTACCTTACGCTATGAACAACACTCGGAAAATAAGGAAGGAATTAGAGGAATGGTTCTTGCAGTTTATTACAGGACATAATTTTAAATTGTATTATGTAAGTATGATCCCACCAAAAACACACATGTGAATGTGTGCCAAGTTCTAGTGAAAGCTTTGCCAATAAAAGGTGTAAGATCTTTCATGGGTACCAAGATCTATATTATAAGTTCCTTGAATCATTGCTATAGGAAAATACAACGTTTTTAAACTGCTTGACATGACTGAGAACTGCCCCTATATCATTTTGGAGCAGCGTCGCAAGCTAATCTTACAGAAAAAGTTCTGTCAAAATGTTCTGTAAAACATTATCTGAATTAATATCCCTTTTTAACACGTTTTTATTATTAACTCGCTTTTTTGTCTGTCTGTCTGTCTTTGTTTGTTTGTTTGTTTGTTCAGTTCAGTTTATTTATTTCGCAAACAAAATTATTTAGTATTCGAAAGTTTGTAAGTTTATTTGTTTGTTTGTGCCTCGTTTTTAAAGCACGTGCTGTCATTCGAATGTGCTGAAATTTGATACACTTATGCAACCTCAAGGTGGATGCAAGGTGGCCATAGGAACTCCTAATATAAACAACACTACCTCGTCGTGTTTGGGCTCGTTGGATTTGTCTTGAAAAGATCTTTAGATATACGTGATGTTCAGGGTCTCATGATGGAGCCAAAAGTTAGCCATAGGAACTCCTAAAAAACACAACGCAAAAGATTGTCAGTACTCGTATTGTACCAGCTTCAATTAGCTCAGCACTAAACAGTCAAGAAGAGAGCAAGAAGAGTGTTTCTTTAAAGAAAATTGACAAAGGCACGACTCCAGTTTTAAAAAAGATAATTTTTAGTGATAATGTATTTTTTTAAGTTTCTATTTGTCCCTCGGGAACATGTACGGGCTTCTACCGTACATTAGCAAGTCAGAATTTTTACCCTTTTCAATTTACGCAATAAATCAGTTCACGTTTGACACTTGTATCGTGTGCTCATTTCTATCACCTTTTATATCAAGTTTGCATGCATTTGGTTCAAATTGATGTACGGTCCTTGCTAAACCATACACCAATTTATTCTTGATAGAATGATATCGATTTAATTTGCATGCAAACTTGATATAAAAGGTGATAGAAATGAGCACACGATACGAGTGTTAAACATGAACTGATTTATTGCGTAAATTGCAAAGTGTAAAAATGCTGACATGCTAATGTACGGTCGAAGCCCGTACATGATCCTTTAGGCAAATATGCAACTACCCACAGAATAACTAAGATGTAGAGGTAGTTACATGGCTGCCCCGAAAGTGTTAACGTTAATTTCCAAAAACAAAAGATAATTATTAATATAAAATCATTTAAAATACGGCACTTTAACAATACAATACAAATATTATTTATTCTTATATGTACAATATCATATTTTATAATACACGTACAGGTAAAAAGGTACACGTTTAAAGGTAAATAGGTACAATTGTTATCTGATATGGTAACAGTTAATAAAATACTATCAATGTGCTTTTATGACACAGAAAAAAAAATATTTACAACACTTATGTACAATTTTATATTAAATGATAGATAAGATAAGATCATTTATTTGCTATAAAACGATTACAATTGGTATGCAAATCAGTTTAGGATACATTACGATAATATTGGTACATGCCAATACAATACAATTTGAAATAAATTACAGTAAATTGTCATAAAAATTAAGTTACTAAAATTCACCCTTAGTCAAAATAAGTTTAATTACATAATATTGTTATTAGCAGATTTTTTACAGATGTCATAGAATTCATTAACATTATAAACAGGATTTTCGATAAGAAATTGTTTTAACTTTTTTTGAGAACTCCTTCAGATCCAGGGCATTACGCAAATTTATTGGTAGGTTATTATATATGTCAAACGCTATATAAGTAAAGCTTCTCTTAAAAACTCCATAAATTTCCAAGTCGGTTTTATGAGTTTATTTTGATTGATTAATCGTTTCTGGTTTTGATCATCTTCGAAGTATTTATGCTTTTCTTTAAATAATTTTAAAGATATCAAATATATGTATAAAGCAATTACAGTTAGTATTTTATGTTTTCTGAAAATAGGTTTGCAGTGTTCCAGATATGCCGCTTTGTCTAAAACTCGCACAGCCTTTTTTTGTGGAATTAAGATAGATGTTATTTTAGCGGAGTTTCTCCAGACCTCGAGACCATACCTTATGATGCTTTCAAAGTACGAGTAATACATAAGTTTAAGTGTTTCCGTATCTACGAGACTACTCATAGATTTCAAGGAGTAGCAAGCACTAGCCAATTTCTTCTTTACATTCCCAATATGAGAGTGCAACTTGAGTTGACTATCTAACTCCAGTCCCAAAAATCGAACCGACTCTTTTTGCTCTAATGGAATCTTAAACCTATAATTCTGACTATTTGAGTGACGCCTAAAGGTGACATAATATCATTTTTCCTGATTCATCATCAAACCATTGGCATCAAACCAGGCTACTAGTTCCGTCCATACTTGTTCCACTTTATCGTTTAGGGTGTTGATCGAAGAGTCATCCAAAAATATACTAGTGTCATCCGCATACAGGAAAATCGAACCATGTGTGATATTCTGGGGTAGGTCATTTATAAAAATTGTGAACAAGAGGACCCAAAACTGATCCTTGCGGGATACCATATTTGATTTCAAGGTCATTGGATTCCACAGTATTCACTCCACAGCTCTGATGGTGCTCACGTATCTGTACATAGTGAGTTCTACCTTCTAAATATGGCTTCAGCAGATTAAGTGCAGCACCTCTAATGCCATAATATTCCAGCTTTTGCAGCAGAATACTGTGGTTTACACTATCGAAGGCCTTGCTTAGGTCACAGAAGATACCTACACACTTTCGTTAAATATTGCAGCTGTAAAGAATCCTAGTAACCAGGTCTTGTATTGCTATGTTTGTGTTAAGTTTTTTCCTATAGCCGTATTGTCTGTTACTCAAGTGTCCATTTAGTGTAAGAAAGGTTTCTATTCTCTCGGCAACAATACTTTCAAAGATTTTTGAGAGTACAGAGAGAATAGAGATTGGTCTGTAATTTGTTACTTCATTCGTAGCACCCTTTTTATGAATAGGTATTACTTTCGCTCTTTTTAAGGTTTGAGGGAATATTTGTGCTTCATTACAGGCATTAAATATGTTACTTAAAGGAAGTGACAGAATATCTGAGTTGTCTTTTATAATACTTGTACTAAGTCCGTCTGGGCCACAACTGCCACTGTTTTTAAGTTTAGCAATAATTTTTGAGACTTCCCTACTGTCTGTTGGATGCAATACTTTTGCTGTTGTTAGTTTTACGATTGCGTAAAAGTGTCTTATAGTGTGTTGTTAAGGGAGCTCCTCATGTACGAAGCAAAGCAAATATAACAATTAAGATAAAGATAATCATTGATATATTTGAGTGTATAAAAACCCATAAGATAGAATTATATAGCGTAATAATAACGCATTAAAATAGAAAAAAATCACGGCTCCACAAGACGGTGACGACGACGTCGCGTCACTGCGTCAGCAAATTGTCGGTTATTGACACGACTTTTGCCATAGAATAATGTAATTTATGAAAGTGGAACACGAGTGAATGAAACTCGATAATAAATACTGACAAAATAATACAAGATAGAGAAATAAATAAAATAAAAGAAAACAACATCAAAGGACAACAGCATCATACTGCAGATATGGAGTTGGAATTCATGAAGCTGAAAATTTTATTTTACAAATAGAACAAATCATAAAGAATTTTTCAAAACTTAAGGTCTGATCAACCGAAAGCAGCGGAAAATCAAGAAAAGTCGAACCCGAGACCACGCGGGTATTTACCATTACGCTGCGTATGCCAGTTTATTGACCGCGTTACACAACACGCGCGACATGAAGTATATGCCGAATCAGCAACTTACGCTTGCATTCGAAGTAGCAACCGGACGTGTTGCGAAATTTGTGAAATAATAATAGGTAACAGAATACATACCTACCTATAGATACTAATACCTAATGAATAAGGTATTTGAAGACCAACTAGCAATAAAACTTAGTTTGGTTTGATGACTTGGTTTAAAAACAAAGAACCTCAGAAATGAGAGTCAGCCACTCTATTCGATCATAGTGCGAACTACGTTCCTCCGTGAGAATGTTTGGTACCAAGAAGGTAAAAGAAAAAAAAAAGCCACAGATGGAAAAAGGGTATGAATACGCGTACGACGCAACCCAAATAGACAAAGCACAAGTTGCTTATAACTGGAAAATATATGAATATGAAATATTTAGTCACGACGTAACATATTATATGAAATGAACACAAGGATGTGACGAATAAGTTTTAGTTGTAAACCACTAAAGTTTAGTTTTTTTTTTAGCGTAAAGTAAATTTAACTTATTATTATAAATATTAATATTATTGAAAAAATGTTCGTTTTAAGTAGAAACAAGTAATACGCCTCACATTTTTTCCTCAGAACCCCGGGGGTGAACGGCACTTACGGGGGAGGTGTAGTGGTGCTCGCGACACCCTGACTACGTCATTCATGATGCGTATTGCTTGCGTTAGCAATAAGTTAGTATTTAAGCAATTACATAAGTTTATATAGTGCTGTACTCTGTACTCGGTACTCGGTTCTCTACTTTAGTCTGATATTATACTACATACCAACCACTTCTGTGTGTTTCTCTCTAATATCCTCCTGGGCACCCTCTGCTAATATTGCAAAGGTCCCTACTGATATTAAAAACTTGCCTTTAGACAAGTTTAGAATAATTATAAAACAGAAATTGTATAAAAAAGGTTACTATAGGAGATCTGATTACTTATTGATTAAACAGGCTTTTGCGATATATAATAAGCATAAATTAAATTAAATAGACAATATTTTATTTAAAAAATAAAACGCAAAAGATGCGACGACTGTGGAGTTTCTTCGGTGAGCTTTTCTCTACAGATTCCGCCATTGTGTTAGTGAATTCATCTAAAAAAATATAATGACGGATCTAAGTGAAGTAATCCATCATCCATCCCCTAACATCCAATGGAAATAAATAATTTTGACTTTGACTTTGCTTCTCCTTCAATGGGCCGCCTGGACCCAAAGGGGGTCAGGCGGAGAACGGTGCCCATAGGAGGGGTCGGGTTTGGAGGGGGCCGTCGCAACGTCTTACGGCGTTTGTTGCCGCCCCCAAGCCTATGTTGTGCGCCTACTGTCATCAGGCGGGGCACGACGCCTTTGCCTGTGAGCGCTTCTTTGCAGAAAGTTCGCAAGGGTGGCGCAATATTGTCAAGCAACGGAGGCAACGAGTGCTCCTCTTTCCGCCAGTGCCGGATCTGTGATGGCCGGCACAACGAAGTTTTGCCTTGGGCCATCACAGAGCCGCACCGGGTAGGGAGAGGAGGCCGAAGCCTTTCCACAGTCGCGGCCGACGGTGGAGCCGCGCGGGGGGTGCTGTGCAGTGGACGCACCACGGAACGACCGGGATTGGTTCGCTGGTGACTCTCAGCTGAACTTGGGCCGGGAAGATCGGGCGCCGGCTGCTGCCAGGAAAGCTGGTTGGCGAGGCCAGGAGGAGGGTCGTAGCGATTCGGGCGGGTGTCAGCCGACACCGATGAGTTATGCTCGAGTAGCACGGGTGTTGCTTTCAGCGTCACCTTGCCCAGTGCCTAGACCTCGGACGGTGTTTCCGTATGCCTCTCAGCATTCCACGCCGGTGGAGAGTTGGTTCCCCCCTCTTCGGGATCGGCCGCGGTTGGAGCGCTGCATGGGGTGTTCCGGAGGAAGTTTGCGTTATTGGGGGGTGGGACCCGCTGGCCCGGATTGACATCCCGCAGAGGTTGCGATCGGGTAGCGGGGGGGCGAGTCCCGGCTAGGAAATCGTTGCTCATTCCAGTGTTGCCTCCACTCTAGAGACTGTTTTGCTTCCCACAGCTTCTGTTCGGGTTTGGGATTCGACTGGCAACACTGTGTTTGCTCGCGCCTTGTGAAATTCCGGTGCACAGGGATTTATTATATCGAGTGATCTTGCGGAACGGTTGGGCAACCCTATTGATACCCTTACTCCATTCCGGGAGTCGGAATATTAAAATTTCGGGTCTTGTAGGTCGAACTTCGTTTACCATTTCTTCAAGTATTTACGTTCGATATAAATTTTATGTCGTGGCTTTAGTGAAGACTGAGGTGATAGGTCACCACCCTCAGGTCAAGTTAAACGGTGGAATTTGGAAGTTAACTTCGGGTTTGAATCTGGCGGATTCCAAGTTTGATACTCCGGGTTTTGTGGACATCCTTTTGGGAGCGGATGTATTTGTAAAATTACTATTGTCCGGGAAACACGTTATTCAACCGGGTGGTCTTGTTGAAATGAACACCAAGTTAGGTCATGTGGTGTTCGGTCCTGCGCTCAAGATAGTCGCTACGGAGGGACCGGACAACACTCTCGTCGGATCAGCTCTCTCAGAGATTATGCAGAAATGTTGGGAAATAGTCGCCTAGCTGTCGTATGTTTACGAATAATGTCGTCCGACGGAACGGGTAATATGCGTTTGGTGGTGGCGAAACGTAAGGTTGCGCCACTTCGATCTCGGATGACTATTTCAAAGCTTGATTTGTCTGGAGCCACTGTGTTGACGGGATTGCTCAATTATACAGCGGCAAGTTTGCGTCAAGCTTCATCAAGCTCGATGACACGATCTACTCATGGACCAATAGCCTGATCGTGCTGTGTTGGCTCAAAGCTCCGGTTCATACACTTGAGGATTTCGGCACGAAACGCTTCTCTCAAATCCAGATCTCTGAGGTCTGATGATTCAATCAACTACATCCTCGGATGGGTTAAAGGTTTGCGTAGTAATCGGCAGTTGCGTAGAGCGATTTCTCATTTCAACTCCTTCATTGATAGCAGGGGGTTGATTCGCGTGGGAGGACGATTGAGGAAATTTAATTCTAATTTGCTTTACTTGGCTCGGCATTCTCTGTTACTCCCTAACGGGGACAAATAGTCGAATTGTTAGTAATGGATCGACACGGTAAAGATTCGTATGCTGGCTGCAATGCGTTATTGGCTTTTCTTCAAAGGGAATGATGAATTATTTCAGGACCTCGTACGGTGCGGAGCGTCCTGTTCCGTTCCATGCATTGTTATCGGCCTACGGCCACTACGATGCGGCCTCAAATGGAAAATTAACTATCTTATCAGGTGGCAGAGATCAGACCGTTCTCGGGTGTCAGTACTGATATTGCTGGTCCCTTGATGATGAAAGCCTTGCGGTTGAGGAATGCGAAGCTCATCAAGGCTTATTTGTGCGTCTCGTCTGTCTGTCCACCAAGGCCGTGCACCTCGAAGTTGTTTTTGATCTTACGACCGAAGCTTTTATCGCGTGTCTAGATAGGTTTGTTCCGCGAAGAGGTCTGTTCCCGATGATTCGGTCCGTCGATGGAACCAACTGTGTAGGAGCAGAACGTTACTTGCGAGAAGTCGTAGTTTTTTAAATCACTAACCAGGTAGGATATTAGGACGGCACTCTCTTGTCGGGGCATTGATAGGACCTTCAGTCCTCCGAGATGTCCCCATTGGGGTGGGATTATTGAGACAGTAGTTATATTGGTAAGACGCACTTAATGCGGGTGATAGGTTAAACCGCGCTTATGTTCAATGAATGACACGGTATTTGTAAATAGAGACAGTTCTTAATTACAATTTCCCAACACTCGCTGCAGATGAAATTTGGTCGACTTCACACCTGCCTCCCAAAGACCTCCAAAATGTGGGGAATAAGCCGGTATGAAATGAAAATCAATTTGTTCGTTGGCGGCTGCTGACGACAATGTATCACAATTGTCCTTTAAAAACTTACAACTTATTATAAGCACCAACGAATGATAAACCGTTGTCAGAATAGATATTTTTAGGCTTTCCTCTACGGGCAATAAACCTACGTAAGGCTAACAAATAATTGTTACTCGTCAAATCACCCACCAATTCAATATGAATAGCTTTCGTCGCGAAGCATATAAAAAGTGCAATATAGACCTTTACCAGCCTGCACCCATGACCTTGACGACTAGTGGAATGAATGGGACCTGCATAATCTACTCCCACTGATTGAAACGGGAAGCCATTCGATAATATACGGTTTTCAGGTAGATTACCCATTATAGGCGAAGTGACCTGACCTTTCATACGAGCACACCGTACGCATTGTCTATAACAAGCCTTAGCCAAGTTACGGCCACCGATTGGCCAGTACGTTTCTCTAATTGAAGATAATAATAACTGCGGCCCTGCATGTTTTAATTTGTGATGTTCAAATCGAAATAATAATTTTGTGAACTGATGTGTGGACTGTATTAAGATAGGGTGTTTTTTCTCGTACGGGAACTGTGTATTATTCAAACGGCCACCTACACGCATGATATTGTCATCGTCTAGAAAAATGTTAAATTTAAGTAATGGACTTTTCTTTGGCAAATCTTGTTTGTTTAATAATAATGAATACTCCTGAAAAGATTCCATTTGAGAGACTTTGACTATCAAATTCAGTGCGTCTTGTAATTCTGATTAATTCAGGAAATTGGGCACCGTTTGTTTTCTACATAATTTGATAAAGCGCAGGGCATATGCAATTGCACGATTTAATCGTGATAGGTTTGAGAAACGGTTAAAGTTTATGATATGATCAGTCAATGGCTTTTCATGAACTGAGTGTAATGTAATGTCCATGCGTAATTCTGGTAATTTTTTGTCTGAATTTGCCGTAACAGGCCAAGATGATTCATCTTCTTTAAGAAAATTAGGACCAGACCACCATTGTTCCAATGATTTTATAGACTTTAAGTCAATGCCGCGAGATATATGATCAGCTGGATTGCTGTCAGTGGGAACGTGTTTCCAGGCACAACCACTAGTGTTCTCTAAAATGTCACCAACACGATTCCTAACAAACGTTTGTAGTTTGTTGGGTAGCATTTTCAGCCATCCTAATACGATCATGGAATCGGTCCAAAATGTAACCTTAGAAACTTCAAGTCGCAAAGACTTAAGTGCCTTTTGGTATAATCGAGCTCCCACTAGGGCAGCACATAGCTCAAGTCTAGGAACAGTGGTGGGTTTCAAAGGAGCAACACGACTCTTGGCCATTAATAAACGAACTAATACGTCTCCATTACTGCTGACACTTCTAACATATAAACACGCGCCGTAGGCACGTTCAGACGCATCAGCAAATATATGAAATTCCACAGAATGACAATCATGACAGATGACATGACGAGGAAGGCGAAGTTCGTTCAAGTATGGTAAACTAGCGATGAAATCTGACCAAACAGCTTTAATACCTGACGGTAGTTTTTCGTCCCATGACAACTTCTGTAACTAGAGCTTCTGCAGCAGCATTTTCATTTTAATAACACATGGAGCTAGTAAGCCTAAAGGGTCAAAGATCTGGTATACAACTGACAACATTTCACGCTTTGTATATTCAAGCGGAGGGGATGTACCTGCAGGAAAACAGAGTTCATCTGATTGTGTCAACCAGCTTAGACCTAGTGTTTTGCTCGGCTCAGAAGTGCCAATATTGAGATCAAATGATGAAGGAGAGGAATTCGACATTAATTCGGCATCATTTGATTTCCATTTACGCAATGGCATACAGGCGCTTTCAAGTTCTGTTGTTACCTTTTGACGAATACGCTTGGCGTCATCAATGTCATCAGAACCCGTTAGCAAATCATCGACGTAGAAGTCGTGTAATATAATTTCTGAGATTTGGCTGTCTTTACAGTCTAATCCTACTTGTTTCAAACACCTCGTTGCCAGAAAAGGGGCGCTAGCTGTCCCGTAGGTCACTGTATTTAATTTAAATACTTTGAGAGGTTCTGTGACGTCATCGCGCCAGATTATCTGCTGCAGACACCTGTCATCAGGATGTACAGCTATCTGCCTGTACATCTTTTCCACATCTGCAGCTAAAATGAATTTATGCTGGCGAAAGCGGAGAAGAATTGATAACAAGTCATCCTGCACAGTGGGTCCCACCATCTGGATATCATTAAGCGACAGACCACTTGTGGACGGACTACTGGCATTAAAAACTACCCTTAATTTTGTAGTTGTACTACTTTCACGCAGGACGCCGTGATGAGGAATAAAGTAACCGTTCTTCATAAAATCGCTCTCTGATACCTCAACAGTATGGATAAAAGAAGCTGCCTGACTGCACAGATTAGAGAGGGTCTGCATCGGTGCAGGTTCTACAGGTCAAAATACTCATCACCTTTACACCTTCTTTTCCAACCTCCTATGCTCCTACTCCGCTTAGACCTGGTGTGTCATCGGGCCACCATAGGAGTTCGGTAAGGAGCACTGTTTCATATATTTATAGAATAAGTCAGCTCCGCGTTATCGCGGATAGTACTGTTCAGACCCTCGTGGTAGAATAATAATTATTATTAACACGTTTTTATTAACTCGCTTTCTTGTCTGCTGTTTGTTTGTTTGTTTGTTTGTGGGTTTCTTCGGTCCAAATCTTGCAACTCATTTTTGGAGCACTTGCTGTAATTCGATTGTGCTGAAATAAGTGTACCCCGGTGACAATGCAATATTATGATACCATGGAGCTGGCTTGATGATGGAGCTGGAAGGTGGCTATAGAAACTTCTAAAATACACAACACAAACTTGTCGTGTTTGGGCTCGTTGGATTTGTCTTGAAAAGATCTTTAGATATACGTGATGTTCAGGGTCTCATGATGGAGCCGGAAATTGGCCATAGGAACTCCTAAAAAACACAACATAACCTTGACGTGTTTGGGTTCGTTGGATTTGTTTTGACAAGATTTTTTATAATACGTGATGTCCAGGGTCTCATGATGGTGCCGAAAAGTGGCCACAGGAATTCCTCAAATACACAACATAATCTCGTCGTGTTTAAGCTCGTTAGATTTGTCTTGAGAATATTTTTAGTCATACGTGATGTCCAGGATCTCATGATGGAGCCGGAAGTGGCCGCTGTATTTCCTCTAAAAATCAACATAACCTAGTCGTGTTTGGGCTCGTTGGATTTGTCTTGACTAGATCTTTAGTCATATGTGATGTCCAGGATCCCATAATGGAACCAGAAGTATGGCCAACTTCTGAACTTCAGAACTCTCTCAACGTCGCAACATAACCTTGTCGTGTTTGGGCTCGTTGGATTTGTCTTGACAAGATTTTTAGTCATACGTAATGTCCAGGGTCTCATGATGGAGCCGAAAGGTAATCTCAACGTAACTTTATAATCTCGTCTTGCTTGGGATTTTTAGTCTTAGCAATTTAGTCTTACGTGATGTTCAGGGGGTATCTTGCAAAATTTGAATACGCTGGACTAAAAAGCACAAAATAATTATCAAGTAAAAAATATTTTTTAACAACACGTTTTAACGCACTAAAAAGTATAAACTAATTTTTAATGAGATTTGGTGTAGTACTCTTGTAGTACTTAAAATGAAAAACGTGGGGTGCATAGGGTAGATTTTGAAGCATAACCGTGTTTCTCAAAAAACTATAGATTAGAATTTTGCCCCTTTATAAAAAATTCAAAGACATCTTCTAGGTGAGGGTGGTCCATCTATCACCTTACAACAAATTTCCATCAGCTAGTATGTTGAAGTTGCGTGCATATAAAATGGTCAAACGCAAGTCTTTCCAATAATAAACAACAATTTAATTACACTGCAAAAAACATACTTATAATAACTATTTGTAAGTTTTCAAGACATAACACATAACAAGTCCTGGCACTAATAAGAATTAAAAGACTTATTCATTGTTATTACATTAACAATGAAAGATAAACAGTTAGTTTCAAGGCAACAACTTTATTCTTCACATTACACTCTTCACCCACAAAACAACATCCTCATCTTCGAAAACATCAAGAATAAATGTCAGACTTACCGTTAGGTCAAACACTTGTCAATTTTACCGCTAGGAGCGCTAGTAGTACATTAGCGCGTTTACAAAGATAGTTAAATGTCTAACATTCGGCCATTCTGACAAATGTCTGACCCCAGACAAGTCAGAAATAAACAAAACCAACATTACAAACAGATAAATACCTACATTGTTTCAGATTATCATAATAAATTTGTAAATAGTTATACAACAGAACTTTTCTATAAGTACATCATCAAATTAAAACCATGTTATATTGGTAATGATTATTCGCAAATATAATTATATATATAGGTACAACAAAAACGCAAATACAATTTAAAAACTTTAACAAACAGATCAACAATAAATCGGCTTGGAACTCATAACTTTATTAAGCCATTGTGTTCATTGAAAAATCTTTCGGCCATCCTGTGACTGTGGAATGACCTCATTCATGACATAACTATTTATTTTGTTAGCAGCACGCTCACTCTAACACATACTATAAATCTCTCACTTCTGTGGTCAGATAAAGGCAGTACACTTACTCCGAAATCTGATGTTTTCTATGTCATTATCCTGGACCATTGGCAGTGCTCTCACTCCGATGCAAAAAAAAACAGTAAATAATGGTATGCTTATCTCAATCTTAAATCTTAATTTCTTTTTCTACGAAAAACACACTCAGCAGCGCTCTCGCTCTGACTTTTGATAAATCAGTGATTGGCAGTACTCTCACCCCAACATCTGATATGTTATAAAAAAATTACAAAACAAAATAATACTCTAAACACTAAATCATCAGTGATTGGCAGCACGCTCGCTCCAACATCAGATGTCTCAAATTCTCATTCTCAAGTCTCCACTACTTACTGCCCTCTTCAGTGTGCCTACTCCGAGAGACAGTCAATACAGTACATAATCAGAATTAACTAAAAAAAGAACGACTTATTACTGCCAAACAAAAAAAACGTTACACACCATATTACAATACATAATACACATGTAGGCAGTTTAGCAAAAGTATGTAAGATCTAAAGGCGGTTTCAATACAGCAATACTTTAAGTAATTTGAACAAATTGATTAAATATCAATATATATTTTTTTAATAAGAATAACATTATTTATTTATTTATATGACTAACGAATTTGCTTTTAAAGACGTAATAATTACATTGTTTGAGTTGAAGATATCTCTATTCATAAATTAACTAATTAAAAATTTAGCTACCTATTACACACATTTCATTCAACGTAATTAAATTTCATGTCTTTTTAGAATCAAAATTATTTGCATTACAAGCTAACTACACATATCATATTTTACTCAATTGACCATTTCTATGTCCTCTGTACCAGAGCTGGTTTCTGATTCTATTGGGTTATTATCTTTATCATTGGTATTAGAGAAACTTATCCACGGCTTCATCTTGTCTGCAGCAAACACGTTTTTGTATTTTCTTCGGGGAGACCTTCAATGCTACTAACCTCATATCTGTCATGTCCTAGGACCTTGGTGATTCTGTAAGGCCCGCTATAACGAGGAAGTAGCTTGTTGCTTTCACCGGGATTGTTAAGTTGTTTCTGAACAAGTACAAGGTCACCTATTTTGTACTGTTTAACTGGGCATCTGCTTTTGTTAAATCTTTCTGCCATGTCTTCTTGGTTCTTTTCTATAGTACTTGTCACCTCTTGTCTGATTTCATCAACATTTGGTTCACTCTGAGTCGTATCGTTCGCCAGATCATGCAAATGAGTTTCTGAAATATTTACAGTACGCTTACAAAAAACTACCTCGGCGGGAGTCTTTCCAATTCCTTTATTAAAGGTATTGTTAAGACTCCATTGAACCGTATTAAGATGAGAGTCCCACTCCTTGTCATTTTCACCACTGGTCAATGCCGCTAATGATGCTAAAATCGTCCGGTTGTACCGTTCGATCTGACCGTTGGCTCTAGGCATAGCTACAGAATTCTTGATGTGCTTTATTTCTAGTTCCTGGGCGAATTCAGAAAATTCATTTGATGTGAAACTTGTGCCTCGGTCTGAGATGAGCAACTTAGGCGCACCGAATATACCAAATACGTCTTTAAGGACAGAAACAGACGTTTTGCTTTTTGTATTCCGCACTGCTCTCAAGATGATGAATTTGGTGTGCCATCTATGATGCCCAATATGTAAGTATTACCTAACTTGCTTCGCACAAACGGTCTCAAGTGATCAATATGCACACAGTAAAATGGAGTAGGAGTTTTGGGGATTGGAAATAAAAATCCTTCCTTCCTTCCCGCTGGTTGCTTAGCATAAGCACAAGAAACGCACGCCCGAACGTATCTTTTGACAAATGACGTCATGCCCGAAAACCAGTAAGTTTGCTTCATTTTATGAAGTGTCTTTTCTAAACCCATGTGTCCACATTCATCATGACATATGTGACAAATTCTCCATCGAGCATCTGATGGAACAACCCACTTTAGAGACTCTCCCACTTTTCTATATATTTTCCCGTCTTTCAGAACGTAGTCATTCTTCACCTCTTTGGCTTCCGTGCAGCTGTTGTTCAGGATACATTTTAAATGTACCAAATGCGGATCAATGAATTGTATATCATCCAAAGAAGAGGTTTTGGTGATCTTAAGTACATCGAGTGAAGGCGTATTAGCTGGACTTGGTTGCTCCACGGGATTGCGACTAAGCGCATCTACGTGACTCATCTGGGTGCCGGGACGGTACTCAATCACAAAGTCAAATTCTTGGGCTTGTAGCCACCATCTTGCTATCCGGGGTACAAGATCACGCTTAGTCCAAGTAAGCCTGACTGCATTGCAGTCTGAAACCACCTTGAATTCGATTCCAAGAAGATAATTTCGGAATCGATTCAACGAAGCCACAACTGCCAATGTCTCAAGCTCGAACGAATGAAAGTGTCGCTCTTCGGCCGTGGTCTGCCTGCTAAAGTAGGCAACAGCACGAAGAGGTGACTTGTCGTCCGGACGTTGCATCAGCATTCCACCAATGCCTATTTGACTGGCATCAGTATGCAACTCTGTCAAAAATTTGGGGTTGTATATAGCCAAAATTGGACGTGAAATAAGAATATCTTTAATCTTTTGAAAGGATTCCTCTTGCGTAACTCCCCAGGACCACTTTTCATTCGCTCTAGTGAGACCTGTCAATGGACGTGCTATGGAAGCGAATCCTGAGACAAAACGACGAAAAAAACTAGCAAGACCGATGAACTGTCTTACTTCGTGGACGTTTTCTGGCCGTTTGAAAGAAGCTACAGCATCGTTTTTTTTTTGCCCTGGTTTGACGCCTAGACCTGAAATTTCGAATCCCAGATAATCGATTTGTGTACGAAAGAAATTACATTTCTTTAAATTGAGCGTAAGTCCCGCGTCTTTGAGAGCAGCAAGGACTTCCTTCAACTTTGCCATGCCCTCAGTGATAGTCTCAGATGCAATGACAATGTCGTCCATATAAGCTAAAACCCCCGGAATTTTCTTCGTATTTAGGACTTTGTGTATTAGGCGTTGAAACACTGCGGGCGCATTACACAACCCAAAAGGCATTCTGTTGTACTCGTAATGCCCATCTTGTGTTACAAACGCTGTCAAATGCTTGGAACTTTCTGCTAAGGGAATCTGATGATACCCAGAAGCCAAATCTAGAGTGGTAAAGTATTTGTTCCCACTCAAACTTTCGATTTGGTCTTCGATTAGCGGCATTGGGTATTTATCCTTACATGTCTTCTTGTTCAATGCTCGGTAGTCAACGCACAACCGAGGTTCGCCGTTTTTCTTAGGGACTACAATTATTGGGCTTGCATACTCACTTTCTGATTCGCGAACAATTCCATTTTCACAAAGGTCTTCGATCATGTATTTAACCTTTTCTCTTTCTGCATGGGAAAGGCGGTATGGCCTATAGGTGACAGGAGATTCGTCCTTTAGTTTGATTTGCATCTCAGTCAAAGTAGTCTTCCCTAGATCAGCAGTGGAAAATGCAAAGCAATTTTTGTTTTCATTTAACATTTGACACAATTTCCTTTTAACGTCTTCGTCGAGATCATCATCTGTTTTCACACTCTCCATATTAATCATCTTATCTTGAATGGGTTGTTCAACCAATCTGCACACATTTAGAACAGTATTTTCATTTTTCGTTTCGCTATAGTCTTCACATCGTTTGTTCAAAATAAAATCCGGTATTATAATTCCCCTAGCTATAAGATGTCCTCCTGGCAATTCGATCTCAGTAGAATTTAAACCCAAGATAATAACGTTTGCGCACCCATCAACGAAATTATAAATTCCTGGTAATATCATGTATTCAGACTCTGGTTTCATACAAGGTTCAGAAGCAATGTACAAGCTTGCCCACGATGGACAATCTTTAGCAACTACTGGTACAGTAGTGGCACCTTTAATTTGAACCGTATCTTTTATGGTTACTTGTGCAAGCTTGTCAAAAGACTTGAAGAAAATTAACTCAGTGTCAGTCTTATAAACTCGAGTATTTGGGAGTTCAGTTAGATTTTGTCCTACTAGAATACTAGTACCCTTAGGTAACAGAGAATCTGGGACTATAAAAGCATTATTGGTCTCAGCAATGTTGTCTATCTGCACAAGTATCTCTACACGTGCAGTGGGCCTAACAGAACCGTTGGCAAATCCCTTAAGCAATGGTAAATCACAGGTGTCCCGTACCAATTCACTATCGAACTGCACCTTATCGCTAATGAGAGTACATTCGCTTCCAAGATCAATAAAAGCTCGTAAAACCTGTCCATTTATCGTGATATTTTTTAAATACTTTTCATTTGATGTCGGTTGTGATTGTACATTCATAATATTTTTATTTGCATCTGAACTCGGAACTGTTTTATCTACATTTACGGTAGTTTTATCACACTTGCAAGAGTTATGGCCCACTCTTCTACATTTGCCACACTTGACCAAATCTCGTGGACAATTCTGCCAGAAATGCCCTTTCTCTTTGCAATTGAAGCAGATAACATGGTCTTGTCTCTTCTGTTTTTCGTATGTAGTGCTTTCCGCCTGACTGCGTCTTAATGGAGGTACCATAGGGCGTTCGCGAGTATTTATATTGATTTTAGGGACATCGTCACGCTTTGTAGATACTTTTCTAAAATACGTTAAAACATCTTCAGGTTCTTTCAGGCAAAGTCCTTGAACACTTAACCGTATGTTATTATCAAAAATGCCTTGGGTAAGACAGTCCACTGCTTTTAGACCCTTTATTTCGCATCGATTAATAAGACGTAACTTGTCAAAATAGTACTCCTCTAGCGTTTCATGTCTTTTGCTTTTACGACTGAGCATCTCTGTGAGGAGGTCACCATAATTCTCTTCACACGGAAACGCTTTTAGCAATTTGTCTTGCCATTGACTCCACGAGAATTTAACACTAGTAAGGCCATCGTGCCAACGCTTGGCCAGTCCAGATAAACGAGGAAGCGCATTGTATATAGTCTGTTGCTCTGACCAACCGCATACTGAAGCTGTTTCATTGATTTTAGACAACCAATCTTTCATCGATTGCACTTTAGTTTGCGGATCAAACTCAGGTATCAAATTTTGAGCCGAATAGCTTTGTGAAATACGACCTCTTCCCTCGATCGCTGCTACCAACTTATGTAATACTGAATTATGTTTTGAGGATTTTTTTTTGTTTAGTACTTCTACGTTTTCGCAGTTTAGAACGAGAACGATTGGATGACGTGGACGATGAAGAGCTGCGTGTGCGATTCCGTCTACCTTTCCTCTTTAAGCTCCGCGACTTTCTGTGTCCATCAGACTCACTACTTGTCGATGAACTAGATGATGAACTCGGGCTTCTACGTTTCTTTTTTTTTGATCGATAACGTGTTGTATCAGTACTGTCACTATCCAGATTCAGTCGCTTTTTTGAACGATGACGGTTTAGATTTAACTCATTTGGGTTATGGCGGTTCAATAACGGAGGTGTATTTGGTTCCGACATTACTGTGATGTACCGAGAACAATAGAATATATATATTTTTTATAATTTTTCTTTAACTGTATCCGTCTTCGTAAACAAACCTTAAATAAGACTGTATTTAAAAAAAAAAATGTAACCGCTAATTAATCAATTTGGGTAATTAATAACTTTTGTGAACAAAGGATAGTGACTTGTAATAATACTAAGTCAAGTTTATTTTAAATGTAATCACTATTCGTACACAATTTTAAAAAAACTCTGGTCCTATGTGTATTAAAATTTATAACAATCTGCCACGAACTTTAATACAACAGCCTAAACTCGTATTTAAAAGAGAATTGTACAAATGGCTTCAATCACAAAATTTTTACTCAGTTAAGGATTATTTAAGTGTAAAGTTTGCATGACTTGTTTGGACATTTTTAGTGTAAATTTGTGTATTGTTTTTTAAGTTATTATGACATTTATAATTTGCATGTTACTTTAAAGTGACTGAAAATGTGCTCGTTATTTACTATGCTGTACACCTGCAAACCTGTACCATTTTTCTTAGCAATAAATCATTATCATTATCATTAATATACTGGGTACCATGTCTGGCGGGGACGCGCTGGACGAAGTGTTTTTTTTGTGACTTTTATTTGTATTTTTGACTTGTAATAATTTTTTTCCTATAAATAAATAAATTATCCACCTTTGTGGCTATATTTAAATTTGCTCTAAAACTTTTAACGTGCCCAGGTAGGTACACTTCACTTTCAAAATGATCACTATGACACTATATCACTAGCATCTCAAATATCACTTCACCACGTTACTAATATTCTCTTTTTCAGTGTTCGTACACATAATTAAAAACTGATAGAAGAAGAAAAACAAATCACTCAAAAAAACTCACCGGATTCCCTCGAATCTCGCAGTCCTCTTTGGGGCGTTTGGTATCCCACTTCTGAAATGAAAGATAAACAGTTAGTTTCAAGGCAACA
Source organism: Carpatolechia fugitivella (assembly GCA_951230895.1). Taxonomy (NCBI): domain Eukaryota; kingdom Metazoa; phylum Arthropoda; class Insecta; order Lepidoptera; family Gelechiidae; genus Carpatolechia; species Carpatolechia fugitivella. Next base: position 19,595,371 of record OX579647.1, read on the forward strand.
ACTTTATTCTTCACATTACACTCTTCACCCACAAAACAACATCCTCATCTTCGAAAACATCAAGAATAAATGTCAGACTTACCGTTAGGTCAAACACTTGTCAATTTTACCGCTAGGAGCGCTAGTAGTACATTAGCGCGTTTACAAAGATAGTTAAATGTCTAACAACAATATGTTATGTTAAGCAGTACAGACAGACATGAAAATAAGTACAACAAGGAAAAGGTTACAGCGTCAGCTATGCTGTTTTTCGGCCATCACCTCGTTCTCTTCTTAGAATATATATTCCATGCACCTCACGTTTTTCGTTTTAATTACTACAAGAGTACTACACAAATAAAAATCTAATTAAAAATAATTTTATACTTTTTAGTGCGTTAAAACGTGTTGTTAAAAAATATTTTTTACTTGATAATTATTTTTTCAAATTTATTACTATTTTAACACGTTTTTAATAACTCGCTTTCTTGTCTGTCTGTTTGTTTGTTTGTTGGTTCGGTCCGAATCTTGCAACTCATTTTTGGAGCACTTGCTGTAATTCGATTGTGCTGAAATAAGTGTACTCCGGTGACAATGCAATATTATGATACCATGGAGCTGATCTGATGATGAAGCTGGAAGGTGGCCATGGGAACTTCTAAAATACACAACACAACCTCGTCGTGTTTGGACTCTTTGGATTTGTCTTGACAAGATCTTTACTCATACTTGATGTCCAGGGTCTCATGATGGAGCCGGAAGGTGACCATAGGAACTTCTAAAATGCACAACACAACCTCATCGTGTTTGGACTCGTTGGATTTGTCTTGACAAGATCTTTAGTCATACGTGATGTCCAGTGTCTCATGATGGAGCCGGAAGTTGGCCATAGGAACTCCTCAAAAACACAAAATAACCTTGACGTGTTTGGGGTCGTTGGATTTGTTTTGACAAGATCTTTAATTAGGTAGGTATACGTGATGTTCAGGGTGTCATGATGGAGCCGGAAGGTTGCCCTAGGAACTCCTCAAATACACAACATAACCTCGTCGTATTTGGGCTCGTTGGATTTATCAAGACAAGATCTTTAGTCATACGTGATGTTCAGGGTCTCATGATGAAGCCAGAAGGTGGCCACAGGAATTCCTTAAATACCCAACATAACCTAGTCGTGTTTGGGCCCGTTGAATTTGTTTTGACTAGATCTTTGGTTACAAATCCAGGGTCTCGTGATGGAGCCGAAATGTGGCCATAGAAACTCCTAAAATACACAACACAACCACGTCGTGTTTGGGCTCGTTGAATTTGTCTTGACAAGATCTTTAGTCATAAGTAATGTCCAGGTTCTCATGATGGAGGTGGCTACAGGAATTCCTCAAATACTCAATATAACCTAGTCGTGTTTGGGCCCGTTGGATTTGTTTTGACTAGATATTTAGTCACACTTTATGTTGAGGGTGTCGTAATGGAGCCGGAAGATGGCCATAGAAACTTCTAAAATACATAACATAACCTTGTCGTGTCTGGGCTCGTTGAATTTGTCTTGACAAGATCTTTAGTCATACGTGATGTCCAGGGTCTCATGGTGGAGCCAGAAGGTAATCTCATCGTAACATAATCTCGGCATGCTTGGGATTTTTAGTCTTAGCAATTTAGTCCTACGTGATGTTCAGGGTATCTTGCTACATTAAAATACGCTGGACTCAAAAGCACAAAATAATTATGAAGTAAAAAATATTTTTTTAACAACACGTTTTTACGCACTAAGAAGTATAAAATAATTTTTATTGAGATTTTTATTGGTGTAGTACTCTTGTAGGACTTAAAACGAAAAACGTGGGGTGCATGGAATAGATATTCTAAGAAATAGAGAATTTTTACTTGATAATTATTTTTTCATATTTATGTAGGATTTGTAAAGTGTGAAAGTATCCGAACGAAGAACAGTGTCAGGTGAAGTATGTATCAAAATGAGAGAAAGGGACAGTATGAGAGTGAGTGAGAGAGACGAGGTTACGAAGTAAAAGACGTTGGTTAGGTTGATAAGATTTAATTGTGAAAAATAAGAGAAATAGAAGAAAGTTTTGTTGCCGATTCCATCTTTTGTTTATTTCTGCTCCCTCCCACCTATATCTTTGGAAGCTCGTCCGAGATCGAGCGGAAAACATCAAAATCAGTGCGATTCGACAACGGGACAACGACGATCACGAGTTATTTACGAACAATCTGTTTGAAATACGACGAATTTTACTCAGACGACGACGTTTCTACGAGGTTAAGACGAAAAGAAAACTTACAAAGTGCCTAAGGACGGCGATGGAGGTAACAACGACGGGAATGATGACAACGGCCGGCGGGGTCAAAGTTCATTGTTGTACATGACTGAAGACTTGATACCAAAATTTAGTGGACAAGATAAGACGTATTCTGTCACTAAATGGATCCAGGACATCGAGGACCATGCAGAAATTCTCGATTGGACATCGAAACAACAACTTATCATGGCGCGGCGCTCCCTTAGCGGCACAGCAGCCCTGTGGTTACGTGCGGAACGTGTTCATAAAACATGGGACGAGCTCAAGAGTGCGATTTCTAAAGAATTCCCAGATACGATAGATTCCAAGACTATTCACGAAATCATGAGTTCAAGGAAGAAGAAGAATAGTGCATCATGCTTGGACTACCTACTTGTTATGAAAGATTTAGGCAAACGAGGAAAAATGCCTGACTATGTCGCAATCAAGTACATTATTGACGGCATATCCGACGCCGAGATAAATAAAATCACATTGCACGGTGCTACGACGAATAAAATATGAATAAAATCACATTGCACGGTGTATGTAGATCTGAAAGAAAGACTAAAAACATACGAGTTGGTAAAAGGACAAATGAAACAATCCCATCCAAGTACAAGCAAATCACGTGTGACGCAGCATTCACCAAATTCGAATTTCAATCTAAAATAAAACAAAATGCAGGTAACTTAAGATGTTTTAGCTGTGGAGACAGAAGTCACGTGTCAGAAGACTGCCCTCACAAGTCGAAAGGCGCAAAATGTTTCCGTTGCAACAACTTCGGTCACAAGACATTCGAATGTCCGAACTCGCAACCGAAACAAAACATGTATATAAAGTGAAACGCAAACTCTGGCAGCACTCATGAGCGTGAAACGGAAAACGTCACAACGTCAAAGCAAAGCGACCAATCACAAGTCAGCATCGAAACGTCAGAATCGGCGCTGTCAACCCATACATCAACCGAGGTGTTGAACGTAAACTACGAGAAGGAAAATCCAGGATTAAAGATTGTTTTACTCAAAAACACGAAGATTAGTGCATTAATTGATACCGGCTGTGACGTAAATCTGATAACAGACGAGTGTTTTCGACGAATTGGGCTGAACGAGTGTGTTATGGACAATAACATCGAACTTGTCGGACTGGGTCGCAAGAAAGTGTTTACGCAGGGACATTTTACGTGTGAAGTACAGATAGATGGACTAAATTACGAATCTATATTGTGCCGGTTAACTCTATTCCCTACGAAGTAATAATAGGGAAACAGCTGTTGCATAATGCTGTTGTGTTAGTAAACAAAGGACAGTGCAAGTTTATTCAGGCTGACCATTTGTCTGAGTTAATGAACATTGAGATCGACGACGACTTTCCTGCTGTTTTTACGTGTAGTGTCGATCAGTCTGTGCGCGAAGTGGTCGAGAACTATAAACCTAACAAGTGTAAAGGGTCGCCTATAAAGCTGAAGATTGTGCTCAAGGACGAGATACCTGTTGCACAAAGACCACGACGAATTGCTATCAGAGAAGAACAAATAGTGAAGAAACAGATTGAAGAATGGCTAGCTGAAGGTATCATAAGACCTAGCTACTCTGAGTACTTAAGCCTATTGGTTCTGGTACGTAAGAAGGATGGCTCACCACGAGTATGTGTCGATGATCGCAAGTTAAACCAAAAAATAGCGAAAGATGAGTACCCATTACCTGTCATTGACGACCACTTGGATAAGCTGTCAAAAGCTAAGATCTTCAGTACGCTTGACTTAAGAAATGGATTCTTTCATCTGCCTGTAGAGGAAAACTCCATTAAGTAGGTATACAGCTTTTTCTACGGCTGAAGGTCAGTACGAATTTCTTCGTGCACCATTCGGACTTACCACATGCCCAAAAGCTTTTACACGTTTTATAACGAGTATATTCAGAGACCTGATCAACAGAGGAATAATGCAAATTTTCATTGATGATATAATAATACCAGCATCCAATGAAACAGAAGCAGTTATGCATTTAAAAGAAGTATTGAACGTTGCGGCTGATTATGGCCTAGAAATTAATTGGAAGAAATCACAGCTGCTACAGAAATCAGTGGAATATTTAGGACACGTTGTTACAGAGGGGACAGTGAAACCTTCACCAGCAAAGACTGATGCTGTTATGAAATTTCCAGAGCCTAAGAATTTGAAAGAACTACATAGCTTTGTCGGACTTACATCATATTTCCGCAAATTTATAGAAAATTATGCCACAATAGCGAAGCCATTGACAGATCTATTACAAAAGGACAACACATTTTATTTTGGAGAAGAACAAAGGAAATCTTTCAATACATTGAAAACTAAATTATTTAATGAACCAGTCTTGAAAATTTACGATGATCAGCTTGAAACAGAAATGCACACAGATGCTTCAAAGTATGGATATGCAGCGGTTCTACTACAGAATGATTCAGAAGATGGTAAAATGCACCCAGTGTATTATATGAGTAGAAAAACAACAGACACAGAACAGAGAAACTATAATAGTTATGAGCTGGAAGCACTAGCAGTAATTGAGGGTGTCAAAAAGTTTAGCAAGTATCTCTTCGGGAAACCATTCACCATTGTTACTGATTGTGCAGCGTTTCAGAAAACTTTATACAAAAAAGAAGTTTCTGCGAAGGTGGCTAGATGGGTACTATACCTGCAAGATTTTGATTACAAAATAGAACACAGAGCTGGTAAAAAGATGCCCCACACTGACTCATTAAGTAGAAACCCAGCGGTTTACATCATAAGATCAGAACTGCATGCAAGAATTAAGAAAGCTCAAGAAGATGATGAGGATTTACAGCCTATCATGGAAATATTGAAGGAAAAAGATTATAACGACTATTATCTTGAAAATGGTTTGTTATTCAAAGGAATAGAACAGAGATTGGTTATTCCAGAAACTATGGATATGGAAATCATCAGAAAAATTCATGAAGTTGGACATTTTGGTAAAAAGAAAGTAGCAGAAATTACAGAAAAGGACTATTACATAAAACACTTGGATAAGAAAATTGAAAGAGTGATTTCAAGTTGTGTACCTTGTATTTTAGGAAGCAGAAAACAGGGGAAACAAGAAGGCTACTTGAATCCTATTGAAAAGGCTCCACTTCCATTACATACTCTCCATATTGATCATTTAGGACCATTAGATGCCACAAAAAAAATTATACAATTATGTACTGACAGTTATTGATGGTAACACAAAGTTTGTATGGATTTATCCAACAAAAACAGTTACAGCGAAAGAAACAGTAGAAAAAATGAAAATTCACCAGAAAGATTTTGGAAATCCATCTCGCATCATCACAGATCGTGGAACTGCTTTTACTGGAAGTGAATTTAAAGACTATTGCCAAGAAGAGAAGATAGAACACCATACAATTACTACAGGTATACCTAGAGGAAACGGACAGGCTGAGCGCATGAACAGAGTAATAATATCAGTACTTGCTAAGATGTGCATTGAAGAGCCAACACACTGGTATAAGTTTATTAACAGAGTTCAAAGAGCAATAAATAGTACTTACCAAAGAGCAATCAAGATGTCACCGTTTGAACTGCTAATAGGAACTACATTAAGACAGAAAGAAGATATAAAACTTATAGAAATGCTAGAAGAAGAAGACAGGTGTGAGTTTCTAGAAAAAAGAGATGAACTAAGAAGAGTGGCTAAACAACAGATACTGAAAATACAAGAAGAAAACAAAAGAGTTTATAATAAGAAGAGAAAAGCAGGACACCAGTATAAAGAAGGAGATGTAGTAGCATACATCGAACCCAGTATGGAAACTGCTTGAAATTAAAACCCAAGTACTTAGGACCCTATATAGTAACTAAGAAGACTGGAAAAGATAGATACCATGTTGAGAAGTTGGATAACAGTAAAGAAGGACCTAAGAAAACTACTACCGGAGTGGACTATATGAAAATTTGGATTTGACCGTGTTAGTGCATACTTACCTTTTGTATTGTCTATATAATTGTTTTAAGTTTGTATCTAACAACTATCTGCCTTACTTTGTTACCTAGTAGTTTTAATTTAGAAACTATTTAGTGTGTTTAGACTTAAAAGATTAGTTGTGTTAAGTTTGTATACTTACCTTGTTTCTCAGCAGCTAGTAGTTTGCAAAAATATTTTGTGTGTTTAAAATTAAAGATTAGTTTTGATAGGAAACTTACTATTAATACTTACTATGTTACTTAGTAATTCACAAAGTAGAAAGAATGATGTTTGTTTATTTTATTTGAAAAGATAACTTGTTTTGTCTTTTTTTTTTAATGTTAAATTCAGTACAAATTTTTAAATTATACTGTTTAAGTTTTATGTAAAGTTTAGGATGTTTTGCATTATATAAGGTTAGTTTCAGCAGTCAGTCAGACTGATAGCAGGATGGCTGAATTGTAGGATTTGTAAAGTGTGAAAGTATCCGAACGAAGAACAGTGTCAGGTGAAGTATGTATCAAAATGAGAGAAAGGGACAGTATGAGAGTGAGTGAGAGAGACGAGGTTACGAAGTAAAAGACGTTGGTTAGGTTGATAAGATTTAATTGTGAAAAATAAGAGAAATAGAAGAAAGTTTTGTTGCCGATTCCATCTTTTGTTTATTTCTGCTCCCTCCCACCTATATATTTTACTATTTTTTCTCCACAAACATGCCCGACCCCGATTTTTTTTTGTTATTTTTTTTTTTTGTTATTGACCGAACGAGCGAAGCGTCTCTGTTTCAGCTTGGCCAAATTTGCTTTTGTATGTCCATCTGTTTGTTTGTTTGTTTGTTTGTTTGTTTGTTAGTTAGTTTGTTTGATTGTTTCACTCTACAGGTCGCGTTTCTCAACTGATTTTCGTGAAATTTTGTGAGCAGGTTCGATAAATTAATCAAACTTTTTTGTCTGGTCAGTTTAAAAAAAATGACGGAGTTATGGGGGTTTCCAGCTTACAAGGTCTACCGCTGAGGCTGGTTTCCTCTACAGATCACATTTCTTAACAAATAAAATAAAATTAGATTAAATAAATAAGATTAAAAAATATATATATAAAAAAAAAAAAAAAATCAAGGGGTCCGGGGATGTTTGTTGAGAAAAAATAAAAATAATATGAAAAGATATACAGACTCGCGAGGTCTACAGCTCACAGAGCCACGAGTTTTAAGTACATACTAAGGTAACTTACATTTTAACCTTAGCTAAATCTTTCATCTTTCAGATATCTAGAAAACACAAAAAGTTTGTTGCAGTAAATGACGAAAAAAGGTTGTTTCAATTGCAAGTAACGAATGAAGAGGAAGGAGTGTTTAATCGTCCGTATGGTTTAATACGTAACAAATTTCTTCGTGTTATAATGAGTTGTAGAATGTATGGTGAGTAATAAAGCGTAGTGTACGATAACAGTAACAATATTCTTACACACAAACACACACACACAGGGGCGTGCACAGGGTTTAGGGCTAGGGTAGGCAGGCAGGTATAAAAAGGATAAAAAAGCACTTACCAAAAAATTTCATGAATTAGGTTACTGTATTGTGTTGACCGGCGACCGGTGGTGTGGTGTTTCCATGCAGAGTGATGTAATGTAAGTTTGGCCACTTCAAGTATCTAACCAGGTGATTGAATATTTTGAACAAGTCACACTAGAAGATACCCGAAATGGCCTTAAAAAAGGCCTTGGTAGATATTAACTTTCTTGTTATAACGCACAATTGACAAAATAAATGAACGGTATGATACTACTTCTTTGTTTCTATTTATAAATTAAATCTACACGCCTATCTTTGAGAAAAATATTTTTGCAATACGTCATCGTAAAATGCAGGTGATCGTTTTACATCAATTAGGAGCTGTTTTTCAATAGAAATCATAGAAAGAGCTGTGAGTCCTTGTTGCCCCTGAGTGTTACGTAAATACGTGTGAATACGCTTTAATGATGAAAACAACCTTTCTGCGGATGCACTGCTAGCTGTAATAGTAGCAGTCAACTTCGCCAAATGCAAAACTTGAGAAAAGATGGATTGCAAGTTGTTTTCATACAAATGCTGAACAATACTATACGCGCATTTATCTTTAAATTCTGCTGACCAGTAAACTACACGCATGACGCAGCTTTTTTTTGAGACAAGGAAATCGACTAGTTCCAAATAATTTCCCTTGTATTGTTATTAGACGCACTTGACTCGTCGTGACCTCTAAAAGCTAACACTTGTTTGCCTAAGAAACAAACAATGTCAATCAATCTGGAAAATATTTCGGTTGCGATCTACTTTCGCGTTATGTCTTTCAATGTCTTGTTTCAACTGGCTGTCTAAACGGATTTCAATTCTATTTTTACCAAAAGTATGAATTTTCATACAAGCCTCCAAGTGGTTTTCCGACTTTTCGTGCTTTTTAGCCGCGTTAGTAAAGTTATTCAAATCGACATAGCCGGCGTCGTTACAAACGTTCAAAGAAGTGCAAAATAAAATACACGGAAAACAAAACAAACTATTGGCGTGTACACAACCTGTTAGCCAGTTGAAAGTCTCGTAAGATTTAATTTGAAAATGACGAGTTGCTTTGAGTTAAATGCAACTCGGGTACAGCTCGCGCGATAAGAGTTTGGCTTTGACCGTTATTGCGCAGAAATCAGAAATTGGGTACCAACGGGCAATTAGCGGGGTGCGGGGCGGGTGTGTAGGCGCACGCGGTGCTCTGATTGGCGCTCCAGTCGTTCCCTGCCTCTCGCATCGATACGACGTACCGCGCATTCCTGTTGTACAATCACGTTCACAAGTGAATTGCTATTTTCGTTAATTGTTTATTGTTGTCGATTGTTATTATTTGTTGAGTTTGTTTGTTTAAGTTTGTCAGTTAAGTTTTTTTTGTTAAATATTAAAAAGTGATTTGAAAATGCGTAAAAAAAACATTGTTTTAAAAAGGCAAGCATGGAAAATGATATATGACGTTAATTGCTTTTTAAAGAAAGAAGCTGACGAATGTATCGATTCATTGAAGCAAATTCGAAGTCAGATTGAGGAAGTTGCTACTTTACTCAGTCAGTCGGAGAATAACCAAACTATACAGACTATGCAGGTAATGAAAACGGAAACTGTTTCTAAATTAAATTGTGTAGTCAGTAAATTAGCTCAAATTCAAAAACGGATATCGGAGGCCACTAAGACACTAAGACACTGTAAAAAATATCGCAAATCAAGCCAAGAGTTCCGATTTGTTAATTACTTTCAGAACACCTGGAAAAAAACGTCCCAGAGCTAAACCAGTTACCAATATTGATGATTTTGACCAAGGTGTTATAAAAAGATGTATACACAATTTTCACAAGACGAATAATGAACTTCCCACCATTGGGAAACTAAAAAAGAAACTTGAGGAAGATATAAACTTTAAAGGGTCAGAAACAAGTCTTCGTGTAATTGTAAAGGAGTTAGCATTTCGCTGGAAAAAAACAGAAAACAACCGTAAATTACTAATAGAAACATCGAATATCCGATTACAACGCATTGAATATTTAAGAAAAATAAGAAAATATCGACAAGAAGGAAGACCCATTGTTTACACAGATGAATCCTACGTAGATTCATCGCACTCAACAACCAAAGCCTAGAGCGATGGCCCTACGGAAGGACTAAAAAAACCCATTTCTAAAGGACAACGAGTCGTGATAGTCCACGCAGGATCTGAAGCTGGGTTTATACCAAATGCTTTATTAACTTTTAAAGCCGGCATCAAAACAGGGGACTATCACGACAACATGAATTACGAGAATTATGAAAAATGGCTTAGGACACAATTAATTCCCAACCTACCACCCAATTCTGTAGTGGTTGTCGACAACGTCTCATACCACAATAAACAATGGGATTTAGCACCGTCCTCCAATACCAAAAAAGCCGATATGCAGAATTGGCTAACTGATAAAGGCATACAATATGATTCAACAATGCTCTAGCCACAATTGTACAACTTGATAAAAGCTAATAAAGAAAGATTTAAAACTTTTTCAATAGATCAAATTTTAGCAGAAGCAAACCATAGCATATTGAGATTACGGCCTTACCATCCAGACCTCAACCCTATAGAAATGGCATGGGCTACTATTAAACAATATGTAGCTAGCAAAAATGTTAAATGGAATTTACAAGAATGTACCAAACTTATCAAAGAAAAAGTATCCGTAAGCCCAGGAATGGGAAAAAATATGTAAAAAGGTAAAAGATATAGAAGAAGAGTACGCCAAGAGTGACCATGTAGTTGATTTACTTACTGAGCAATTTATAATTCGTGTCGATGATAGTTCCGAAGACGATGATTCTGATGATGGTCATGAAGATGATGATGATGATGACAACTGCGACCGAGGAAGCCCTGAACCCGGACCCTCAACAAGCAAAAGACGTTGCACAATTTCATGTTGCGGCAGCACCACTGGACCATGCGGTGATTTCATAGAAGGCGTTAAACCTTTAACTGATTCAGAATCTGAATAGCACTGCTGCTAAAGACTTTTTTTAATGTTAACTTTTATTAAATTACATTTTGGTGTAGTAGTTTCACCCCCTTTTGGGGTTGCAGATTATCCAGGGACACACTGTATTTAATAATTATTTTAAGTTTTCTTTTGTTTGTATGTACCAATTTTACATGTATCTTGGAATAAATAATTTTATTAAAAAACAATTATTTAGAATTTTCATCGCTGTCTCTGTAAACTTTAAAAGGAAATAAACATTTTATATAAGTAAAATAACTATCAATAGTTTTAATAAATGAAGAAGTTTATCTATTTCGTATTATTTTCTAGCATTATTACCACTGTACATGAATTTTGACCCTCTCAAATATCCAACCTGGTACATAAAAAAGGAAAAGTATTGTGTGCGTGACAGTACCCATGCGCAGTAATCCCCTCCACCCGAAGGTCAAAGCCAAACTCTTATCGCGCGAGCTGTACACACCTTCCTCATTCGCCTTAGCTTCAAAATTCACGTTGCAAATCCACCTTTTTAACCCCCGACGCAAAAGAGGGGTGTTATAAGTTTAACGTGTCTGTGTATCTGTGTATCTGTGTGTCTGTGTATCTGTGTATCTGTGTATCTGTCTGTGGTATCGTAGCTCCTAAGCGGATGAACCGATTTTCGTTTAGTTTTTTTTGTAACATAGATAATTTTACCCCGAGTGTTCTTAGCCATGTTTCATGAAAATCTCTTCAGCCGTTTGAAGATCATCAGCTCTTTTCTAGTTGATGAGGGGATCTGACGAACTTCCTTATCTCCGATCGATTCGAAATTTGGTACCTTGTTACTTCAATCATATTGAAAGTATATGGTAAGGTAACCATGACCTGATCAGCCGTTTGAAGATCATCAGCTCTATAATAGTTGATGAGGGGATCTGACTTACTTCCATATGTCCTATCGATTCGAAATTTGGTACCGTATTCCTTCAATAATATTGAAAGTATATGGAAAGGTAACCATGACCTGATCAGCCGTTTGAAGATCATCAGCTCTTTAATAGTTGATGAGGGGATCTGACTACTTTCCATATGTCCTTTCGATTCAAAGTAAAAATACTCTCCAATTTTCTTTTAGATATAACTGTACTCATATATCATAATTTATTTGTTATAAAGTTTAAAAATTATGAAATAAAAATAAATTAAAAATTTAAAAACCCCCGAAGCAAAAAAGCAAAACATTAAAAAGTAAAAAATAATACCTATTTTTGAGCCATCAAATTCGATAAAGTAACACCTATATATTTTAATTTTATTAGAGAAATTGATGGATGGCACGATTTGGTTTGCTCGTTGAAATGACGCTATAATGTCACGTCGGGGTACCGCTAAGTTTTAAAAAAAAATATCGTATGAAATCAAGTTGGTCGGATATGCTAACAAATTAATAGATAGTCAATCAAATGAAGCGTCTGACTTAAGCGGTACACCGACGCGACATTACAGCGTC